>CM053567.1:498227-558130 GCA_028646485.1 Cryptoprocta ferox
GCCCCACCCCCTCCGCGCTCCGCCTGTCGCTCCCTCCCTCCCCACCCCCGCCCCCGGAAACCACGCATCCGACGGTGTCCGTAGCTCTGCCTTTCCCAGGAGGTCACAGAGCTGGAGCAGTCTGCCCAGCGTGGCCTCCTTCCGAGCGCCGCGCGTGCGGGCTCCCCCGAGCTTTCAGGGTGGCAGAGCTCATTTCTTCCCGTGCCGGGTGACGTTGTGGTGTCTGGATGGACCATTTTATCCGTCACCTGCTGAAGGGCGCCTGGGTTGCTTCCCAGTTTGGGCAGTTACGAGGAAGCTGCCGTGAGCGTGCGTGGACAGGCGTTGGCGTGGACGTAAGCTCTCAGCTGCTGTGGGAAGTACCAGGGCAGCGTTTCTGAATTGCACGTTTAGGAGGTGGTTAGTTCTTTGAGAAACAGCTGTCCCTCGTCCCCTGTGCTGCTGGGACAGTCCCGCTGCCCCGCGTCCTCGCCAGCGCTTGGCGCGCTCAGTGCTTGGGTTTGGGGCTGTCCTCAGACATGTGGGTGGCGTCTCCTTGTCTGAGCTTGCGTTTCCCTGATGACACAGGACGTGGCCCGCTTCTCACGTGCCTCCCTGCCGTCCGTGTAACTTCCTTGGTGAGACGTCACTCAAGACCAGCCCATGTTTTGAGTTGTCGGCTCTCGTTGGCTGTTGAGATCTGTGTGTATTTTGGGTGTAGTCCTTTATGAGGTGTGTCTTCTCCAGATGTGTTCTCCCGGCGTGTGACTTGTGTCTTCTCTAGACAGTGTTTTTCAGAGCGGAAGATGTTAATCTCTATCACGTGCAGCTTACTGTTCCTTCCTCCCGTGGCTCGTGTCTTGGGTGCTGTGCCCACGTCTCCGTGATGCCGCGCGTCTGGGGTTTTCTTCTGTGTTACGTGCTAGGGGACTTGTAACGTTGTCGTTCACATTTAATCCGTGACCTCCTTTGTGCTGATTTTTGTGAAGGCTGTAAGTTCTGTGTCTGGATTCATTGTTCTGCACGTGGACGCCTTCGTGGCGAAGACTCCGTGTCTGCCCCGCTGTGTCGCTGGAGCCCCTTTGCCGAGACGTGTCGACGGTCCTTCCGTTCCACCGACGCGCCGTGTGTCCTTTCACTGACACCACGCTGCCCGGAGTCCCGTTGTTTACACAGAAGCATGTGACCTAACTCCTTATCTCATAGCCCTTCGTGAGCATTTTATCAGAAAGTGATCCCGGATCGGGGCAGACTTGGCTCGTGTGTTGTTCTTGCTCCCGGTGGTTGCCTTTATCCGGGTTCACTGGATGCGTGTTTTCAATGAGGTAACGACTGAGTTCAAGTGTGTCTAAATTCTAATGAGAAAGCTGTAAAAATGTGCGGAAGTACTTTAATTCCAAATAGGTGTTTTGGTCATTTTAAGGACAGGGGCAGGCGCCCGGGTGGCTCAGTCGGTTGAGTGTCTGACTCAGTTTCGGCTCAGGTCGGGATCTTACGGTTTGTGAGTTGGAGCCCCAGGATGGGCTCCGTGCTGACAGTGTGGAGCCTGCTTGGAAATCTCTCTCCCCTCCCTCCCTGTCTCTGTTTCTCTCTGTCTCTCTGCTGCCCCTCCCCCACTTATTCCTTCTCTCTCTCTCTCTCTTTCGCTCTCTCAAAATAAACAAACATTAAAAAAAAATAAATGTCCTTAGGGACATTTTGATAGTGTTTTCCTGTAATTGTAAAAATCATTGTGCAGACTGGCCATATGGTATTTTATGTGCGTTAATTTTAATATCACGTGAGCCCTATGTGTACACACTACAAAAAGTGAAGTGGTTTTAGGAGGCATGTCAAGAGCGCCGCCCCCCCCCCCCCCGCCGTGCTGCCTCCTGGAGACCCTCGTCCCCTCCCACTGCTTCCTCTGGCGTGTGTAGAAGGCGCGGCGCCTCTGTCCCCTCCCCCTGTGCTCAGTGTCCCTTATGTCCTGATTTCTGGGGTCAATCGATGGTTAGTCCTTCGATCACATTCAGTTTATAGGAACCTGCCTCTTTTTTAGTGACACCTTTTACAGTTTGTTAATTGCCTGTAAAAAGGTAAGCCCGCCTTATTCTTCACTGTCTTCACATTTTCATCCCTCTTCCCCCTGCGTTCAGCATGCATCTGTCCTCTGCGCCCCCTCCTTCCCCGGGGCCACGGCCGGGCGCCACGTGGGGACCCTTCACCTGAGCGTGGCCCTCGCCCCCCCCCCCCCCCCCGGGGAGGCCTCTTGGGCTCTGGGGCCGCGGAGCGCTCGGGCAGCTCCTGCCGCACGTCTAGTAGGGTCGTTTCGAAAGCGATCCGCTTCACACCTTGCTTGTCTGATGGGGTCTTCTGTTTCTCCCTTGAGATTTCCAGAACACTGTTTCTGTGTTGTCTAGCTTCCAGTATTTAGTATTTTGGTTGAGTTTGGGACTCTGTTTGTTCTGCATTTTCATGATGGTGAATCTTAGGCTCGTCATGTTGTGCTGACTGTGCCAGGAGCTCAGTGGGCCTGTTGGATCCGAAATTACGTCGTTCGGACAGACGTGTGGATCATGACTGTGTGTGACACTGTCTTCTTTCATGGCCTTTTTATTCTGGACCTCCCATCGGCTAGATGGCGTGTCCCCTCCTAGATGACCACATAACTTTTTGTTGTCTCTTTCTTTTTTCCTGACTCTTTATATAATTTTTCTGTATACCTTCTTGGAAACTTCCTTGAATTTGATTTTCAACTACTTTTTTAAAATTTTATTTTCCTTTGTTTTTCTTTTTTAATTTCCAAAAGCTGTTTCTTGTTCTGCGGATTTCCCTTTTATAAGCATGGCATCCTGTTCTTGGGTCATGGAGAAAATCTCTCCTCTGTCTTTCTGCAGTATTAATTATCATTATTTTAAAATGTTCTCCTGGTTTGGTAATGCCTCTGTTTCCTCTGATTTTGTTTTTCTTAGTCACTCTCAAAGTGTGTGTGAGGGGGTGTCTTTAAATGCATGATAATCCTCAGCTGTGAGTCTTCATTAAGTGCAAGACATTAAACATTTATGCCGACTTGGTTTGTGGTGAGTACATGGGGCTTACTGGCTGGTGGAATTTTCCACACAGATCTAGTGGCAAGCCAGTTTTAATTGAAAACCTATGTTTATAGGAGATATTTTCTCTTGGCCTTTTTCATTTTTCAGAGAAGGCTATTCTGGCCTGCCTGGGGAGGGCGGGGGTGGGGCAGGTGACAAGCCAGGGTTCTCCTTCTGGAAGAAGGTGGAGCAGGTGGGAGGCAGCACCGTTCGGCATGCCAGCTTTGTGTCTAGCTTCTGTTTTCGGCCCCAGGATCCCTCCCAGCACCTGTGTGCCCTTGCTGCCTCTGGCTCATGTCTCTGGCTATGGGAGGGGGTGCCTGGGCACAACACACTCTAGTGTGGCTGCTCGTGCCTGCCCTGGAGACACGATGTGCCTCTGAGCCCCAAACTTCTGGTGCTGGGTCCTCTCCGAGAGCTCTCCGACACAGACCCTAGATTTGTGGCTCCCCTCTTTCTGCTCCTTATTTTTTTTTTAAGTTTATTTGTTAATTTTGAGAGAGAGGAGAGAGTACGAGCAGGGAACGGGCAGAGAAAGGGAGGGAGAGAATGCCAGTCAGGCTCTGAGCTGTCAAACCCACAAACCATGAAATCTTGATGTGAGCCGAGATCAACAGTCAGACGCTTAAGCTACTGAGCCCCCCAGGCACCCCCCTCTGCTCCTTATCTGTCAAGCACCTTTCCACATGTGCCCACACACTCTGCTCTTTTGTATGTTTTTATCTCAGCCACTCTGCAGACTTCAAGTCATGTCTGTGTGCATCGAAGGGACAGGTTAATTGGATATATTGCTGTGTTTACTTGAGGCGTAACCTGTGTGCTGCTGGTTTGCTGAGTGTGATTCCTGGCCGAGGAGCATCCGAGTATGATTCCTGGCCAAGGAGCGTCCGAGTGTGTTTCCTGGCCGAGGAGCGTCCGGGTGTGATTCCTGGCCGAGGAGCGTCCGGGTGTGATTCCTGGCCGAGGAGCATCCGGGTGTGATTCCTGGCCGAGGAGCGTCCGAGTGTGATTCGTGGCCGAGCATACGAGTGTGAGTCCTGGCTGAGGAGCGTCCGGGTGTGATTCCTGGCCGAGGAGCATCCGGGTGTGATTCCTGGCCGAGGAGCATCCGAGTGTGTTCCTGGCCGAGGAGCGTCCAGTTTGGGGAGTTAAACAGTTTGGGGAGTTGGGATGCATACACCCACCATCTGCACAATCAAGGCCACGAATGTGTGTGTCACCTCCCAAAGTGCCCTTGTCCTTCCTCTCGTTGTGGTAGGAACCCTTTACATGAGATCACCTGCACACGTACCGGGAGCGCGGCACGCATCGTTGCCTGTGGGCGCTGCGTGTGCACGGGCCTCCCGAACTCTTTCACCAGCCTGGAAACGTGGGTGAGTGCAGGGCCGCCTGGGGGTCTGTGCTTGCAGCCCCTGCCTCGCGCTCATGCAGGCAGAGTGTGGCGATGCCAGTTTGCTGGCTGATGAGGCACCCCTGCACCTCTCGCCTGCTACTGACGAGGCTGCTGGTGGCTGAGGCCGGCCCTGTCCATGTGCGTGTGCCCTGAGGTGTGTGTAACAGCAGCCTGAATCACTCGGAATAGGGATGTCTCCAGTCTGTGAACCTTCCTCTTGCAGCCCACCCTTCCACATGTGGGAATGCGTGCATGCTCACTTCAGCCTCACGGCCGCCCTGATGTGTTTCCATTGGAGACGTGAGCTGATGGGCATGGTGTGTGCGTGTGTGTGTGTGTGTGCGCGCGCGCAACAGCCGCCTTCCTGGCCAGCTGCTGCGAGGGGCAACCCCGGACCCAGCTGCCATCCTCATCCTGCATGAGCTGAGCACACGGGTGGCGTGCAGGACCCCGGGGCAAGTGCGGGGCTGGGGGCTGTGTGCCCCGCGGCAGGTGCCTAAGCTTGTTGCTGCTGCTCAGCCACCCGCGAGGCACAGGAGACGTGCAAATCCGCAGTCCTGGCCTATGAACTAGAAGCCCGGCTGTCTCACTTCATGAGAGCCGCGGACACGGCGTCTCATGGGGACATCCCTGCAGCTCGTTGCGAACAGCTCACTCACCAGGAAGAGGTTCTCGAGCAACGGAGTGTACTCCGTGCTCCCCACACGCTGCAGAATACGTCTGAGGCTCACGTGCCCCGTGGAGCACGTCGCGTTGCGTGGTATTATTTCATAGATGTAAAGGACACAGCACTAGCTTCTTCCTTGAGCCACAGGAAGTAAGGCTGTGAGGGCCTCCAGCCCACATGGCTCGTTGAGTCCACATCCAGCTTCTCACGGCCACACAGGGACAGACAGGCAGAAGACGTGAACACCAAACAGCAACCCCTAAAAATTTATTGTAGTTGACACAGGATGTTGCCTCCACATCTTGTTTTCTTCTTCTGAAAAATGATGCAAATATTTGATGTCTGTGCCATTTGGTATGGCGGCCACAGCCACCCTTGCACCTGAAATGCGGACGGTGCGACCGAGGACTAGAATTTCAAATTTTAATTGATTTCACTTATTTTCACTTACTTCTCCCGTGTGGCCAGTCAGTGCCGTAGTGGATCAGCAGCACTTGGTCTGAGTCTCTGGCCCTCTTGACCTGATGTGTCATGAAAACCCTGCTCAGGTTGGCCCTGCCAGAGAGGAGTCCGGATACAGGGAGGAGTGAAAGCTTGAACTTGACATTCGAAGGATGGATTGCCAGCTGGAAGACTCTGGACACAGGACGCGGAGGACATAGGCAGCAGCGGTTTCCGAGAGCGTGTGCTGTGGGTGTCATGCTCGTGATTACGTGGGCAGGTGCCCATGCATGTGTTCTGTTTAACCCCCGCGGCTTGTGGGGTGCAGAGCGTGGCATCCCCGTCTATTCTCCGCAGTCAGTACTCTTCCTGCAACAGGCAGGTTGTGGCATTGAGCCTTTACAGGTGCCGTTGGGCAGGCAGGGTGATTTCATTCCCTTCTGCTGTTTTCTGCGGAGGCTTCAGGGAAGAAGTGAGGCACTGAGGGTCCCACAACCACCCCCCCCGCCACTCCCCCGGCCCAGCCCGAGCAGGTGGCGAGGAGAGATGTGAGGCTGTGGCACTTGCTGAGATTAAGCACCAGTGTCTCACCGGTGGCCATGGCAAGGAGGAACTTGTCAAGGTTAGGGATGGGTGCCATTTTTGAATTCAGATTGCCCTCAGGAAAGTCACAAGTGAATTCTGTGTCTGCTTGTGATTTCTCCGGGCCTGTGTGCTCTCTTGCTTGGGGCCATGTGAAAAGAGCCACATGGCTTGTTCACAGAGACTGCGGAGGCCAGGGTGGGCCGAGCACTGCCTCGGTGGGACCCTGGAATGAGCAAGTGGCCATGTCAGTCGGTGGCAGTGTGGGGCAGCGTCTAGGGTAGGGGCTGGAATGGGGAGAATTGCAGGGTCAGGTGCAGAGGCCTGTTGAGGGTTAGTTGTGGGGGGGATGCTATGCAGGGGGGCCACTCTGGCTTGTTTTTAGAATCACTTGTCAAATAAGCTGAGGATATTTGTGGAAAACTGTGTGGCTCTCAAGGTGTTTCTTCCCTGACACAGCTTGGCCACAAGCCATGGATGCCACAGGAAGGACCCCAGTGGGGTGTGATCGCCCTAGCATATCAGGGCCCGGGAGGGGGGCTTCCTATCTGGACAGTCCCTGAGGTGTGTGCCCACCTCATCCCCCCAGCTGGAATCATGGACTCTGAGGAAGCCGGTGTCACCACTGGGGTCTTTCCCACTGGTTCTTGCACTGCCTAGAACCACAGACCAGAGAGGGGCTAGTGTCTGCAGCTGCCGCACGTGAGGGGTTAGCAGGGCACGTGAGGGCTTAGCTGGGGACAACGGGTGCTAGGTGCCTGTGCTCTTTAGGGCCAGCCTAGCTGAGCAGCTCAGTGCCTGCCTCCCTTCCCTTCCTGCCCGAGGTGTAGACAGGGCAGCTGGCCTTGCCTCGTGCACACCTCTGGTTCCTGCACTGTGACTGCCCGCAGGGCCCCGTTATGTCCCCTTGCGCTCATCTCTGGATGGGACCATGGCCGGTGCTGTGGTGGCGGCGGGGCCTTGCTGATCTGATGGACCCAGATCCACTTCTGCTGGGGACGGTGCACTTGTTAGTTGGAGCTAAGACTGACACTGTCTGCGCTTCCGTTCCGGACATTTCTGTGCCACAGCAGCGGGCACGTGCTCCTCAGACACCTTCACCCAGAAGTGGCCTGTTGGATGATTTCCCTGGGAGGAGCCTGCGGGTGGAGAGACCAGATCCGCGGCCTCACACTGGATGGGACCAGATGCAGGTCATGGCAGGACGTCGCCGTGGTGGTCCGCACGCGCGGCTTCCCGGCAGGTCACACGGGGCACGTGGCAGGACGTCGCCGTGGTGGCCCGCACGCGCGGCTTCCCTCGGCAGGTCACGCGGGGTGCGTGGCAGGATGTCGCCGTGGTGGCCCGCACGCGCGGCTTCCCGGCAGGTCACGTGGGGCGCGTGGCAGGACGTCGCCGTGGTGGCCCGCACGCGCGGCCTCCCGGCAGGTCACACAGGCATTCTTCCATCTAACTGGATCATTCCTTTCTTGGGAGGGAGGCTGTGTCTTAGGGCTGGTGTTAACTTGTAAGGCTTTTGGAAAGTGCTGGAAAAGCCAGTGAACAAGTGTATTGACCGTGGGATGAGAGAGAACGGAGATTCATAGAGTGTGTGTGTGCACATGCGTCTGCCTGCACGTACGCGTGTGTGTGCATTAGTGCACACATGTTTATGTGTGCACATGTGTGTGCAAGCTCCTCATTGGACCTTCAGGGCCAGGGGCTGTGAGGGAGAGAACAGTGTCAGAAAGACCCAGTTTCAGAGCTGGCTGACTGAAGAACACAGGTGTGGGCACTGGCCTCATGCCACGTGGTTTGATGCCTGACAGTCCCTGATTGTCCCACCGCTATGGTTCTGTGTCCCAGCTAAATAGTAAGCTCCACATGGGTGAGAAATGTGTGAACTTTTAATTCCGCACTTTTTACAGTATTTATTGGGTTCTTATTTATTTCTTTATTTTCTGTCTCTCAGATTTGTTTAGAGGCAAGAATTGGTAATACCCTTTTGTCTGCAACTGATTATACTTGGGTGTGAATTATTCCTTCCTTGGTGTGGAGGGATGGCGGGCAGCATGGCTCTTTTCTGTGACCGTCAGTCCCACCTATTAGAATGGGCTGTGTGCTTGGCTGGATTGCAAGGCGGTCAAGGGCAGACACTGGGCTTGGTGCTCCCTGCCTCCCCCTGCCTCCCCCTGCCTCCCCCTGCCTCCCCCTGCCTCCCCCTGCCTCCCCCTGCCTCCCCCTGCCTCCCCCTGCCTCCCCCAGCCTCCTCCTGCCTCCCCCTGCCTCCCCCTGCCTCTCTCTGCCTCCTCCTCCCTCCGCCTCCCTCTCCCTGCCTTTCCCTCCCTCTCCACTAAGTAATTGCTCCAGGATAAGTAATGTCTGCGTCTGGGCTGAGAGTCTTGGGTGGGTGTAATCACAGAGGGTTGAGGAATGGTCGCAGCTTCATGGGTGGAACTCAGGTTGGAAGTTCAGCTTTTACTCTGATTGAGTTAGAACAGAATCATAAACCCCACAGTGGTCTTTTCAGTGCAGATTCTCTGGGTCTGCTCTTTGCAGTTGCCTAACACTGCTGTTTTCTGGGGGAGAAAGCTATTTTCTATTATTTTCACCTTCCCTTCATGTATCAAATAAGATATTTCCTTCATCATTTAAGACCAAACCATGAATGTAAGTAGAGTCTTTTTCTTCCACATTCCTCTTTGTGACTCATCGTAGATGAGAGCGTGTGTGCTTGGATCCACAAGGCAGGCCCGGTACACTGCTGCTGTGTGGGTCTCCATTTTCAGGCTCTAACTGCGTCTAATATTTTAAAAGCCATCACAAAACTCGGTGGCCCATTTGCCTGATTGTAGGAGTCCCTTGAGTGCAGCTTCCAAGATGCTCTCAGGACCCATTAGGGGCATCCAGGAAATAGAAGTGCACTGCCATTCTGGAAGAGCACATATAATCACACCTACCTGATTAACCTTTTTGATGAAAAATGTATGTCATCGACATTTTTCTGTATTGTTTAATTTGTTAGATCGTTCTGGGCGTGATGACCGTGTGCAACACTGAACGACCTTATTAGAGAAACACTTGCTACAGTTAATGAGACACCTTTCTCTACCTGAATGATAACCAAATGTATTTTATTTGTGTGTTTTGAAACAGGTCTTGCCTGGCATTCTGCAGAAGCATTGCTGTATCTTACCAGACAGGAATACAGGTAAATATATTTTGTTCTTCTGATGTGAGCGCGTGCGTTTTCTCTCAGTGGAAAATTTGAGAAATATGATTGCATAATTTAGATACCTTGTGTTTTTAGCTGTTGTTAGTGCCAGATTGTATGTTGACTGAAACAAGCGAAAAACTAGATTGTTCGGTTTTGCGGTGAGTTACAGCCTGAGCTCAGAGACCTGTTTCTCTTCGACAAAGTAAATATACTTGGATGGTTGTTGTCTTAGACTCTTAAGGGAAACTGGTTGTCTTTTAAAGTTGAATATCTGAGTTTCAAAGTTGTTTATTTTGTCGACTGTACTTACTAAGGAAGAACACCAGGACTGGCTGCACGGAATGCGTTTGTGGTCTGCGTGGGAACTGGCCAGGTGTTACGTTTGAGGGCCTCGGTGACAAAACAAGGGGATGGATGTCTTGCCTTGGGAGATTGTGTATTGTGTGGGTCCTCATCGACTTGGTGGCTGGAAGTTGTAAATGAGGTGGTTTATCGTACTTTTAGGAAACATGATGGAGGGGAAAAGTCTGGAAAAGAAACCTTTGGAACTTTGTTGTTTTAAAGTTCAGGCACAAACATGAAGATCACACGGAGCGTGTTATCCTGTGGGTCTTTGTCTTAACCACTCTCCCTGGCGGGGTTTCTAATTTAGGGCATTTTCACCAAAGAAATAGCGGGACCTGAGGAAAAGATACAGAATGCTGTCTTTTCTGCCGAGGGCTAGTTCTGTGAGAATTTACTCCTTCCTGGGACCAGCTGTGCCCTGTCAGATGCGTCCGTCTGCATCCCAGGGTGCTGGTGTTGGGAGCCAAACAGAGGCATGCTGTCACTGCCTTACGTTTTCCGGCTTTAACAGAATGAGCCACGACGGACTCTCTGAGAGTCAGAAGAATTTAACGTGTTGGGATATACTCTCCTTTTATCATAAACAGCGTATTAACCAGCTAGTGTGGTTCTTGAAATCTCTTAAGCGATTAATGAGTTATTGTTGTGTATTATGCATTCCAGTGTAAAATACTGAGTATATGGGGAAAAATAGGATCTTTATTTATTTATTTTTTTACTTGTGATCACAGACAGACTATACCACCACCCCTGTTATTTTTCAAAAACAGTCCTTAGAGTGGTCCTTGTTTTGTTGTCACCCATTCAGACATACACCGGCTGTGACTTTGAGGACACTTACTTACTGGGGAGTTTATCCAGAATGTGGCAGGGTATTTTTTGAGCCTGTTTTTATATTTCAGAAATCTTGGTTAGTAACAGAAATATATGCACAGGTCCCATGTGAAGGAACAAAGATTTTTGCAAACTGTGTCCATCAATAATATTGAGTGCCACACAATTTAAAGAAGGAGTGATTAGTTTTTCCACGTTAGTTTATGTCTTCCAGGTGAGTCTCTGATTCTGAGCCACATCAAAAATAATGATAAAGTTAATTAAAAGCTAAATACCATTCTCTGGGAGTCTAACTGGATTTTAAATGTTGAAATGAGCGTTCTGTATTTTTAGACAGTTCGTTATATAAGAAGTTTAAGTTAATATGTGAAATTCTGCCCAATTGAGATGTTTTGTTTGCTTTCTATAAGAATCCAAGGAACCAGCCTTTAGAACCCAGGAAGTAGCCTCTATGTAAGACCTGAATACTGAGGACATTGGCTAGGGGATTTTTTTTTTTAAGATGTTTACATTATAGAAGTCAGTTCTAGAAGACACAAAGCGATGACATTAGGCACGGAAAGGGGAAGGGATTGTATCAAATGAGAGGAAAGAAGAGTCGGCTGAAATTATAACTCTTTCAAAGTGTCCGTTCATTCAGAACTGAAAGCTGTGTGAATTCTCGTTTTTACCATGTAATGTGATCCAGTATGTCTGAACTGCTTAATTATTTAGGAGATGTTGTTTGGAAACTTCTTCACACTCAGATGGCGTGGTTATTGGTTTTGCATTTAAAGGACAGTTTCCTTATCAACTCGAATGGACTTTTTTTTTCATCTTCATGGTTATATAGCAGCATTTTTGCATTTTTGATTAAGATGAGTGCTGGAATGGGGAAGGTTTCATTTGGGAAGATGAAAAGGTTCTGGAGATGGATGGCGGCGTTGGCCGTGCGACACCACGAATGCACCCAGTGCCCCTGAACTCTACACCAAAAAATGGTTAAGATGGTAAATTTTATGTTATGTGTGTTTTGCCACAGTTAAAAAGTTGGACAGCTCTGGGATGAGCCATGGCTACCATGCTGTTTGATTTTTGATTTTTAGTTATTTTAGAAACGCTGTACATTAACTCACACATGCTGCAGCTGTGTCCCTGGAAGGAGAGACACGTGTTTTCAGGTGTTTGTCCTTGTCATGGAACTAACGTCCTTAACGGGACTGGGAGCGATGCATGAGGAGTGACGTCGGATGGCGCACGTCGTCCTTCTCCGGATGAAACAGAAAAGACAAACGTCATCTTCTCTCCGTGTTTTGATTACTTGTGGTGGTTTTGGCCGATGACGTGCAGAGCTGAGTGAATTCTCTTGACCAGCTCCGCAAACTGCCTTACTTTTCGTGATGTTTTCAACAGAGCATCGGGCAGGTGGCACAGGAGTATGTCGTGACGGGGCAACGCCTGCACAACCAAACGTGCCCGTAGGCTCTTCCGTGTTTTAGTGCGTCAGCCTTGCTTCCACCTACTCTTCCCTTTCCTTGTTCTGGGGCCCCTGTTTGACCCTTCGTTGGCCCTTGGTGTGCCCCCCCTGTGGGGAGCCCCACTGTGGAGCGTGTGTGCGGATCGAGCACCTGCTGGGGGACCGGCTCGGGGAGGAGTGGTGGGTGCCCGGAGGCCCACTCAGGTGGGTGGTGGCACAGTAGCAGCGTCCTGTACCCAGCTCCCGTGCCAGCCTTTCTCGGAGTGGCCGTGAGGTCTCAGCACCGGTGTGGCGGGAGCCGCCCTGACCCGCACGTGGGATGAGGGCAGGCAGGCGATCTAGGTCTGCTTCCCTTCAGTGCGGAGCCCGGCTCCCTTGTGTCTGAACCCCGGCTGGCTGGCAGTTAAAATAGTCTAAGGTGGTGCTTGGTCCTGTGTGGTTTCGAATCTTTTTTGAGCAGTGACTTCTTTGCAAACATCATTTTATTATGATTGGCTATTTCATGCACTAAAGTTAACTCGTCCTGAGGTTGCAATAGACAGTTTCCACTGTGATGTTGGCGGACGTGGGCACATTGGTTCTCACAGCCCAAGCGGCTCTCCCTCTGCCGGTATCTCATGTCTCATAACCTGAGGGTCTGGCCTACCCACAACTGATAGTAGGTAACACATCGGGGCAGCCCTCCACGAAAGAGACGTGGGTTTGGAGTACGCGTTTCCCTAACAGTGAGGATTGGAGCGGTTGAGGAGGTTGGGAGATGTTTAGTGCTTGGACAGTCGGGTTCCTTATCTCGATGAGCAATCAGCGCAGCTGCTTCAGAATCGCCGCGCCTCGCGGGGAGGGGTGAGCCTGGCAGATCCTCCTTTGTTCAGGCTACGCAGCAGGACGAAGCCTTGAGCAGGGGGCTGCATCACGCCTCTACTGGACGGAACGGAAAGTGTGAAATGATCCGTGTGTAAAAGTCGGGGTGGAAAGATGTTAAGTATTTTCCATTATTTTGTGGAATTGATTCTTGTGTGTTGCAAATACGCACCGTGTCATTCACCGAGGCCATATGTGTTCCCGGCTCTGGTTGTTGCAGCGAGAAGCTGTCAGTGTGTAGCAGTGGGAGCGGGCCGCAAGGCCCTGGTGTCTGTGCCCGACGTGCTCCGCCCCTCGTTCCTGAGTGGGGGTCCGCGAGGACTTCTCGGCCACCTGCCCTCGCCAGCCGCTCCGAGCTGGCTCTGCTCTCCCGCCCGTTCCTGCCTTTGCGCCTGTGCGTCCTTCCCGAGGTGTCTCCCCCAGAGGCTGGGGGCCCATGTGCCCAGTTGTGTGTGGGCTAAAGAGAACCTTGGATTGAATTTAATGTTTGTGGGAGGGTGTTCAGTTTACCACACCTACATAGGGTGACAGATACCCTTTTCCTGTATATTGGATGAGGGGTCTAAGTGCACTATTATGTAAGGTTTTAGAAGCCTGTGGAGTGGGGGACTTAATTCCACATTATTGAACTCTTCAGCGAGTAGGCTATTGGAATACGGACACCCACTGGGGCCGTTTGCATATTGAGCTCAAATGGCAGAGGGAACATAGTTGTTGAAATAGCAGGAGTGTTTGTGTTTGTTCCATCTAAATCCCCGGTTTCTTCAGAGCTGAGGATTTAAAAAGCTTAAATTTTTAAAAAATGTTATTTTATTTTATTATTTTTTTTAATATAATTTATTGTCATGTTGGCTCACATACAGTGTACACAGTGTGTTCTTGGTTTTGGGGGTAATTCCCATGGCTCATCGCTTACATACAACACCCAGTGCTTGTCCCAACACGTGCCCTCCTCAGTGCCCATCACCCATTTCCCCTCCCTCCTGTCCCCCACCCCCGTCAACCCTTGGTTTGTTCTCTGTATTTAAGAGTCTCTTATGGTTGGCCTCCCTCTCTGTTTGAAACTGTTTTTTGTTGCCTCCCCTCCCCCAAGTTTCTCAATGAGAAAGAACGAAATCGTGCCGTTTGCAACAACATGGATGGAACTGGAGGGTGTTATGCTGAGTGACGTAAGTCAGAGAAGGACAGACAGCTATCCTGTGTTTTCACTCACATATGGAATTTGAGAAACGTTTTATTTTTGAGAGACAGAGAGCATGAGTGGGGGAGGGGCAGAGAGAGAGGGAGACACAGAATCTGAAGCAGCTCCAGGCTCTGAGCTGTCAGCACAGAGCTCGACGTGGGGCTCGAACCCAAAAATGGTAAGATCATGACCTGAGCTGACGTCGGACGCTCAGCCGACTGAGCCCCCCAGGCGCACCTTAAAAAGCTTTAAATTTCATGATGGGCACATACGGGAAAATCAGTGAGTGAGTGTGCTGTGTTTGCCACCGACCTGTCTCGAGGGGAAATGGTTCCCAGTAACTGGTGTCAGAAGAAGGCTGCGGTCCACGAGTGGGAGTGAAACTCTGCTGTATGACCTTCACGCCCAGCGGGTGTGATTCCTGAAGCTCCGCACGTGGCGATGTCACCGTTGTCAGATTTAAGCTCTGCAGTCACAGTGGGCGTCACACCTTGTGTTTCAATGCTGTCTCAGTTTAAAAGTCTCTTTCACGGTGATTTTTGGGGAGTCCTTCCACTGTCTTGGGCGATAGGGGACATGGCGCCATTTTGTGGGTGAGGAAACAGGTTAACGTGACTTTTCATGTTGTCACACAGCTGCTAAATACTTCACTGGGACGCAGATATGTTTTCCCTCTAAGTCAGTACGTGACACCACAGTGACCCCGTGTGTGACTTCCCTACCAAATATGGTTCCAGACAAGCAGTGTGGACCAGGGTGCCAGTGGAGGGGGACCAGCTCAGCCTCTGGAGCTTCAGGACGACATGGGCAAGCGCTCCAGATGGCTTTGTTGCCAAAAAGATGTCCAGTTAAGCGGGAAATTGACCTCCACGGTTTTCAAAATGTCAGGTGAACGGCATTTGAAGACTAGGTTAAGGTAAAATGTCACTTCTTTCAAAGACCAGATATTTCATAAGTGTCTTTTATCCAGATACTGAAATTATTTATACAGCCTGAGGGGTGCAGATGGGATGCCTTGCTGTGTGCCTCACATAGTGGGAACGGCAGCGGAGAAGCCGGAAGAAGCCTTCTGTGCTCAGCCTGTCTCTCTATGCCCAGTGGTGCCCCAGCCCGCGTCTCCGTGGCCCAGTGGTGCCCCAGCCCGCGTCTCCGTGGCCCAGTGATGCATGCTTCTTTCCCTGTCCACCAACTGAAGGCAGAAAACAAAAATCCTCATCTGCCAAAAAGGGCTTTATTTCATAAACTGAAAATTACTTTATTAGAATCCAAGTCATGCTATTTAATTACTGCCGGAATGAAAGGTTATGGATCAATAGTTTTAAGGCCCAAACTGTTTTGTTCCCGCGTAGCTTCCTCCTAACCCGGAGGGCCTGCCTCGAGCCTAGCTGGCGTCTTTGCACCAAGTAGAAAAACGTACCCCCCCCCCCCCCGGGAAAGCGAGATGTAAGTGAACGGAAGCAGGGTTTCCTCTCCGCTCACCCCGGGGGCAGGCGCTTCTGTGCGGAGTAAGTGGAGGTGTTTACTGACGGAGCGTTACGGTTTAGAGGCAGTTTGATGTAGAGACTTCCAGTTCTGTGGCTCCGGGCTGAACGTGGTTCGGGTGCGTCTCCGCCGGGGGCTTCGTGGTCCCCCGAAAGCTTACCGGGACCGCCCCGTGTGTGCCGACCTGGGGGGCGGGGGACTGAAATGACCTCACGGGGAGTGCTCAGCCCTGTGAGCAGGTTCGTGCTCTGGGGCCGGGGGGGAGCGTCTTCACGGCGCTGGGCTCGTCTGCGCACTGACCCCAGGACTGCATTTCTCGGGAGCACAGAGGGCTCCAGGTGGCGAGCGGGGCAGCCGCGTTCGTGCCCTGCGCCGTGTTTCCACAGCCCCGCAGGGAGAAGCCGGAGCTGTGGAGGAGAGCACCTCCGACGTCTGCTCCTGCTTCTCGAGAGCCCCGTGGGTCGAGTGTGTCACCGTGAGTGTGCAGCTGGCCTGTCCCCGTGTCCACTGAGCAGGGTCTGGGACTTGTTCCCAGAGCGTGAACTGCCCACCTGCTCCCCAGGGACCCCGGATCTCGTGACTGAGGACACCTGCTAAGTTACACGTCCATCTGCTGTCTGTCCACTGCCCTGTCCATGCGTCCGTCCACCCATGACATACCCCCCCACACTGTGTCCCGTCCACTGGCCTGCACTTTTGTGTCACCGGGTCCTCCCTACCCTCCTACTCCTCTGCCTCAGTTTCTCATTATTTTGTGCTGCTCTCATACAACGCAGAGAAACAGGGCAGGTCATCTGTAAGCGACCTTCAGTTCCTTCTGGCCTGAGACAACATGCGCGGCATTTGTGGAGACAGAAAACTGACGATAACGATCTATGGTTGATCGTTCCATCCAGCCTAACCCTTTTCAGCCACCAGAACTGAAGAAGGAAAGGCCTGGAGCTTTCCTCGCGTCACTGTTGTGAGTGCTGGTTCGTTGGCGTGGTCACCGTGGCAGGCACTGTGGCCACAGGACCTTTGCTCCTTGCTGTGGGGATCTTGTTCTGGAAGCCAGGAATTAAGGTCCTGAAGAGTTAGATCAAGGTCAGCATTGATGCTGAGGGTGATTTGAGGGTCCGTACCCTCCCCCCCTCAGGCTTGCCATCCCCGTGAGAACCGGCTAGTGCCCTAGGCCTTCCTCTGACCCGCAGGGTCTGGTCCCCCCAGGTTCGTCTCCTGCTGGGCAGAGGACGGTGTGAGATGCCGGAGGGCCGTGGGGCCGCCAGCTTTTCCTTCGCCCTCCCTTCTGAACAAACCGTGGGGAGTCGCGCATGCAGGCGTTTGGGGAGCGAGGGTCTGGAGGCGGTTTTGTCCGCTGCCGCGCCAGGAGCACTCAGGTTTGGACAGGCGTATCCTTTCCCAGGACGCTGCTGCCACACGTAGGTCCGGGGAGGGAGCGGGAGACGGAGGGAGGGCGCCCGGTGAGGCACCCCTGCATCCCTGCTAGGATCACGGTGCCCGTCTCTGCAGGGACTTCGGCCCCTCGGCCCCTCGTGGTAGCCGTCCTGGGCTGCGTCGGGGGCTTCGCCCTTCTGGAGGCTGGACGTCCACGGGCACGGCCCTGGCAGACTCCGCCCTCGCCTGCAGAGACACGATCTCGTGCCTCTCTGCTAAGGTCACTGACCCCGGCAGGAGGACCCTGCCCTCTGACCAAGTCACCTCTCGAAGACACCCTCCCGACACTGCGGTGTCCAGGGGTGGGCTTCCCGGTGGGAGTGTTCTGGGGACACAGACAACTGGTCGTAGCAGTCCTGCTCTGAGCTCCTGCACATTAACCACAGACGCTCTCCCCGCCCCTCGAAACTGTTAATTGTCATCTTCAAGGCGCCGGGAGGCTGGGGGGGGTCATTGGTTTCAGAGGTCTGTGCAAACGGGGGGAACCGACCAGGGGAGAGAAGCTCTCTTGTGGGGTGCGGCCGGCTGACAGACAACCTCTGCCCCTCCCCGTGACAAGGTCGGCGACTGTGCGTGTCCCCCTTGCGGCGTCCCAGATGTGTTCTGGGCGTTGGGGGAGGCCGTCAGAGCCGCCGGCCGGCCAGAGGCCATTGGGGGCGGAAGCGCCCTGCTCCCCGACCTGCAGCAGCAGCCCGCGTCCTCAGAGTCACGTGCAGGGCCGGGCCCTGCGCTCCTGACGGGAAGGGGACCCTGCAGGTGTTCCAAGTCCAGCTGAGCTTCTGGCTCAGGGATGGACGGCACTTTCTGGTTTTCTTTCTTTCTTTCTTTCTTTCTTTCTTTCTTTCTTTCTTTCTTTCTTTCTTTCTTTCTTTTTTTTTTTTTAAACTCTTATTCATTTTTGAGAGAGAGACAGAGCACAGGTAGGGGAGGTGCAGGGAGAGGGAGACACAGAATCCGAAGCAGCTCCAGGCTCCAAGCTGTCAGCACAGAGCCCGACGCGGGGCTCGAACTTGTGAATAGGAAGATCGTGACCTGAGCCCAAGTCAGACCCTTAACCAACCGAGCCACCCAGGTGCCCCAAGATAGTGTTAATATTTGCCTGGAAAACGTTTTATTTTATTTCACTTTATTACTTTTTATTTGAGTATAGTTGACATACAGCATCACATCAGTTTCAGGCACACAAAATGTGATTCAGCAATTACATACCTTTGGTCATGCTCAACACAGTATGCGTCTAGACGTCCAATATTACTGACTGTTCCCCATGTGGCACTTTTCACCCCTGTGACTTACTTATTTTGTAACTGGTGGTTGCCAGAGGGGAGGGGGCAGGGGATGGGCAAAGCCGGCTCAGGGTTATAGTAAAGAGGCACAGACTTGAAGGCATTTTCTGTAAAAATACTCTACAGTAAAGGTAGAAGTTTTTTTTTTTTCTTTAACATGAATTTATTCAACTTTGATGAAACGTATTGCAGAGTTTTAAAAATAAAGTTTTAAGCTCGGCCCAAGTAGCAGGTCCCGGGTGATTTTTTTGTGTGCTCTGTGTCCAAGAACCTTTTATCATCTGCAACCACAAACCGTATATACTAGAAGGAGCTTTAGTATGTATTTTAATATCCTTGCCTTAAAGTTCAGTGAACGCATCAGATAAAGACAGTGACTGATTTTTCCAACAAGGGCTTGCGTATTTAGCAGTGTGGTTTCGCTGCTAACCAGGCATTCAGGTGGCACATAAATTGCACTGAGCACACTCGATTTATAGTAGCCATTCTCTCGGGTGTGAGGTGGCTAATGTGCGGGATATTAAGAAGCAGCACACAGATAATGAAAGAAAGGAAAGAACGTGCTTCTTTGGGGAGATGAAACCAGGGACCTGGGACGCAGGTGAGGTGGCGTGTACGGTGACCGGGGCTGGCTGCTGGAGTGCCCTCCACTCCGCAGGGAGCCAGTGTCCTGGACGCGTCCGAGTGGCTTGGTCCATAAGCGAGAAGCTGGGGCTACGTTGCAGGGCTCAAGGGGTTGCCTTTGGGGCTGGTGCCACGGCAGCATCGTTCTGGGCTGATGTGCAGGGAAGCGTCTGCTGGACCAGGGCCGCGATGGATTCGTGACGTCCCCGGGGGGAGGAGGGGCGCTCATCTCCGCTGGGCTTCCCAGGGCCAGGATTGCACCTGACCGACCTGGGGGCCCCCCTCACACAGGCCACGCAGAGGACAGTCGGTAAAGGCATGTTTTAAATGGAACTGAACTGAACGTTTGCTCTCATCAGATGTCTGGTGCCCTGTTACCGGGGAAGTAACGTAGGAGGACAGCACAGCTAATTAAGGGGAAAGGCCTTAGAGAGTAGTGTTTAAAATAATTGAACAATCAGAGACTGCCAGAGGTCTGGAGTTTATTAGCCGCGTGCCCAAGTAGTGTACCGGCTGCACCACAGGCCAGAATGGCCTGTATGTGACGTCACGGTCCCTTCCAGCAAACACTGTCTTTTGAAGAGACCGACAGGGCAGCGCCCTTGGGGCAGCTGAGCGACGCTGTTCCTGCTGCCTCCGTCCGCAGCTGCAGCGAACGCGAGGTTACGGCGCAGATGGGGGTGTGAGCACGGGACGTGCGTTTGGAGAGGGGGGCTCACGCAGCGTTGCTGTGCTTTGCAGCGTGTGGTGACACGCGGAGTGTTCGTTGGGGCAGTGTTAGCGGTCTGTCCCCAGCCATCCAGAGGTCACGTGTGTTCTGAAGCAGAACACTGATTCCGTCCCATCCGCGGGCAGCGGTTCACCAGCGGTGAGCGGGGAGACACAAGGTCTGCTGTCCGTGGGGGCTCCTGTTTTCCCAGGTGGGACGTCCGTGCCCGGGAGCAGGGGCTGCGGCAGAGGGCCTGGGAGCCTGGCTTGGAGCTCGGGGGTGGAGGCCCTCCAGGTGGTTTGCAGAGGGGCCGGCTTGCGGTCACTGTCGCAGGGGCGCCAGCCTGCACAGGTGTGGGTGGGCGAGCATGCAGGTGCGTTTCAGAGAGCTCCAGTCGTGGTCCCCGCCTGTTCCTCTGAGCTCTCCCTAGTGATTTGTGAAACCCTGGCTCCAAGGACCTCAGCAGGTGAGTTTACACTTGCTTGATAATGACTGCCACAGAGGAGCGTGATGTAGCTGGCCACTCGGAGTGCTGTGATGTGCTTGGATTTTATCTACGGAAGGGGCTTGCCTCCTCTCTCTGGACGGAGGTGGGTCACACAGGTCGAGGGAAGGACGTGGTATCGTGTGCGGTGCTGGGCAGGCTTTGAGGTGGGCCCGGGAGTCCGTTAGGGGCAGCATCACAGACGGGCAGAGAGTTCGGTCAGTATTCCTAGGTGGTCCACGTGGTACACAGCAATTCCGTGGCCTCTGTCTGAAGCTGCGTGAGAGTTCTCCAGAGAAACAGAACCATCAGGCTGTGGATATATGCACACATGCATGTGAACACATGTGTTCACACATACGTGCACACGGACATGCTTGTACATACCGGTGCATGTGAGCACATGCCTCCTTACGTGCACACATGCTTGCACATATGTGTATACACCCCACGTATAGACCCACATGTGTACACAAACGTACACACATGTACAAACATGAAAACACGTGAACATTCATACACGCGTGCACACACATAAACATGCCTACAATGCATATAAACACATGCTGACATACGTTCACACGGGAGGGGGAGCGCGGGCACCAGGGGGCAGGCGTCCGGCTGCGCGGGGTGGAGGCAGGCAGGCTCAGGATCTGCAGGGGGAGCCAGTGTGCTGGGGCCCTGGGAGACTGGATGGTGTCGTCCATCTGAAAGCTGGCCGGCCCGAGAGCCAGGAAGAGCTGATGTTTCAGTTCACTTCCCAGAAGGAGAGTCGGGGCCCCAGTGTGGAGTGAGGTGGAGTCCCCCCACCTCTGGTTTCTGGTGCAGCCCTCACGTGATTGGCCGAGGCCCACCCACACTGGGGAGAGCAGCCTGTTTCTTAGTTGCCAAGTCAGATGTAGCTCTCTTCTGTAAATGCCCTCACAGACTCTCCCAGGTCAGTGCTTGAGCAGCTGTCTGGCCACGCAGCGGTACAGGCACACTGACACGGAAAACCCACGGTCACAGGACACACCTTGCGTGGGATCCTGGAGCAAGCTCACCTGGACCCACTGGGTGCCCAGACGTCTGGGCGCATGAGGGGTCCTGAGGCAGGAGCCAGGCAGGCGGCCCGTGGGCAACACCAGCCCCGGGGAGCGGCAATGACGCAGGCTCTCGGGCTCACCGTCGGCTGAGGCCACGCGTCCCACACCCCCAACGCCGGCAACGTGGTGCAAGCCCCACCCGCCCGGGCACCATCTGGAGAGGAAATCGGGAGACACTGGCACCGGTTCACGTGCTTGGGTCAGACTTGCTGCCTTGGACTGAATTGGCCTTTTCCGCATGTACGTTTGCAGCTGGACTCACGGGAAGAACGGGTGCGTGACAGAAAACAGACACGTCTCCCTCACTCGCCGACTGCCGTGTGTGCACCTGAGAGGCTGTGACTCCCAGGCCACCTGGTCTCTTCCTGGAGCCTGGGAGCGGGTCTGGCTTCACGCGCACAGCTTGCTGTACGTGCAGCTCGTAAGCGGGGAAGACTGGGTTTGAGACCAGCGTCTGGGTCTGGAGCTTGGGCTCGGTCAACAAAAACAAAAGGAACACACGTGGGATCTGAGCTCCGTGCGTCGGGGGTTGTCCCATGGGCCTGCCTGGCACAGGGCAGCGTCCAGGAAGCACTTATGAGCAGAGAAGGCCCAGCTCGGCTGGTCTGTCTTTGTGTCTGAAAGAACACACGTTGCCAACATAAACTATGGTTTACTGTTCGCTTCCCCATAAGGCGGCAGGCCCCCCTGCCACGGACTCCTTGCCTCTGCTGGCAGCGTCCTCGTGGGGAGCCTTACCCTGCCTCCGCCTGGAGCTCAGACCAGCAGACTGCACCCAGGAGGTGGCCTCCTCCCCTCTGAGGTCAGCCTTCACCCCGCTCGGCTCCGAGGGAGGGACAGAGGATTAGTCGTGTCTTTCCTGTTTCTGAGGCTGTGACCTCTGGCCCCCTGTGTGCGCTGCGGGGCCCGTCTGGGGAGCCAGCCTAGGCCCGCAGACCCAGAGCCCACACCCCGACCCCTCCTCCACCGGCTCCTGCGTCTGGGCTGCTGAGCACCTGCCCCACTCAGCCCAGGCCCTCAGACCAGAGCCGCTGGCCCTTCCCAAGGCTGCCCCCTCCCCAGCCCGGTCCGTTCTTTCCCAGGAAGCCACACCGAAGGCTCTTGCCCGTGTTCTCTCCCTCTGCCGCCGACGGACCCTGTGCTTCCCCTTTTGGCCCCTGTGCCCGTGTCCAGGAATCTGTGGGTGTAAACACGTCCTCGAGATGGTCATTTCCGTGTCTGCATGCCTGCCACACCTGATTGAAACCAATCCTGGGCAGATTGGACTCAGGCAGAATCTGGGCCCCACGTTCTCCCAGAGTCAGGTGGGTGGGCTCTGCTTCTCCAAGAGCAGGTGCTATGGGCATGGCTGGGCACGGGGCGGGGCAGGAAGCAGCCCCAGGGGGTGGGGGGCAGTCAGGTGGGTGGGTGCAGTACCGGTGGGGCCAGAGTGGGGCCGGGGCTCTGCCAAGGGGTGAAATGAAGCATGAGGGTCCTGGCATAGGGGACAGGGCATCAGAAGAGGCCTCTTCCTCCAGGAGGGCCTTGGGCTTGCCCCTCAAGAAGCTCAGAAGTGAGGCGAGGGAGCATAGGATATGCCCCAGGTGGGACCCTAGTGCTGGGCTGTGCGGGGGGAGCGGGGCGATCAGGAGACCAGCCGGGCTGAGTCCTGGCCCAGAAGCCTGGACAGGACAGCGGGCACCACAGAACCCCCTGGGCCCCAGCGTCCTCGTCATCAGTGGAACAACAGTCTCTCTTCTGTGTCCTTCTCAGAAGGTTCTGGGTTCCACCACCTCGAGGAGGAAGGGCAGGCTGCATTGTGTGGTTGATTCACCTGTGGGGGGTCATGTTCGTGTCACCCACGGCAGCAGGGGTCAGGGTTTGCTGTTCTGAGAAGTCCCTGAGAAGTGGAGGTGGAGTCGAGGGAAGGAAGACAGTCATAGAGTTCGGGACCGGAGCACGTGTGCATGAAGGGGCAGGTCAGTGACCTTTGTTGTGTGTTTGGACCTGCATGGGGTAGAGACACCCGTATCCCGTGCCGTCAGAAATCCACCTGTGGCTTCTGAGTCCCCCACAACTCAACCACTGCAGCTCGCTGCTGACCGCGAGCCTCGCCAGTGACACGAGCAGTTGGTCAACATGCGCTTTGCGTGTATCACGTACTGTATTCTCACAATGAGGGAGTTGGGGAAGGAGGGCGTCCTCGGGAAGACCCTGAGGAACAGAGGCACTGCTGCACTATTGAAAAGCAGTCCCTATAAGTGGACCACACCCTTCAAACTGTGTTGCTTAGGGTCCAGGGCTCAGTGTAACGCCGGGTGGAGCGAGTCCGTGAGAAGGGGCGACGGTTGGCCGTAGGACTCTCTGTGACCCTGCCCGCTGGTGGGGAGGTTGGGGTGGCCCCAGAGCGCCGAGCCCTGGCTGTCTCCCCAGGTCACCATTAGGTGCCATCTGGCTGGGCGTGTTGGGGGCTGTGGTCAGGATAGCGCTGTCGCATCCTGGTGGCCGAGTGGAGGAACTGGTGCTGGGGTCTGTCGGGGAATCCTGGTGGTCCACTGAGAGTGCACCATGTGCGTGGTCCAGCCCACGGCCCGGGAGACAGAGGTCAGGTCCCCTTGACCACAGTACGCGTCCGGGTTGGGCTCTCGCACTGCTGAGGTTAGGAAGTGGGGTGAACTCTGCAGGGCGTTGTGGGGACGGATCTGCACGTCCTTGGTGTGGCGCCGGGCAGGCAGGCTTCGTGGAGCAGGAACGGCGGGCAGGCGCTCGGCAGATGCTCACGGGACTGACTCGGTGCCGTACGCCCGTGGGACACACCCACACCACAGCGTGACGGTCACTTGGAGCCGATAAAACAACCTGGAGCAGACACGTGGAGGTGTTGGCTGGTGATGAGGCTCGAAGCCCCCGCCCGCCCCTTTCTCACCTAGCGTGAGGTCCTAGAATAAGAGGAGTCACTCCCCTCAGTGCAGCCACAGGCCCAGGTGTGGAAGGGCCTGGACCATGGTCTGTCTCAAAGCCCAGTTTCACGACGGCTTCCTGCGCACACGTGGGGGCCGTGGCCGCGGGCGCCATCTGCCCTCAGCCCAGTCGTCAGACTTGACTCCCTGCAGAGAAACTGGTGAGTAGCCTTCCGACATTCGCCGTGACTCACCGCGGCCATCTGGTGACCCTGAGACCTGAGTCTAATTACACCCATGGGGAGACGTTGGTCGGGGCTGCCGTAGTTTCCACGACGAGTCGTGTCCACTCTCAAGTGCATTGCCACGAAAGGACGCGTCCGTGCCCGACGTAATTGAGATGCATTGAGTCCATTACTGCTGTCTGGTTTGTCTTCTCATAGAAATTGTCTTCCTTCTGTTGCAATTCTGATTGTCCACGTTGTGTTCCAGGAAGGAATGGGTCCGTGTGCCTCGGCAGCGTGAGCTTTCCTGCGTGTTTCCACCTGAGACAGGCCACCAGACTACCTGATGCCCTTGCACGGGGCCGAAGGCCACGAGTCTGAGGCACACAGGCCAGTCCTGGCGTCTCCTTTCTGTCGCGTTTACAGAGGGGCTGCACAAACCGAAGCACGCGGCCCCTCCCTTCCTGGAGGACATGGAGGCGGCAGTAGGCAGCGCGCCCCGTTGACTGTCACACCGAGCCGGTGTGGCGCTCCGCGGATTCCGCCAGTTGCTGTGTCTGTAAAGGCAGATGGGGCCTTGTCTCTGCTTCGGGGACGTTACGGTGCTCTGGGTGGGTGGCGGGTGAGCACGCGGCTGTGCTCCAGCTGAGCAGCGCGCGCTCTGGGCCCGCAGCCGGGATGTGCTGGTGCTGTGTCAGGAGCCAGGCAGCCAGAGCGTGTGGCACAGGAGGTCTGCAGAGGACATTGAAGGCTGCCTTCCGTGCGAGGAGGGGCTTAGTCCGCGTGGACGTTCCGGGCCCTGGAGGAAGCACGCATGCAGGCTCGCGGGGACTCAGAGCAGCCGTGCTCCGGGCTCCACTGTCCCAGGGGATGCACAGGGCACACACAGGGGAGGCAGAAGATGCGGAGGGGGAAGAGACGTCCAGAGCAGGCATCCGTGTTGTTGTGGACGGAAGCCTCGTGGGGTCGAGAGCAGTAGAGATGTGCACGCTTGTGGCCGTGACCGGGAGGAGTTAGTGGATGAGCACGAACCGAGGTCCTGCTCCTCCATGGTGGAAGGGAGGGGCTTACTCCGCCCGTTCCCATGAGGATTGTGCTGCGGGGAGGATTCTGTGGGCTCTGGAGAGGGACCCCCTGCTGTCCCAGGGAGGCTGCAGAATCACGGCGTTCTCCGTTGGAAGGACTCCCAGGGGTGGGAGGGAGGCCAGGGGGATTTTGCAGCAGAACCTTGTGCGCATGGACAGGATCCGCGTGAGCAAGCGCCCGCGGGCGGTGGCGAGGGCCTCGAACTTCCTGGGCCTGGGGCCTCGGGACAAAGCGGCCCAAGTGTGAGGGCTGGAGGGCTGCGTGTGCTGCTGAGCTCAGGCAGTTACGTTCCTGCCCCAGTCACACCAGCCTCCTGGGGTCTGTAGGGACGCAGCCCCGCTCCTGCCTCCCAGCTCTGGGAAGGGTCACCAACACGGGCAGTAAGATGCTGCCTCATCACTCTCTTGAATTCCCAGTCTGTCCGGAGATGCTTCCTGTAAGGATTCCGCGCCCTGCGGCTCCTGAGAATGTTCTTCCTGCAGGTAGAACTCGCCGCCCGGCTCAGCTGTCCGCAGCCCCCAGCCTCCCTTCCGTGTCCCTGCCCCCTCCGTCTCTTCCACCTGCTGCCAGAGGACTTGGGACAGAGCGCCATGTTCGTCCTCACCCTGGCTGGTCAGCCTATCAGGTCCCCACACGCCGCACTGAGTCTGTCCAGAAAAACTGGCCTTGCTCGACATTACTTCCCTTTAACGGCCTTGAAAATCCTGTTCCACCGTCGATCTGTGGTCTTTAGGAATCTCGATGGGGGGGATGACATAAAAGCCTAAACGTAACCTCCCTCCTCCAGCCGCTGGCACTGCTTAAGGGAGGGATTCCGCCACCGGCACCCTTGTGGACAGTCTTGTCAGAGAGAAAGATTGGGGGGTTCCGCGTGGTCCCGGCAGGTGGAAGGAGGTACGGGATTACACACCTTGCACGTGCTTTGTAATTTGCCTTCTGTCTGGGGAAGCGGCTCTTCCCAGAATGCTTCCTAGGAAATACTTTAACGAAGACACGCGTCCCAAGATCGCCATGTGAGGCGAGCAGGTTTTCCTGACTTTTCTGTCGGGAGACCCCCTGCACCTGTGGCTTCCCGGTCACTGTTGGGTGAGTGGATGAGTTTGGTGCCCGACCTGGACCGCTGCACACTGATCGTCGGGGACAGCGCGGGCGGATGAGGCTCCGCTCGGGATCTCACGGAATGACGCCCGAGAGTGGTGTGCAGACTCGACGTCCCTCTTCTTAGCGTTTCTAAGGGGGAAATTTCCAGGGCAATGAGGGAAACACTGAGCAGTGGTTCCAGGTTCAAGAGAACCAGAGATGTGCCAGGCAGGTGAGGCGTGTGGTCTGGGACCGGGAGTGCTCCCCGTCTGCACAGGAGGGGACGACTGACACACTGGAGGCGTGCAGTTTCGTGTCCTGCTTTGCTGGCTGTCCTGGGGTGATCACGCAGCGCCCCCGGTTTTAGGGGGCGCGCCGAGTCGCCGAGGGCCGTTCTGTCTGCAGCAGTCTCCAGCGGTTCAGAAAGAACGTGCATGAAAGACGGAGAAAGAACAGTAAACGTGATAAAATGTAACATGTGGGAAATCTGGAAATCGTCTGTTGGCAGCTATTCTGCATGTCAGAAATCATCGCAAAGTTAACGGTTAAAACGTAAGACGATGAGGACGGTGAGGGTAACGAATAGTTGAACGAGATGCCCCTTAGCGTTCTTCATTCAAGACCCCGCCTGCATCCTGGTGCTTCTGCCCGACCCTGGGCTGCTTCGGGGCAGAGGTGGAGGACCCCGGGGGTGACGGGGCGGGGGTGGGGGGTTGGTATTTTCCCTGCGCTGTTCTGTGTTGGCCTCTCAGGGCACCCATGGGACTGTCTCCACCGTCCTTCCCGCAGGAGCTGCGCAGCAGGGGTGCCGTCCCTTGGCTCCGCGGAGGGAGCATTGGCTTCGCGGAGGGAGCATTGGCTCGCGGGTGGTTCCTACATCGTTGCCTCATGGTGGCTCTGGTGTGACCCAGGGTCGGGTCTGTCCATGCCACACTCCTCCCTGAGTCCTTGGCCCGTGAGCTGACACTCACACAGTCCCGTGTGCCAGCGAGCCCTCAGTCCTGGGTAGCTGGGGCTTAGCGGCCGGACAGGGGAGACGCACTGGCACGTGGTCGCTTCCTCCCCTCCTCCCCCGCCTCCCCTCTCCCTACCTCCTCCCCTCCTCCTCCTCCCCTCCTCCTCCTCCCCTCTTCCACCCCCTCCTCCCTTCCTTTCCATTCACCCCTCCACTCTCCTGTACTCCCCTCCCCTCTCCCTTTCTCCCCTCTCCTTCCTCCCTGCCTCATCTCCTCCCTGTCCTCCTCCCCCTCCTCTGTGCCTCATCTCCTCACTTCTCCCTTCCCCCTTCCCCCCTTGTCCCCCTCCCCTTCCAACCTACCTGGAGCCCCGGCCTCTGCACACCTGTGTTTCCCAGGGAAGGGCTGAAGGAGCTAGAGGTAACCCAGAAGCTCGCTTGCTCGGCGCACATGCACTAGTTTCCCAAGGACCACAGCTGAGAGGGGAGGCGTGCCCAGCCACTGTTCAGAGTCACAGGGCTGCAGCTGCAGGCGGAGTTGGAGGTCATTGCAGACTTGTCCGCATGTGGTGGGGGGAGCGGTGTGTCAGTGCAGAGTCTGCGGTTCCTGGGGACTGGGCGTGAGGAGGCCCAGGCAGCTTTTCCATGGACTTTCCCACCAAATAAAGCCCCCAGCAGGAGCCCCCCCCCCCCCCCCGCTGTGTCTGGGGGCCCTCTCCTCCGTGCTCCCACCAGCTGGGGCCATTTAAGTGTTCACGAAATGCCAGCCCATCCATACTGCCCTCTCTAAATGCCTGAACTCGTTTTTAAATTTCCTGGGCGCCCCGGAGCGCCAGCCAGGCATCGGAGTCGGTGGTGCTGGCCCTGACATGCTGACATTCTCCCCAATATCCCTGGACATCAGTCAGTCACAGTAGTTGGTGCAGCTCCCTTGTGCTGTTCTTTCAAGGCCCCTTAGGAATGTTCTTCAAGCCTTCCTTTAATGGCCTCAGGGCAATGCTCCTGTTTGGTTTTGTTTTGCAAAACATGTTAATCCTTTCAAAGGCTCTGGTTTCTGGAGCAGCTGCTCACCGGGAGGCGAGGCTGTATTTAAGCTGCTGCCTCCAGGTGATCTGGGGTTGCTCCTGTGTATTACTGATTCAAAAGCCTGCACTTCTGTAACCCAGGTCTTATGGAGGTCAAACAGAAGCAAGTTTTAAGTCTTTAATTCGTTATTTAAAAATCTGGTCTAGTTGTTCATTTGTTTTCTTCAAAAAGCTGTTTTCTCCACGACTACATAAGGAAAGCTGCTTTGAAGGGATGCTCACTAACACGGTGTTCTCGCAGCTCACACGTGTCACACCGAGAGCACCAGGTGTACGCGGGACCCTGTGGTCTTGCTGGGGACAGAGCCCGGGAGGCAGGGGCCCTGGGGACAGTCTCTGTGCGTCTCCTCTCAGAGATTACTGTCAGGTTGAGTCGTTAGACTCTGTTTATTGTATTCGGTGAGAAAATGCCGAGTCCGTGTAGTTTGGATCATGGTGAGACGCAGAACAGCCAGGGCGAGATTTGTATGTTTGTGCCGGGACCTCGGTTCGTGTGCATACGTTTACATTGAGTTTTAATCACATGTCTCGTGCTGTCCCAGGGTCTGGAGAAGCAGAGGCAGACAGGGCGGCTTCTGTCCTCCAGCAGGGCCCGTTGGGGAGACTGAACAGAAGCAGCTCCCGCGAGCACAGAGCTGGGGGGCTGTGGCAGAGCAGAGGACCCCGCGATGACTTGTGTTCCGAGCAGCCACCGACCTTCTCCCAGAGGGTCTAGCAGGCGTTGAGGACGGGCGGACATTCCCTGGAGGACAGGGTGGGAAGGCAGAGCTGGGGAGGGAGGAAGGGAGGTTGGGTCTTGTGGTTGGGCAGGGCCCGTGGGCCGGGGCGGGGGTAGGGGGGCGCCGGGAGGGCCCATGGTGCTGCGCGTGGCAGCCCTCGCCTCCTCGGCCTCGCGCTGCAGGGAAGGAGCTGGCGTGGCTGGTGTTAGAAGCTGTAAGCCTGCGGTGAGGTGAGGCCACCCCGGGGCCGTGGCCAGGGTTCTGTCCCACTCTTCCCCCATTTGGCCTCGGGCCCGTGGGGTTCTCAGAGGAGGAGGCCCCCACGGGCCCCAGGGTGGATGAGCACTGGGAACAGTGGAGGCCACGGAGCAGATCTGGAAGATGTGAGCCAAAACGTGGTGGGAGCTCGCTGAGGAGCGAGGCGCAGAGGCAGGTGACGTTCGTCCCGCACGCCTAAAATCTTTGTGTTCAGAAGCCTCCCACGTGTGTCTCTGAAGGAGCGACAGGACCCTGGTGTCGGGGCTGTGGAGACCCCTCCCGGACCCTGCCGCTGAGCAGTGTGGGCGACCAATGCAGGGGGCCCAGGAGGTGGTCCCGGGCCATGGCGATGGCGGAGACCACGCTGGGCTGCTGGCAGCACACGCTGACTCACGAGCAGCGCGCGCTGGCCAGGCCCTGTCCCCGCCAGCAGAGGGATCACGGTGTTCATCCGAAGATTCCGAGTGCCTCTGGCTGGTGTTAGGGCAACAGGAATATGTGGGATTTAAATGGAGGCCATAAGAGCCGTGGAAAGACCGTGGGGCCTGGAGTTGAAGACGGGGCTTAGTGTTTGAGTTCCACTGCTCGCTTTGACTCTTGTGACATTTACTTAAATTCTCTGGTTTTCCATTTCACCTTTAAAACTGGCATAATAATAACAGCAGCATCGAAAGTGTTGAGTGATGTGAACAGGGGGTGCGGGCAAAACACTTCCGTGCCGCAGGCGCGCCTCCCGGTGGCTTGGGTGGGACACGGTGGTTCAGACGTGGGCCAAGGGCAGCTTTACTCTGCGTGAGCGACTCCCTGATGAACTTGAGGTGCCCGTGGGCTCTGCTGCTCCCTCATCCATGGGGTGTGTACGTGTGCGGTATCTCTCGTCCACTGAGTGTGTGCGGCATGTGGTGTCCTTCGTCCATGGGGTGTGTGCGGAGTGCGGTGCGCGTGTGAGCCCTGCGTGCGTGCACCATGCGGCGGAGTGTGTGCGGAGTGCGGTGCGCGTGAGCCCTGCGTGCGTACGCCGTGCGGCGGAGTGTGTGCGGAGTGCGGTGCGCGTGTGAGCCCTGTGTGCGTACGCCGTGTGGTGGAGTGTGCGGAGTGCGGTGCGCGTGAGCCTTGCGTGCGTACGCCGTGCGGCGGGGGTGTGTGCGGAGTGCGGTGCGCGTGTGAGCCCTGCGTGCGTACGCCGTGCGGCGGGGGTGTGTGCGGAGTGCGGTGCGCGTGAGCCCTGCGTGTGTACGCCGTGCGGCGCGCGAGCCCCGCGTGTGTGCGCCGTGCGGCGGGGTGTGTGCGGTGCACGTGTGAGCCCTGCGTGTGTACGCCGTGCGGCGGGGGTGTGTGCGGAGTGCGGTGCGCATGTGAGCCCTGTGTGTGTACACCGTGTGGCGGGGGTGTGTGCGGAGTGCGGTGCGCGTGTGAGCCCTGCGTGCGTACGCCGTGTGGCGGAGTGTGTGCGGAGTGCGGTGCGCTTGTGAGCCCCGCGTGTGTGCGCCGTGCGGCGGAGGCGTATGTGTGCACTGCGCACGGATGTGTCCTGTGCAGTACAGGCACATAGATGCACTCTACACATGTGTACGCAGTTACATGCACGTATGCGTGCCGTGCAGTACAAGCACACGTGAGCACTGCATGCGCTATAGTATATGCACGTATATGCACATACAATCCATAGAGGCACTGTGCGCGTACATACATTACATAGTACGAGTACAGAAGGAGTCACACACAAGTATGCGCTACGTGGTCTATGCACGTATAAGCACTCCAAACCGTACGTGTACACACCACGTGGTGTGTCACGCTGTGCAGGACCTAGTGAGCACGAGTAGTGGGCGCGTATGTGCATATTACAACACATGGTGTTCGTCAGTAGATCCCTAATAATGATGGAAACGTGTGTTCACACCAGCAGATCATATCAGCATCTATTCTCCAATCAAGTGGGTATTCGCAGGTGTAACACTGTTTAGGATGAGAACCGTGAGCTTTTGATGAAATGGGATGCATGCTTGTTTTAAAAATAATTTTCAGAAGATCACTGTTGAGTGGCTCCCATTTTCCACAGGAGTTGCTGATGCTCTAACGGAGAAAAAACACTAATGAAAAAAGTTAATTCTCTATTTGTGCCTTGTAAGAAACAACTTTGGCATCAAACCTGGATTCAGATCCTGCATTTAGCTGTGAGAGGTGGTTAGCAGGCGCTTATTTTTTCGAGGACACACATAGGAATGCCGACAACGAGCACGTTTATTTAGCCCTCGCTGCATGTCAGGTGCTGTTCAGACAGCTGCATGTGCGTAAGTTCATTTCACCCTTGCAGTGTGCCTAGGAGAGAGTGCTCATTTCCCCCCGCTGTGTAGACAGGGAGTGTGTGGGGCCTGGAGACGCAGAGGGAGCATCACGCACCCTCCCGGGTGGTGGCAGGCGGGGAGGACCCGCGCGAGCCGGGCTGCACACCTCCTGTGAGCTACATGTATTTTCAGCCAGCTAGTGGTCATGCTGGAGGGGTGCAGGCTGAGACCTAATTCTGGTAATACACCTCACCTCTCCTCATGTACCCAAAATGCCACTTCTAAATGTGTGTCGGGGTCTTCGGGTGGAGCCCGAGGCTGGAGCGCGCACTGGGAGTCCCAGGGCTTGGCACACAGTCGTGCTCACGCGATGATTTATCACAGCAAAGGACAGAGGGTATAATCAGTGAAGGAAGAAGCGTGTGGGGTGGAGCCCAAAGAAGTGAGGTTTCGCAGCTGTCCCCGGGGTCACAGAGGGTGCGTGTAACTATGGCCACGCAGTGGGGCATCCACCAGGGAGGCTCACTGAGCCCGGGAGCCAGCATTTCATGCCCTCTGCTCACGTGCGCCCCGATCCCTGGGTCCCGGCAGGAAGGCACACGCTCACCATGCGGCTGGGGCCTGGGTCAGGGTCGTGGCCCTGCCTGCTCCCCCAGGTCCCCACCCTGTCCGGTCCTCATCTGTGAGCTTGGATTCAGAGGCTGCCTGAGGTCAGCTCCCGTGTTCCTTGTCCACGGCACCGCGCGAGTGCAGGAACTTCAGAGGCGGTGTTCATGGAAGGCGGGGCTGGGCGCGTGCGCTGTCCGTGGGCAGCGCTGCAGGTGCATTGGGCGCGCAGCCCGGTGAACCCAGAGCACCAGGGAGCAGCTCGGAAAGGCACCCTGGTCCTCAGTGCCTGCCTTCCTCCCCGTGCGTCTCCAGGTGCTGGGTTTGGGGTTCTCCCCACTATTACAAAATCAGTGTAGCCCATTCGGTAATCCTGACTCTACATCTTGTCTGTCATTTGTATTCTTGTGCAGACCTTCTGTGAGAGTGAGTTGGGAGCAAGAGGAGGCATGTTGAGGCGGTGTGTCTTACACAACTAACCAGGAAGGACGTCCCCTTCAGGAGTTGGTCAGGGCAGTTCCTGATCTTTTATGGAAGTCTGGAAGAGCTTTGCACACCCTGACCCCTCTTGTTAGGCGGACTGAGTGAGCATCCTAGGAAGGACCACCGCCTTTTAATCATCAGGCTGCCCGGGGGGGGGGGGGCTGGCGCCAGTGGGAGGCAAGGGAAGGAGATCCGGACCAAACACCGGTCCTGGGGACTTGGGAGCCACGTGTCAGGAGTGTGCAGGAGGCCCCAGTCAGGTTTTGCAGGAATCATACTTAGGGGATGCAGTTGGTGTCCGTGTGATAAATGTGGAGCGGACCAGACGGCCCCCACAGAGAACAAGCCCTTTCCTGTGGGCCACGGAGGGGACGCTGGCCACGGACCCCGCATCCGGGTTTTCAGGATCCTCTCCAGACTCGTTCTTACCTCTGCCCATTCCTGAGTCTGAGTCATGTGTATGAGCAGTGATTTGCTGGATGTTAGCCCGATACTGCAAGTTTTGAGAAAGAAATAGCTCACAGCAGACCCTCAGGTTTTAGCGTAGTGCGAGGTTTCACAGTCAGAATCTGTGACTCGAAGATTTACTTCAAAACAAACAAACAAAAAATGGCTTTTCTCAGGAAGCCACAAAGCTGAGGTGGCTGGGTGGCTGCATCCCAGGCCCTTCTGTTTTGCCTACCTTAGGGTCTCAGTTACCACTGCGCGTCAGGCTCCAAGTGAGACCTCTGATTTCAGAACCCCAGAAGTGTGTCCCCAACTGGAGAGTCTCTCTTCTCCTGTTTTCCATGGTTTCCGACGGACAAGATAAGAGCAGCTGTCGTCGGTAATGCATGTTTGGTCTGTTTCTAATATCCAGAAGACTCTTGGAGAGTTTCCTCAAATCCTCGGCATGGAAGGCAGCATCTACAGGGGCAGCACTGCAGCTTCCTGGGGGTCCTGGCTGGGAAGGAGGGGGAGGCCGCAGCAGCGATGGGCCTGTTTTCTCTCCTGTTTTCCTGGTTTATCTAAACCTTGGTTCCATTTCTGTGGCCTGATTTAACCTTCCTTCTTCCCACTTGAAGGAGAGCGTAACACGGACGTAACGCCTTTGGCCTCTCCCGCCTCACTTTAGGGATGTGTGAGGGCTTTCTCTCCGCACTGGAGGAGAGCAGGGAACCCAGAGGCATCACCGGGGCTGTGCTTTGTCCTGCCTGCACCCGCCAGCGCCGCTGAGAGCAGTCCGGGCACCCAGTGCACCCTCTCCTGGGTCGGGACCTGTTACTGTCGAATTCCATCGGTGACTTTGGCCTTTTGGATGACATCTCAGCTCCCGTTTCCTGCCCACGATGACTTAGGAGCCTCCCAGATATTGGCGGTTTGACGCCTCCAGCTCCTCCATCCCTTTAAAACAGGCTTGTGCCCGGGGCGCTAGGCAGCTCAGTCGATTGAGTGTCTGACTTCGGCTCAGGTCATGATCTCACAGTTTGTGGGTTCGAGCCCCGCATCGGGCTCTGTGCTGACAGCTCAGAGCCTGGAGCCTGTCTTCGGATTCTGTGTCTCCCTCTCTCTCTGCCCCTCCGCCTCCCGCGTGCTCTCTCTCTCGCTTGCTCTCTCAAAAATAAACATTTAAAAAATTTTAAAACAAGCTTGTGCCCTATTCCAGTGAGCCAGGGGCAAGTTAGTGAATCCCAGTCCTGACACCAGCTATGCCGGGATCCCCAGGACCACCCCAGGTTTGCTGCGTTTCCAGGAGGACTCCCAGAACCCCAGAGGTCTTCCAGAGAATGTTTGGTGTATGGAAACAGTACAGAGTAAGGTCTGCAAAGAGGAAGTTGCGTGGGGGCAAAGTCTGGGAGAAACCAGGGCTGGGTTTCCAAGTCTTCTCCCAGTGAAGCTGGGACATGTTTAATCCCTGCAATAGTGCTGTCTGTCAGAAGTTTTCGCCTGAGGGGCACCTGGGTCGCTCGGTTGGTTAAGTGTAGGACTTCGGCTCAGGTCATGATCTCCCAGTTCATGGGTTCGAGCCCCGCGTCGGCTCTGTGCTGACAGCTCAGAGCCTGGAGCTGCTTCAGATTCTGTGTCTCCCTCTCTCTCTGCCCCTCCCCCGCTCACACTCTGTCTCTCTCTGTCTCTCTGCCAAAAATAATTAAAATATTTAAAAAATTATAAAAGAAGTGCTTGCCTGAGCCGGGAGTCCAAGCGGTGACCGCGGGCTGGCCTCGCAGTTCCCTCATGACTGACCACAGGCACTAAGATTCCGGACTCCCGGAAGGAAGGAGAGCATTCAGCAGACCCAACACCACTTGTACAAAGAGTAAGGGCGCAGCTAGCGGCTCTTACCATTTAGGGAAGTTTCCATCAGTGTGGGGTAGAGAACTGTTTCCCAGTCATGTTCTGAAATGCCAGCGAGGGTCATCTCCGCCATCAGGCTTTTCTGAAGACGGCGGCCTCAACATGCCGGGGTCACTCTTTCCTGCGCAGTATGTGACCAATAGAAAAATGTTTACGGGGACCCTTACGTTCCGTGTGCCTGCGGTGTGTGGAATCCGGGACGCATGTCCACCCGTGGCACGCCTCGGTTTGGACCAGCCGCACCTGCGGTCAGCAGCAGCCGCCTGGCTTAGGATTTTGCGCACCGGGTGCCCTGTGAGGACCGTGACCTCCTTTATGAGGCTAATTCAAAGTCAGCAGGCTTTCAGAGCCGCGTCGCCAAGTGCTGACATGCTTCCCTTCGCAAACCGTCCCTCCCCCCAGGGGTCGCTTGCTCCCGCCCCCGCGCCCCTGCCGCAGGGCTGCGTCCTTCCCCTCCCTGCTGGGAAACATTCCCCAGCTTCTGGTCAACCCTGTAGAGAGAGAGTACGTTTCCGGCCTCCGTTTGAAAGTGGCATGTTTGACGTTGAGTAGCGTGGGTCGTAGCATGAGGCGATTATCATGAGACCCTGAAGTTTCCTTGTTTTCCGGCCGCGTGAGATACCAGAGTCGGGAGAGTGGGGTGTCTGCTGCGCGTGCCCTCGTCCTGCACCGCCCCTGCCCCCCTGAGGTGTGTAAAGTGCATTCGATTCTGTGAAGGACTCGCTTTTCTAAGAAGCCTTGTCGTAGCGACCTTGTGAGTCACCCCTTTCAGGAGCGGCCATTGGAAGGCGTTTCTCTGGTGGCGTCTTCGATGGGAACTTCGCAGACGCCATTTTCCATGTTCTCCGCCAAGGGCGGCTGCAGCATGTCCACACCTGTGGCGTCTGGTCTGTGACATCGGTGTTGACACTCCTGTGTGTTAGGGGACAACACAGGAGGTCCCGAGGACGATCTGACCCCACGGGAGGTCAGTCAGTAAGTGTGCACTCTCATCTCTGCACCGTCACCGGAAGTAGGTAACTGTTGTCCACCTCGTGGGGCCTTCCACACGTGCCGGGGCTCCGGGACGCCGGGGCGGCCAAACTGAACATGGACACGCAGGTCTTGCCATCACGCAGCCGGGTCCGTGGCTACCGTGGCTTCATGTTCTGAGCTGGTGCAGGTGCTCTCTTGTGCATGACCTTCGTGGCCTCGGGTCGGGAGAGGCCTGCGGAACGCCGTCCTCTGGCTGACAGTGTGTCTGATATCCAGAAGGTCTGGTCGGGCTCTGCCTGAATGACGTAAGCTTTCTCGGAGAAAAATGGTATTTTAAGTGCTCACACGGTGTTCAAGGCAATGAATGACGAGCTAGGGTTTCTTTCTGCTTTGATTCCTAGTGTAAATGAGTGTTTGAAACGGTAGCATTAGTAAGATGGGTGGTTGAAGCAGTTACAGCTTCATAAGCTGTGTGAGCGTCCTGCGTGGCTGTAGATGTGAGCTCCTTGATGGTCTCTGAGAGTTGGGTGTTAACTCCGTAGACCCGGAGCCAATTCCTGGCGACGATCTCACAACCTCAGTTACACGTGGGGAGAAATGCAGACACAGTGTTAGCTGTCACACCCCCATTGATAACTGATGTTTTGAAAGTTTGCTGGGCCTCATGCAATTTCCTAAATGGTTTGCACATGTTAATTTAATTGAACCCTAAAGAATGGGGAGTTGGAGTTTCTGGAGCAGCGTTTGTGAGCCATGGCCTTGTTGGCCTTTGGGGATGACTGTGGCTGTCCCGTGAATGGTGGGTGCTGAGTGGCACCTCCCCTGTCAGGCAGCAGGGAAGCCTCCAGCCACTGCCGCTGTCTCCGCGTGGGCGAGAGCAGCTAACCGGGAGCCAGAGCATCAGGGAAGGAGAAGGGATGTGGAGACAGTGACGCCGGGAGCTTCTGTGGCCAAGGTTAGAGCGCAGGGAGTCGCTGAAGCCTAACGGTGGATCTGAAAACACCGGCGGTTTCCGGCAGTTTCTGCAAGTTTCCCATCATCAGCCTGGCTTAGTCTTGTGGTCACATTGGGAGCCTCATGGACCCAAAGTAAATGCACGCAAGAGCAGAGCAAACAGCTCCCTGCAGGGTGAACCTCCTCTCGGCTGTTTTGTCTGGTTTGAGAAATTGTAGTCTCGCGGGACGAGTCAGCAGTGCATCGAGCGGGTGTTCTGAGTGACCGCTCTTCCCGGGCAGGATTGGGCCCTTGGGCTCGAGGCTCGGTTGGTCAGTTCCCTGAAATGCAGAGGTGAGGCAGGAGCCCCGCGTGGCCTGCAGGCTGGGCCCTGAGCCTGGGCAAGGCTGGGCCCCTCCGGAAGGTCTGCACGGCAGCGCCACCTGGTGGGCACGGGAGGTGGGGCGGCGCGGGAGGGACAGGAGCAGGTGCCCAGGCAGGAGATCATCAGCTCTCAGCCCGCCTCCTGCACTCCCGAGGGACCCCTGCTCTAGCGTGCTTTCCTCACCGAGATGAGCTCCTGCATGTGCCTGGAAGACAGCGAGGGCCCGAGGCTGGCGAGCAGACACTCGACAGGAAGGAGAAAACCCTGGTAGGCTTAGGGGGGAGCCCTGCCACAGCATTCTGCTGGGAGATGCCGGGGGCCCAGTGTTTTCGCCCTTGTCACATGGGATTCAGGCTACAGGTTTGCTGTCGCCACTTTGAGATTCTTAATTTTTGGAGAAGGGGCCCTGTGTTCTTATCTACCCGTGATGCTGCTGGGCCTGCCTCAGCTCCTGGGTTCTGTCCCTATAACTGAGGATGTGTAAACAAGTGAGTGTGAGTGCATCCCCATAAAACTTTATACAAGCAGGTGGCCACTGCAGTTTGCACGGCCCTGACCCAGTCCGTGCTCTCCTGTGGACGCTTGGGTCTGGGAAAACAGGATCAACATTGAGGAAGAAGGAGATGAAGTGTACACACAGGCTCTGTGTGGTCAGACAGGAGGAAGGACAAACATCCATCATGTGGTATCCATGCTGATGGGGTCAGCACTCCCTGCAGGGCCAGCTCCTGGTGTCCAAACTCTCCACACTGTGGTGGGGTCAGCACTCCCTGCAGGGCCAGCTCTTGGTCAGCAGGGCCCTGGAGATGCTGGTGTCTAGGTGGATTTCAGTGTTCATGTTCTCCTGGTTTTAATCACCTGGAGGGTCACCCTCAGAGCAGGCGTGGTCTTCTGTGACATACCAGGATGGAGAAGGAGCTGGGTCTATGAAAGCCAGACAGAGAGCCTGGGTTGGGGGTGGGCAGATGTTGTCAGTGGCCTCGAACTCAGGCACAGGTGAGCCCATGAGACCTGCGGGCCCAGGAAGGGTATGAGCTCATGTTGTGACCAGGATGACTATGGAAGGGTCCATGAGGTGAGTGTGTAATTGCAGGGGTGAGGGGCTTGGGGGGTTGTGTTCTGGAGGAAGGACCTGCTGGTGGTGGTGGTGGCGTGTGTGGGAGGTGGAGGAGGGAGGGGAGGAGCCTGGAGAGGAGGATCCCTACAGGTCAGCCTTCTAGGGACTGCACCCTGGAAGCCTCCCTTGAGGCCTGTGGGGAGGTTCCCTGGATTTCCCAAGACCCTCACGATGAACACCGGGTGAGGGCAGGGTCTGGGGTGTCAGTGTGCAAGGGTGGGGCCGTCTTCCCCTGTGGTGTGCCTGTGGCTGGACGCTGTGTAGTGGTTTAAATTGAGGTAAGACATCCACATAGCAGAGGATGAACTGAATGAACACTAGAGAGAAGCACGTATGCGTCCCCACCATGAGGTCAAGGCACAGAAGCCAGCAGGTTGGTGGGTGCTGATCAGGAGCCATTAGGTGGGACGTCAGAGCTGGCTCAGGGACAGTGGACAGGCCCTTGTGGCCCAGGACACGGTAGTGAGAGGAGTCAGCGCCCCAGGCCCGGCCCAGAGGCCACCTCCCGCTGGGCACAGCCTCCAGTGGGGTTGTGCTGGCAGCAGTCAGGGGCACAGCGGCTCATTTCAGGCACAAAGTCCACAGAGAAGCCGTGAGCTGGAAAACAGAGGACACCTGGAGGCAGGAGCCTGGAGCCCCCTGAACGTGGCAGCATGTCTTGGCCAAAAGGGGCCCATGGAGGACAGCTGGCTTTGCCGGTCAGAACCGGGAGAGGGAGAAGCACAGAGCCCGATGCCACGCAACGGGAGGCACATTCTCCACCAAATCCGAGCCCCTGCCATTGCGCTCATCACCTTACAGTTATCTGTGTATTTGTGGGAGCCGTGGGTCCCACCTAGTGCCTGGCTCTTGCCTTGTTTGGGGTTGTGTCTCCCAGAACTACGTATCCCACCGTTACGAAGCATCTGTAGCCAGGGCTTGTGGGAGGTGCTGGGAAGGGGCACTCGGCCCAGCGAGCCCCTCTTCTCGCGGAGCTCATTCCCAGCTCGGGCAACAACGGGCAAGTCACCGCTGAGTCGGAAGCATCAGGGTGAGGGGAGGAGCGTGCGCTCCGGGAGGGGGGGATGCGGGAGAGGGATGGAGGTGGGAGGGCCCCTTCGAGAAGGTGACGTCAGCAGGGCTTTGATGAGACCCGGGGGCGGTGCAGACCCTGGCATGTGCGCGTGTGCGGTGCTCCCCGGGAAGGTGTGCGGGCAGAGAGCCTGGCGCCAGGTCTGGGGCGGTTGGAGAAACGCGCTGACACGGTCTGGGGTGAGTGACCCGGGGGCGGGGGGCCCTGCGTGCTTCCACGCCAACGGTGTCTTGCCCTGAACTGCACAGAAAACCACTGAGGAGCAGGGCGGCTTGCTGGCGACAGATGGCCGGTGGTTTGGGGTCCTGGCGCTGGAGAGGATGGGGAGTGCCAGACTGGCGATGTTTCGGAGGACCGCTGGTGGGGTGGGCTGACAGGAGTGCCGTGTGGTCCCTGGATGCGGCTGTCCTGGGGACGAGACCCACGCTGTCATGAACACGGACTCGCTATTTACTGAGAGGAAGAAGAGGAACAGGCGTCGGTGGGAATCCCTCGCTGCACTCGAGTGGCCTGTTAGAGGCTCAGGCATAAGTGCAGGACACACCCCTGGGCATGAGTCTGGAGACGGGCGGGGGGTTATCGGCATGTAGGTGGTCTGCAGTCAGGGGTTGGGTGACCCCCGTGGGCGAGTGTGGGTAGAGAGGAGCAGAGACGGACCTGAAAGATGTGCCCTGGGGCCGAAATTCAGGAGGATGGAGAAAATCCGGCACAGAAGGCTGAGGGAGCAGCACCAAGCCCAGGGCTGGGTCCGGACGGGAGAAGACCACACAGGTGTGCACACCAGAGGTGCACACGTGCAGGTGTGCACAAGCACACACTCACGGAACGAGTCTGGTTCTGCGTTTCCCCGTCCCAGGGCTCAGCCTCCTTTAGCTGTGTTCTTTCTGGCAGGGTCTCTCTCTGCCCTGCTGCCCTCCCGAGACCTCCTCCCCATCCCCAGGGGGCAACCTCCCATGTGTGGGACCATCGTCAGGTCCCCTCAGGGGTGTGGGCGGACGGTCCATGCTGTAGCACGGGTGTGGAGTGGACTGAAGGAGGAGGGTTCGGGCTCGGCAGAGCGCGCTGGCACATGGGACGGGTGCCGACGCTCTGGAATCCAGACCCACAGACCACCTGGCCGGCCTCACGGGTGCAGAGTACTAGGAGCTGTTGCTTTTCTGCTGATGGGAACCGCAGTCATGGAAGGTATTTCTCCGGACACAGCCACGTTTGTAACATCTTGTAACCAAGGCAGACACGTTGTCGCAGGTCTTCCCTCCTGGTTTTTCTGGAGGACCCCAGGCTTCCACGAGGGTGTTCACGCTCTTCAGCGTCCATAGGGCTGCACAGAAGATCGTTCCGGCGGCGAGCTGGCCCAGGATGGGGGTCCCGTACTGGATTTCCAGTTCCAGACCCAGCTGACGTGATTTGTGATCTGAAGGTGGAGCTCTTTGATGCCATGTTATCAAAATTGAAGAAATACAACATAACCAATTTTGCTTTACTCTCTGATGTGGTAGACTTTGACAGGGACACAGATTTACAGTGGAGCACTTTGCAGGGGAAAACGTTTAATAACCTTTTTAAAATCAACTCTTAAATTATACAAGTAACACATAAAGATAACACTGTTGAGCACTTCATTTCAATCACCTCATGTATTTTCACAGCACAGTTTTATGATGGGGCAATTTCTGTGTTATGTGGTTGAGAAAACATGTTTAAGGAGACAGAACCAGGGCTGGTAAATTGCAGAGCAAAAAGTAAATCCAAACCAGATCTGTACGTTTGACCACAGCTCTATGTGTGCCGTGTGGAAACACTGAGAGATTAAGTTAAGTCAAAGGGAAAACTTGTCTACATCTTCTTCCCAGCCAGATTCACTGTTATTATTTGGATTCTTATTTTATTCATGTGTTCTGTACGTAGATTATATAAACAGAAGAATATGCATACTGTTCTGTAATTTTTTCCCTTAATATTATACTGTAAAATTTCCCTGTGGTTCTCCTTTCTAATGCATTGTTTATAATATTCCGTCCTGTGCCTAAAGGATTATTCAACAATTGTAGGATTTCTACCTTATTTCTGATACTTTCCTACCTAAGAAATAGTGCCACAAGTAATGTCTTTGCGCATCTCCTGTGTCCTCAGGATACACTGGTAGACTGCTGGGTAAGTAGTGCATTTCTGACTCGACAGGTAAGCAGACTTGTAGCTCGTGTGGTAGTCATTGTATTCATGGATTTGTCCCGGTTTATATGAACGTGTTCAGGAATCAAGCAGATACTCCCTGAGGGACCAAGCTGTGCCGGGAGCTGTCCATGGTGCTGCCCGCCAGTGTGTGCGCACAGCATTTCCCTGCCCTTTTAAGTTTTCACTTGAAACCACCTCAAAATGATGGAAACTTCGGAGGAAGAAATTTATCTCCAGATTCCGACATTGGTAACATTACAAATACATGTTTATCCAAATGCTTCTGTTTATCCTGGGAAGCAGAAGGGCAGATTCGTATTGAAACCATGAAGATAACTATGTCATCATGGAAACTGATGAGACTCAGTAAAGCAACTGTGCTGTATCGTCAGTGTGAGAGACGGGGTGCACGCAAGGCCAGTCCCCGTGTGTGACCACTTCTCCGCATCCTCACAGGCCAACAGGCTGCTGTCACTGCAGACTGCATTGTTTACAGACACAGCGTAGTATGAATGACTGAAATTTAAATGTGGGCACTGATGAGCTTTCCGAGGTTGATACTTGTGAGAGCATTCCTTCGGATTATTCTAGTCCTCGCCATACTTAGGTTCCCCTGATGGCTCATTATTTTATCATTTGTGCTGAGATTTTTTCATAGGATATTTTTACTAAATTCTGAGGGATTTGTTGAACAAGATACCAGTGAGAATGTTTCATTCCAGTTAGCAGAGTTACAGCTAGATAGAGGACAGAGACAGATGGAGCAGTGAGGAAATGGGCTTCCTTTCTGACCCACAGACTGCGGTCAGTCATGTTGAGTGACATCCATGGACGGTCATGTCGAGTGGGATCCATGGACAGTCATGCTGAGTGGGGTCCGTGGACGGTCATGCTGAGTGGGATCCATGGAGCATTCAAGCATTGTCTCACTTGAATGGGGAATCTCAAATAGCCCAGTAGAAGCAACGAGCAGACCGAGTTGCCACGGGCCAAGGGAGGGGGATGCAGAAGTCACAGGGCATGGAGTCCAGGTCATGCAGGATGAGTAAGTTCTGGGAATCTGCTATGGGACAGTGTGCCTGCAGCTGACACTGCCATTCTTTGTGCTTGATGTCCATGAAGAAAGTAGATCGGCATTAGATGTCCCTACCACACACACACGCACACACACACATGCTGCTTGTCATTGTAATAGGGGCCAGCAGGACGTTTCGGTAGCAGATTGTGGCCTTGATGGTGGCAATGGTTTCGTGGCTGTATTTTCTTCTTAGTCATGGATTTGTACATGTTAAGTACATGCAGCTTCTTACATGTCCATCATACCCTGCTAAAGTGGTTTTAAAAGAAAAAGAATATAGGACATTACCTAAAATTGAAGTACTCTCAATACTTCAATGGGTTCTGCCTGGCCTCATACTTCTGTTCAGCCTGACCTTGGTCAGCCGTCAGGTTTTGGGGGTCATCTGTCTGTGCTTTAAAGCGTTCGGGTGACTGTGAGCCTGTCTGTGGGTTCAGAGCCCTTGCCCATAGGTCGGGTTCCTGCTGCAGCTGTTGTGGGGCGCTTCCCCATCCCTTCTTTTGAAAGGCCACCTGCTGTGCATGGTAGAGGTGAGGGGAGAGGAAGCCAGCTCTGTACAACAAAGTGATGTGGCTCCGTTCAGGTGTCACAGTCCATGGCAACGTTAGGTGAAGGAGAGCAGAGTCCTCTCTGGAGACATGAAGCATCGTGGTGTCGTAGGCTGGGCCCATGGTTGTCCTGAGCTGCACGGTCAGGACGTGCTGGACCCCACGCCGTCTAGCTGCACGGTCAGGACGTACTGGACCCCACACCGTCTAGTGCAGGGCACTTACCCACTGTCATCGACCAGTCTTGGGAACCCAGAAACAAAATCTTAGGAGTCTGCGTATCAACGGTTGTTCTTCGTGCTCATCTTTGTGAACATGCTCCTGTCTGTCGTAGAAGGTGTATAGGGTACAGGACCTGAGCACCCACAGATGAAACTCCTGGCCTGTCCTTCTGATGTCAAAGAGGTTGGCATCCTTCTGCTCTGACAGCCCTTGAGCTTGATGAACAGGGTGGCTGTCAGAACAGGCCACACTTAATTTCTAACACACCTCCAACACCTTTTACAGGATGACGGCTAGGCTGCAGGTGCTGGCAGCCATTTGGCATGCATGGCACAGGCATTGGAGTCATATGATGCCAGCAAACACCTGCAAACTTATATTTCTGAACACAGGACCCTAGTGTCCCGGGTCCAATCCTAGGGTCCCACGTCTGACCCTAGTGTCCTAGGTCCAACTCTATTGTCCCAGGTCTGACCATAGGTGTCTTGGGTCTGAACCTATGTATCCCGGGTCCGACCCCAGGTGTTTCAGGTCTGACCCTAGGTGTCTTGGGTCCAACCTTATGTGTTCTGGGTCCACCCCTAGGTGTCCTTGTCCATTGGGCGGCTGTGACAGGGCAGTACAGACAGGAGCTTATAATAAGCATCTGATGTCTGGTAAGGCCTCTTCCTGCTTCATAGATGGTGTCTTCTCACGGTATCCTGGCGCAGAGGAGGGGCTGGGGGCTCTGGGGACTCTGATGAGAGCACTGGTCCTATCTGGGGGCTCCACCTTCATGACCTCATCTCCTCCCCAAGGCCCCCCTCCAAACTCATCACCTTGGATTTGGGGGACACACACCTTCAGCCAATAGCGGAGGGAAGAAATATCACAGGATGGTCTCAGGGGAGATGGTCACTTGATTAAAGTCAGTGCCAGAGGGTGAGGGGTGTTGTCGTGTGGCTACTTCATAGTCCACGTGCAACATCACGTGAAAATGCCTGTTTCAGAAGGCAGTATGATTAGAAAGAAAATTAACTTTCCAGAAGTGAGGAGCACATGTTCTGTGATGCACTGTGATAACATTTTATCATGGACACTTAGATCATCCCCTCTTAGCGATGCTGAAATAAACTTCTCAGGACGTTCATCTCTCCCTGTCATGCAGGTGTCTTCGCAGGTAGGTTCTGTAAGAGGTCGCTGGGCCAGAGCCGACAGCCTTGATTTCACTGCCTGCGCTGTGTTTTAACGGTGCACGGTCTACCTACCACCCCGTGTTGATGGCAGTCAGGCTCTTCACAGGCTTAGTGTTTCTTAAAGTGCATCCTACCCTTGAGCAAGTGGGGGTGTGCCCAGATCAAGGTTTGTTTTACTTTTAAGATGAAAGTTCAGATAACGCACGGCCTTGAGAAATTTGTGCCAACTGTGTTCTCTGTGACTTCGAGAGTAAGTGCGTTATTTTTATGCATTTCATCTGAGAACGAGTCACTGGTTGCTGAAGCTTAGGGAATGTCTTTAACTGCCTGGACGCCTTCATGAACTTCAGGTTTCTGTGTGAGCAGTAGTTGTAGGGAAAGATCAGGGCAGGATAGCCTATAATTTGGTGTGAAACAAGGAAAGATTCAAAGTGTGGCAAAGATACTTTAGCATTTAACTCCACAGTTGTCTTAAATTGTGGATTTTTTCTTGGATGGGATGTACTTCTGAGGAGAAGCACAAATATCTGTGTGGATCTGCCTTACAGAATCACCGAAAGGACTTTGTTTTTTTAGCTTGTAAGATCCTGAGGAATCCAAAAAAGGTACATTCAATATGGAGGTGGTTTTTCATGATGAGTAGGATATATATGTCCTCTATTTGGGCTTCCTTCTTCCAGTTTAGTCTGATTGAGTCTCTTTGCTGACACATGCATGTGGGCACACTCACCTCTGCACTCACACACACTTGGACGCACACCTGCATACACATATCTGTGCCACACCTGCACACATACCCACACACATATGTACTCACACCTGCCCACACCTGCACACACACACCTGCACGTGCAGCTACAGGGGCACCCACCTGGGCATCCACATCTATACACACCTGCATACACACAGACATGCAGACACACACACACACACACACACACACACACTGAAATTCATTTTTTTACTTACTTTTTCGTTTGATAATCCCTGAGTAGTTAATCTTAATTCCATGACTTCAGACAGCATCTGAATTGCAACTTTCGTTTATATTGTAATTTGGAAGGGCAGGCTTTTTATTGAGTACTAGCCCCACATAAGCAGTAAAAATAATAGAATAATGCTGTCAGCTGTGGGTATTGAGTGCGTACCTCCTGCCAGGCTCTTTACCAAGGGCTGTAACATGTTGACTCACCTAATTCCATAGGAAACGTCAGTCGGGGGAATAGTTCCTTGTCGGTGATGGAACAGGAGCGCAGCACCGTGAGGCCGAGTGGCCTGAGCTACTGCGTGAGAGGTGGAGGAGCGACAGCAGACCCACGTGGGGGGGCTCTGGAGCCCGCCTCCGCCCCGGGCGCACCTCTGCTTTCTTCCCTGGAGCGCCTGCAGGAGGGTCTCTCCCGGGAGACGCCCGAGCGCGCGCCAGAGAGCCAGGCGGCGGGGCGCAGCTCTGCCTTCCCGCTTCCCTGTGAAGTCCAGGGGAAGACGCTTGCGCTGACGGGTGGGGGACTTGGGCCGGGCGCAGGCAGGGCTGGAGGGGAGCAGGGCCGCCGTGCGCGGGAGCGGATTCCTGCTGCCTTCGCAGAGCAGGGGCTGCGTCTGCAGGCGTTTTGCGTGTCAGTTTATAAATCAAATGATACAGAGGTCGGGGAGAGGGAAGGACGAACAGGTGGGGCACAGAGGATTTGGGGGCCGTGAAACTACTCTGTGTGACACTGTGATGGTGGACACACATCACCGTACATTTGCCCAAACCCACAGGGTGCCCAGCACCCAGAGGGACCCTGATGTAAACCGTGGGCTCTGGGTGATGACGACGTGGCCATGTGGGCTCATCAGTGGTCGCCAGTGTCCCTCCGGTGGAGATGCTGGTAGTGGTGATGTGCATGTGCAGGGGCCAGAGGGGCGCAGGCAGTCTCTGTGTCTTCTCAGCTTTGCCGTGAACCCGACACTGCCCTCAAATACGAAGTGCGTCGGCAGGTAATGACGAGGCGAACTCAGATTCATGAATGCTGTCGCACAGGTCCGTTCACACACGGAGTCCTACCTGACGTCCCATCCACTGTCACCGGGGCTCTGGGAGCTGTGTCCGTGGCACCCACAGGGGGCCCTGCACACGAGCTCCCAGTCAGGGACGCCCTCTCCGTGGTGCGAGGTCAGCGTGTCGGGGGCCCTGCCCCGGAACAGACCACGTCCCGTCGGGGCCTGATAGACTGTTCCATCGACCAGGTGAGCCGACGACGGTGAAGCATCTGTTATCAGCGCGGATGAAACTTGAAAGTGTGTTGGGTCTCACCGTTGGGTTGTAAACAGCCCAAACTGAGGGAAATGCTCTCTTAACGTTCAGACGCTATTTTGCGGTGCAGCAAGGAAGCTGCTCACGTCACTGACAGACGGGAGAGTCTGACACGTCTCCATCGTGTTCTCTTTTGTCTCGCTCACTCACCCGAGCGAACATACCCACCAGCGTTCACGTGGGAGCCACGCTCGTTTGTCAGTGACACCGGGGACTCCTCACCGAATCGGGCTGCAGCCAAGCCTTTCTCCGTGGTCTTCTGTGCTGCCGGTCGTTGGTCACACACGTTTCCCCACCCCCACAGAAGCAGCTGTTACACGCTGACCAGCACCCACAGCTTGGGGACCTAGAGAGCCTCTGATTGTGCCCCCGTCTGTTTGACCTTAGAGATGTCCCTCTGCGGCAGGAAGAGAACAGGACTGCTTCGTGGACTGGAGTAGACGGGCGTGACTGCATTAGGCTGTGCAAGGACGTTTACCAGAAAAGCTTTGCAGGAAAAGTGTGTCCTTGTTTTTCCGAACCAAGAAGAGCTTCCTCCTTGTGACTAAGAAATGGGAATATGTGGTTTTTATGTCCTTAAAAAGATGTAATTAATAAAATGCTCTTAAAACTTGGTATATGAAAATACTTTAATTATTCAATTAATCAGTGATATTCTAGACTTGAGCCATGCTGAGTTCCTAGTATGTTCTGTGGCCTTGATTCCAGGCTTACTAACACACCTGAGATTTTCAGTGCATTTGCTGTGATACATCTCAGCCCCCAGAGCATCCTGACTTTAATACAGTTAAGACCTTCTAAGTAAATATAAAATTCTAGTGCAAAATTCTTTTAAGCTATAAGCAAGTGATTTTTTTTTCTTTTTGTCTACATTCAGCATGTTTAACCACAAACTTCAAATTATACACACTCTTGGTGTGTCTTTCTTTCTATATCAGGATCTTGCCCTTGGCTTAAATGATTATCTCAGAACTAGGCAGTGCCAGTCAAGACTTATGACTTCGATATATAATTGGACTTTATGAAGACTGAAAATTTTGGGCTCCCAAGGACAGCATCATGGAATTGAAAAGATACCCAAAGAATAGGAGAAAATATCTGCAAATCATATATTTGATAAGGACAAGGACCAGGGATTTCTAGTCTCGATTCGCAAGGAGCTTGGAAGTTATCACTCTGCCCTTTTAACAGGAAACGTGGCTCGACAAAGTGAAAATCAGCAACTTTTCTTTGATCCCTCAGAGATTTGTCGCCAGAGAGTCGAGTCCTGCTCCTGAAACCGGACAGGTGGATGGACAGGTGCCTCTGGGGGCCCGAGACACAGCTGCCGGGGACACATAAACTTGAAAGATGGCTGAACCCTGAGCATGGACTAAACTCTCGGGGACCCTCTGTGCCCTTGTGAGTTTTACCCCCAGGGGCCCCTCCAGGGTCTCAGGGTGAAGATCAAAGGAAACCACAAGCCTCTGCCAGGAGAGGAGGGGACGCTAGCGTTTGGAAGCATATCCTTCTTAATAAGACCTGCCCTCAACGGAAAAGCATTTTGCCAAGCCTCACAGACACGGGCTTCACCAGAGCCTAAGTGGTGTGGTTGAGGGGGTGCCCAGCCCTGGTGTGCCCCCCCTTCCTCTGTCACATACGGGGAACATGTATGTGAAGAATGTATGCAGAGAAACCCCAACCCAGGAGTGCAGGCTCAGAGCAAGACGGAGACAGATCCACGAACCAGAGAGGCTCCCCCGGCCCAGCCGGACAACAGGATTGCCTCTGCCCCTGCCAGGCCCTCCTTGAGAAGGAGCCTTCAGGTAAGCCCAGAGACAGCAGCAGAGACAGCAACACCGGAGGAAGTGTTAGCATCCTGCCCTGCGGTGCAGCAGACACGGGACAGCCCGACTCCTGTGCAGGTGAGCGTCAGCCCTCCCATCACAGCCCCTCTCTTGGTGTGTCCTGTCTGGTGCTCTGGCGTTCATGCGGAAGGACCTGCGTCAGAACCAGACTTGGGGACAGCAGGTTCTGGAACATCAGTCAGGGCGGGCTAAGGGCTCTGGTGAACAAAGCGAACCACACTGGGCGGTGTCAGCAGAGAGATGGAAACTCGGCGAAAGAGGAAAAGGAAATGCCAGAAATCAGAATTCGTAACAGGTGTGAACACTGGACACAGCCAAGGAAAGAATGTGTGGTCTGGAGGAGTCGTCCATGGAAACTTCCCCAGCTGGGAATCAAGGGCAGAGGGAATGGAAAATCAAGGAACAGGCCGGCCAAGACCCATGGGGTAGTTACAAGAGGCTGACGTGCGTGTGATGGTCGCCACACAACGTTACGTGTTTGCCGGGACCTAGAACAGCACGGCAGAGTGAGCCCTGAGGTCAGGGGCGCCCTGGGCTTCAGAACAGTGTGCCAGTGTTGTTCGTTCGTTTTCACAAACGCCGCAGTGGCACACATGTTAACCATGGGGATGCTGGGGTGGGGCGTAGGGGGTGTCAGCGGGGACACGGGGGTCTCTGTGCTTTCTGCTCAGTGTCTCTGTGAGCCTAAAAATGCTCTAAAAATGGACAAGGATTCTGAATAAACATGTCTCCAAAGGTAGATGTCCAACAGGCATGTGGGAAGATGCCCCACACTTCGGCCACTGGAGAAAGGCAGCGAACGCCAACCACGGTGCGGTGGCATCCCACACCCACTGGGTGCCTACAGGGATCAGAAGGAACCGTGGGAAATAGCACGTGCTGGTGAGCGTGTGCACAAATTGAGAGCCTCGTATGTTGCTGGCGGGAATGTAAGGCTCAGTCGTGGAGGGAGACGGTTTGCGGTTGGTCAGTAGGTGAATTGCCACGCGGCCCGGCGGTTCCCTGGAGCTGCACGCCGGCAAGGAGAGACGAAGGCTCACATCCATGCAAATCCTGCACGGGGGTGTCCGCAGACGCACCATTCTTAGAGCCAGAGTGTGTGAACAGTCCGGTGTCCATCAAGAGATGAATGGAGGCGTAAACGTGGCGTTCCAGGGCAGTGGGGAGTTAGTAGGAAGAAGGGATATACTGCGCTCCACGGCGTGGATGGAGTGTGGAGGCGTGGTGCGCGGCAGAAGCCACACGCAGGAAGTCACGCGCTGTGATTGTGTGTACAGGGGACGTCCAGAGTGGGCAGATCCGCTGAGGCAGGAGGTCAGTGCTGGCGTCCAGGGTGGAAGAGAGCAGGAACGGCCGTCCCTGGTATGGAGTTTCCTCTTGTAGTGAGGCCGGTGTTCTAGAATTAGTGTGTTGATGGTTGCCCACGTCTCCAAATGTGCTAGAAACCAATGTGCACTTTAAATGAGTGGTTTTTTTTTTTTTTTGATGGTCAGTGACTATTTCTTACTAAGCCTGTTAAAAACTCATGACCCATGACTTGGATAGGTAGCCGTGATCTATGACTTGTGTGCCAGAAAGCCAGACCCTCTCAGTGACAACAAGACAGCTTTGTGTGCTCCTCTCTCCCCTTCTCTTCTGCTGGTGATTCGTAAATACTCCTCGTGGACCCGAGTGGGCAGAGGCTTGCTTACGAGCTCCCTCCCTCTTCTATCCTGCTTCTGGGCGCTGAGAAAATGAAATCATTCTGCCCCCGGAGATTTGTCCTAAAGAATACCTCCTACCTTTAGGGTCTCTGACGACAGCCTGCGTCCACATCTGGTTCTTGACTGAAGTTCACCGAGTCTGTGTGCAGATGGGGGGTGGTGGTCTCGCAGACGGCACATGTCAGTGTAACACTCAACACTGCGGGTGTCTGGCACCCACGACATGATGCTCTGGTAGAGGGAACCTCTCTCCCCAGCGAAGCACACCTAAAGCCGCTGCTCCACATTGTCGCCAGTTGGTTTTATGTGTTTACTTTTGAGCTCCTGCCTCCACTGGGTTATTTTGAATTGGGGGGGGGGGTTACCTATTTTCATTCATACCTGGAAAAATCCGTAAAACTGTCTATTCTTTATAGGGTATAGAGGACATTTTCTCTTTTTGTAGACTGTTTATTGGGTCTTGGGGCCGTGGGGAGGGTGGTCTGGAAGAGCCAAAGCCAGGTTCTCATCTTGGCTTGGTTGTAATTCAACACGAATCTTTGGCAGGGCATTTCAAAGCTGTATTTATTTTTCCTAAAGTCTAAAAGGCTTTTTGCAAAGCAGCTTAACTTCTGTATGTTTTATTGAACGAGGTTTCGTTAAACATTCCAAAATGAAAATAACACAGCACTGAAACGTTAATAACAAAAAGTGTACAAGGCATCTTATTACAAAAATAACTTTGCAGCTGGTGCCCCCCCCACCCCATCCCCGCCAGTGAGCTTGTGGTTCACGTGGAATCAGTGGTGTTCCCCAGGGCAGCGTGATGAGTGAGGGACTGGTTCCGGCACCCCCCAGGCTCTGAAGGGGAGTCAGCAGATGTGACTTCCTGAGGCAGAAGAAATTTAAAGCTGGGTGTGGTGATGGCGTTCTAGCCTCTGGACGGGCCCAGCGTTATTAAAATCCTTCAAAAGCAGTCATGACAACTCCACAAAGGATCCTAATGGCAATGAGACTCTCTTCTAATGGGATTATAATGACAAAATAATAAAAGCATTAAGCAAATGGAGATTAGAGCATTAAACATACTGATCTCCAAATAGTTGGGAGAACAGCTAAGACCAGCAAGAATCCCACTGAATTCCCCCACGAGGAAAGAAGCGGAGTATTTCGGCCTCACAGGAGCAAGCGTAGGGGGGCTGTGTGTTCTTTCCCACAACGTGCTGTCACCAGGTGACGGCCTCATGTTGGTCTTAGGTGCACCTGACTGGCGGGGGGCGGGGGGGAGGCGTTGTGCTTTGGCATTTGAGCAGGAGGTGCTCCTGGTTTTTACGGGGGTGGCTTGTGTGCGCGCCTGGTGATGGCGGCCTTCCCTGGTCACATTATCTGTGTTTTCCTCTGAAACGAGGCTGCCCCAGCGGCATCCGGAGGGACCAGGATCCGCGGACACTTGATCTGAAGTGAGGCTGCTGCTCGTCAGCCCGAAAGACCGGGTGTCTTCAGGGCAGGCGGCAAGGACTTGCGGACAGGCGCCCCTCGCCCGATCCTGCGCGGCCGCACCGCACTTTTCCGCGTGGAGGTTCCGTGTTTCAGCGGCGCGAGCTCACTCCGTGTCTCTGCGTCACATTCGGCCGCTCTCCCCACATCCAGACTGTTGCATCGCTGATACGCGTGTTACGGTGATCTGTGTCAGGGGCTACAGCTTACTGGGAAGCGCAGGTGATGGGCCAGCAGTTTTTAGCAGGGAAGTAGTTTAAATTAAATGTATGCGCTATTGCAGACATGACGGTACTGCCGTGCAGTGTAAACAGAGTTATTCGTACCAGGAAACCAACAGTTCGCTTGACTGGCTTTGTTGTGGTCTGAGGCCGAGCTGGCAGTGGCTCCGAGGTGAGACCGCTCTTCCTGAAGGTGAAGGTGTTAGGGGACCGGGGCGGGGCGCCTTGGCACAGGGCCCTCCCGGAGGACCAGAGCACAGGCACGCTTGCCCTCTCAAACCCTGAGTCCTTAGGGAGCTGGATTTTCTCTTTGCAGACCTTGTTTCTCAGCAACCGGATTCTGAGAAGTGATTTCAACAAACTTATGAATCCAGTAAAAATGGGGGGCGCCTGGGTGGCTCAGTCGGTTGCGTGTCTGACTCTGGATCTCAGCTCAGGTCATGATCTCATGGTTTGTGAGCTCGAGTCTCATGTTGGGCTCTGTGCTGGCAGCGTGGAGCCTGCTTGGGATCCTCTCTCCCGCTCTCTGCCCCTCCCCTGCCTCTCAAAATAAGCTTCAAAAAAAGAAAGAATCCAGTAAAAGTGACCAAAAATCAAGTGCTTCTGTATTTTCAGAAAAATCTTACATAATGTTTTAAGGCCTGTTTTTTTATAATAAAAATATTTTATACTATACATGCTTATGATAATAATTTGCATTTATATAAAGTCTTCATGGCATATTCGGGACCTTTAAAGAGCGTGTATGAGTGTGTTAGGGTCGCCTGCCATCAGACTGTAGGGTTGAAGAAAATGTTTGCATGAAGAATGGAAAGATGTTCTGACGTTTACTGCACACATTGTCTCATGTTTATGTCCCGCTTCCTTGGCATGTTTTGTTCTTTCAGATGCTCTGTTGGTGGAGGGATCCTGGTGGGACTCCCACGGTCCGTGACAGTTGGCCTGCGGAAGGGGACCGTGTGGGGCTCCACCTCAGCGTGTCTTTACTGCACACTTACATGCACCTACTCCGTCGAATGCCGTCGACAGATGCACAGTGAAAACCAGCGTAATTACAACAACATTGAGTCACAACATGGTTTCGTAGGAAAAGGAAGGGGCTTTTGGGGCTTACATACCTCGATTGACGGACAGCATTGGTTAAAGTCTATATATTGATTTTACAGGCTGTCTCTGTGATCAGACACAGTAAGCCATCCATGTGGTTGGTAAGGCCAACCCTCCTCGAAGTTTTCTTCCAGCCAGAAATCCACCTTAGTGTCTCAGTAAGGTTTTCAAAGTGCCCCTGGCCAGAATAAGTACCTACCTTTCGTTTTATTAGGTTGTTAGGTTTCACCAATTTGCTGAGTATTTAAGTCCTAACATAGTAGTAGTTATTTAAAAACAGCATATACACACTTCCAGTTATAAGTAAGTCCTGAGGGTGCAAGAGAGAGCACAGCGACTGTCGTTAGTGACACTGTATCCAATATTTGCAGGTGGCTAAGAGAGTCAATCTTTAAAGTTTTCATCACAAGAAAAAAATTAGTGACTACGTGTAGTGACGGAAGTTAACTACGATTATTGTGGAGACCATGTTGCAACATGTACAGATATCGAATCACTGTTGTACATGTGAAACTAATGTCTGTCAGTTGTGCCTCAATAAGAGTGCATGTAAACTGAAATATATTCACATCTCATTCTCAAACAGCCGTGTGCACGTACTAATGGGACATGCACCCCCGTGGGTGCTCACGGCTTCCCTGACTTGCTCTCATTTCCTGTCCCACACTGAGTTTTCCCTTGTGTCTTGAATGAAGGGAGGAACAGAACCCAGGCTCACGGCGATGTGACCTGTTGGATGGAACACAGCACGATTTAATGAATAACTGAACTCTCTTAAGGTGATAGTTTATGTGGCCCAACAGATGTTGAGCACTGCTCTGTTTTCCTTGGAAGTGTCACCTACACTTTCTGTACACTTTCTGGTGGACTTGTCCCCCAGGGGGCCCTGGAGCACAGTCTGGGGGCTGTGATGCTAACGCTCACTTTCACGGTCTCCCTGTGATTCATGCAGTCAGGGGTTATTAAATGTGTGCCACATGCCTGCCCCTGGGTGAGCTTGACACGCAGGGGACTCCAATGCAGCTGTGGCCCTGCGGCTGCTGGAGGAGGGTGGAGAGTCTGGAGCACCGAGCTCTGAGGGTCTCTCGGGCTTGCCTCGGCCACACTCGGGGAGGAGATCGCCAGCAGCCAGAAAACCCATTGGGAGAAGGCGGCCGGTGGAGGGAACTGCGTTGCAGAGAGGGTGGGTGTGAGTTTGGGTCACCTGGGGGGAGGGGCCGTCATGGCCGGGAGGCCCCACAGGCAGGTGCTGAAGATCCGGAGGTGCTGAATTCTCTGTGGAAAGTGTACATGAAACGAACCATTTCCACCATCCTGCAGTCTACGGTTAGGTGGCATGAAGTCCCTTCCCAGAGCTGTGCGAACATCATTGTCTTCTCCCGGACTTGTTCATTGTCCCAGAGACCCTGCGCCCCACCCCAGCCTGGGGACCCCACTCTACTTTCTGTCTCTCTGAGTTTGCCTGTTCCAGGCAAATTATCATTACTTGACCTTAGTGAATCATACAGTGTTGGCCTCCTGTGTGCACGCACCTCACACACCGTGACGTTATCAGGGTTTATCTGGGTTGTGGCGGGAGTCAGAACCTCGTGCGCTTCTCAAGCAGAATAATGTTTCCTTGTATGTGCACCCCGCGTTTTGTTCATTCCTCTGCTGGACATTTGGGGAGTTTCCCCTCTTCCCACAGTGCGCATGGCGTGCAGTCACTTGAGGCCCTGCTCCCCCCACCCTTGGCTCTATACCCCGGGCAGGATTACCGGATCGTATGGTGATCCCGTGTGTAACTCTCTAAGGAACGGTGAAATTGTCCACCGCGGCCACATCCGTTTTATGTTCCCACCAGCCATGCACGTGGCTTCCGGTTGTCCACATCACCTGTTATTTGTTCTTTTGACAACAGCCTTCCCAGTGGATGTGAGATGGTGACCTTGACTTGGTTTTCTGCGAAGGGTGGTGATGAGTGTCTTCGCACGTCCTCACTGGCCATCTGTAGGTCTTCTCTGGAGACACGTCTTTTCTAGTCCTTTGACAGTTTTTGATTTGCTTTGTTTCTGTTGACTTGGAGGAGTTCTTTGTATATTACGGATATTAATCCCTCCTCAGATGTATGATTTGGGAATATTTTCTCCCATTCTGTGGGCTTTCACGAGGAGTTTGGGTTTTAATTTTGACTAGAAATATGGTAAGTCTCGATATCCCAAGTTTCTTATCTATTTTTTGGCATATTCAGCCCAACCAGATGCCAGTGTTTCTAATTCAGAAAGCCTTCTTTCTCTTGTCCAGGCGTGTCCCTTGGCGCCGCTTGGAAGTTAGCTGCCCCCCCCCCCCCGCCTTCTCAGCTTGCCTGGTCTTGTCTGACCAGTTCCCCTCGGCATGGAGAGTGTGCACAGCGTTTGGGCGCAGAGCCCATCCTCCCGGCCGGCTCCCATGGGGCGCATTCCTCCGCTCTCTCAGCTGCAGAGTTGGCGGAGTGGACGTGGTGGCGCCTAACGAGGCTAGTGCAAGTTAAGTTACAGGTGTGCTATGCACCAGCGCTCAGAGCCCCACCTCGTATGCAGTGGGCACTCAATAGTTGTTGCTGGTTTTATGTATGTGTTTTTATATTCAGCTGGACTGGGGGAAGCATTGATTGTTTCCACTGAGTTCCTTTTCCCCAGGTACGAGTTTTCAGCAGTCAGCAAGGATGTGAGTTACTGCTGCGTGCTTGTACCGCAAGGGGCTTTTTCCATGGAGAGTTTATAAAGGATTTTTATGAAGTGACACAGATTGTCTCTTTGTAGGGAAAAAAATATAGCCCCATAAAGAAAACCACTGGTGCTGTCGATAGAAGTGAAGGCAAGGAGGTTTAAGAAAACGAAGATTTTTGCTAGAATGTGGAATTCTCTCAGGAAGTAAATGCTGTGGGCGTGTTTGCAAATTTGAGGATTTCTGAGCCGCAGGACCTCACCCCTGTGAGTGCCGAAGGCCTGCTGGCACTTCTAACCACACGGCACTCTGCCAGGCACCCGGGGCACCCTCCCCTCCTTCCGTGTGGCCTTGTACTCTCGGTCGGAGCCGGCACCCCGGCCTGGGAGGCCGAGTACTCACGTCCGTTCGTGATGTGCTCTCGTGACCTGGGGCCGTTACGGGCGGCTCCGACCCTCCCCCAGCTTCACACGGGGAACCTCCTTAAGACAGATTTGTCAGGTGAGTACATTTGCTCTGGTCCCATATTTCTGTCTACACCTTTCCTTCCGGGCAGTGAGTTGTTTGGAAAAGAAGAGCTGCGGCTCACCGATAATGTGGCTCGGAGCGCAGGTGGTGGACTTTGGGGTCTGGCCGGTTTGGGCGCATGCGGAATAAGGCCAACACTCAGTTTACATGTCGTCCCCCCAACACCCAGATGCCGACGGACCTTGAGAAGCTGGTGCGGAGGCACGGGTGTGAGCAGACACTGCACCTGCACTGCGCCGCCTCGACTGTCCGCCCGTCTCCGAGCCTCCGCTTCCTCCTCTGTTCGCTAGACTCTGAGGTTGCCGTGGGTGTGCGACTGTACAGGGGCGTTTTCTCTGTACAGAGGCCTGTGCTGGATGGAGAGAAGTTGTAGCTGCGGTCCGTCCCGTACCTGGTGCTCCCGTGTCACCCCGTGTCCCACAGGTGGCTTCCGGGCACCAGTTCCCACCCTGGGGTAGGAAGTCACTTCCAGGTTTTGGCAGAAGCGTGTACTTTACAGTCACAGTGGAGAGAGCCCTGGGCGGAGGCTTGGAAGCCTGGGTCCCGGCCCAGGGCACCACTGGCCTGCGTGCCCTCGAATGTAGAGGCAGGCAGGTGGACGGGGCTTGGTGCCTCCCGATGCCTACGTCCTCCGCCTCTGTAAGGTGCCAGTGTGCACGGACCTCATGTCCACCGTCAGTGGCGCAAACACCCCAACCTCCAGCCTGAGCCCAGAAGCGTCGGCCCTCATTTCTGAGGGTGTGGGCACGGATTCAGCTCCCACGGCTCCAGACCATGGCCAAGCCCAAGCCACCGACCTGGGGCTGCCCACGTGGACTGTCCAGAGGAAGGGCCTGACCCAGAGAGCCAGTGTGGATGGCGCTCAGCTTGAATGTCAGCACTCCAGGACCCTGCGTGCGGGGCTCACGCGAGCGTGACGGTATTCAGAAACGTTGTTGTGTCAGATTTCACGGTTGTTGTCACCTAGTTTGGGTCGCTGCATGTGGTGTGAGCATCGACGTAAGAAGTAAACGAAAGCCGTGTAAACAAGTGTCCCTGTTCTTCATTGGTCGCTAAACAGGACCGGCCTGAACGTGCTGCGTCTGTCTGTCCCGGTGCTGACCACGGGCAGGCCGCCAGGCCACACCTCACCACGCTGGGCCCGCAGGTATTTGTCTAAACTTTGCGCTTCAGTAGAGCAGCCGCTAAATGTCTCGGACATACTCCACGTGAACCTTAAGGGGGAAGTAGAAGCAGATATTTATAAAATGCTTCGTAGTCTGTGTAATGTTTCCACGTATCTCTGCCACGACCGTGGCTGCGCTGAGGCTGGTTTGGGCTTTCGTCGGTGCTGGCAGAGCACGGCCTCACATGGGCTCGTTCCGGTCTGTGGGGCGGGCGTTCTGGACACGGCTCAGGAGGCCTGGCTCCACTGTCCTTTCAGCACATTTTAGTGCCAAATGTTGGTTATTGGTAGGGGCGGGTGCCAGTACTCTGAGGCCGAGAGTCAGACTCGGGCCTCAGGTCCAATGCTGTGTAGACCGCTTACTTAATCCCTCAGAACCTTAATTTACGTGCGTGGAGAGCGGGAGTTGTCAGGATTAAACAACACGATGCGTGTGGTTAGCACACAGGTAGTCTCCGAAACATCAGTTTCCCTGTCCGTTCCCCAGGTACGGAGTGGGTCAGGGTGATTCATGCAGAGAAAATTTTGCAGAGAGATGTTTCGAAGGAGAGTAGACCAATCAAATTTATAGAGGATTTTTTATGATGTTTCATAAAATGAAATCCTAATAAAGCCTAAGGCATATCTGAGAACAAAGCATCCTGAGTGGCAGCATTTGGTTAAATTCCCTGAAAATCGGTACTCTGTCACGGGAAGACGGTTTGAGATGGCTCGGTTCTGCCCTTCAGTTCCTGTGCGTCCCCAGACGGGGGACTGAGGGAAGCGTGTTCGTGACAGGCAGGAGCCGCGTGGGTCAGGGTCCCTGAGCGTCCAGGGCCGCCCTGACACGAGTCCCCACGTGTTTAGCACCTTGATCAGACCCTGCCCTGGTGCAGTCGTCCCAGACGCCGCTCTTGGTGGGATGAAGGGTAGTCCCAGAGGCGGGGGGTCGGGCGCGGGGCTGGCGGGAGGAGTCTGCCCGGCCCCTTGCACCTTCTGGGCACATTTGCTCCAGGCAGATGCTAACGGGAGCTGACCTTGTCCCTGTTTTAACAGCCCGTGTGGCTTTCCTACGGCTGCCCAGTCTCCGGGCGGCACCGGCAAGGATTTCCTTCTCCGAGGACGGTTTACAGCCGAACTCCCCCCGACGTCGGGAGACGAGGGGCTCTGTCCCCACAGCAGGGAACTGATTTGAAGGAGGACAGGAGAAGGGCCCTGTATCCGTCGGGCCCCCCAGGGGACAAACAGGTTCTCTTAATGTTATCTGCTAACCCCCGGGTCTCCTGTGCGGTGACTGGAACGGTACGCCTAGCAAACGTTACGTTAGGACTCGATGTCCGTGGCTGCCGTGAGGTCCGCAGGAGGACCTCTGGTATGGAGGCTTGCGCACAGCTGTGCGGAGAGCCCTCCCGGAGGGTCCCGGACCCGCCTGGCTCTCGCAGACCCTGCCGTGACTTGTGCGTGTGGCCTCGCGGTGTCGCGTGCTGGTACTTTACGGGGAGTATGTTCTCTTTCCCTACGTTTTCTTACCTGCTTGGTGCCCTTAGGATTCAGACCAAAACGTAGGCACCAGATCACCTGTAAATGTGTAATGGGATTTTATAAATATGTGTGTGTTTCATGAAAATACAGATTTCAGCTCCAGGGTCACCGTGAAACCCGGACATCTCGGTATCCACAGACTGAGGCCCTCTAAGTCTCCTGGCAAAGGGTAATGTTCATTCTTTGCTCCAGAGCTTTGGTTAACGCTCAGCCTAAGGTGATTTTACTCCCTAACTTCGTTTCTTAGCTGTTCATTCTGCGTGAAAGACTAGAAATGTGCTGTCTTCCTCTCAACTTAAAATGTCTTTGGCAACACAGGAGGCCATCAGCAGACACCCCGTACATCTCTTTCTCCTGCCCTGACCTGGCTTGACCCCTCTGCGGTTACGAGTTCCGCAACTTTTACCTCCCAAATGGTTGTGTATCTTCTCTCCACAGCTGCCCTGCTGCCCCCGTCCCCTCCCACCTATGCCTGCCATCCCCCCTCCATCCCCTCCTGCCCCATCCCCCTCCATCCCCCCTGCCTCATTCCCCCTCCATCCCCTCCTGCCCCAGCCCCCTCCTTCCC
>CM053567.1:558630-595453 GCA_028646485.1 Cryptoprocta ferox
GCCTCATTCCCCCTCCATCCCCTCCTGCCCCATCCCTCCCTCTCCATCCCCCATCCCCCCTAGCTAAACCTCCTCCATGTGTCTTGGGAAGTTTCCTAAAAGACTCTGAGTCCCTGAAGGACAGGGTCTCACGTTACTTGTCTGATTCCGATGCCTGTGCCATTGCTAGTCCGAGTGCCTGTGTGTGAGTTTCGGACAGCCCTATGTTGTCTTGCAGGCTGTATTTACACACGGGGCAGGTGCTGTCTCCATTGGCGTTCACGGATGCTTGGGGCCCTGGGGAGCCCAGGATAGTCACAGCTCAGAGGAGATCACAGCGTGCTGAAGCCAGTCCAAATGTGTATTTGTTACAGGTAACAGACCACAAAAGCCATCCCAATTCACTGTATGCACGACCAGTTTATGCTACCTGTGAGTGCATTTGCTTTAGTGACTTAGGAAATAGAATGTCTAGAGCATATCAGACGATAAGGTAGTTGGTCTCGCGTGGCTCGTGTTGTATATTTATACCTGCAGCAGATGCCTGTTAACTCCTCTGTCAAGGAGCTGAGAGGGATTGTAGTGCTGCTCCGTTCTGTGCAGTAGTCTCCAGGTCCGTAAACACGCCCGGAAATGATTGAATAAATGAAGAGGATTACATGCAATTAAAATAAGGCATTTTTATTGCCTTAGACACACTTTCATGTGGTTAATGTAGAAAACCAGATTGAAGTGTGTAAGAGAACTGTTTGGTGGGAGTTAGGGTGCAACTGGAGAGTGGATTGTACTCGTTTATGAAGTGGTGTGTTCTGTGACACATGAGGTGTTTTATTTTAATTAAAATTTTTTTTTAACATTTATTCATTTTGGAGAAACAGCACATGAGCAGGGGAGGGACAGAGAGAAAGGGAGACACAGAATCAGAAGCAGGCTCCAGGCTCTGAGCTGTCAGCACAGAGCCCAATGCGGGGCTTGAACCCACAAACCGTGAGATCATGACCTGAGCCGAAGTCGGAGGCTTAACCGACTGAGCCACGTAGGCACCAATGTTTAGAGACAGAGAGCGCGCGTGGGGGAGGGGCAGAGAGAGGGGGAGACACAGAATCTGAAGCAGCTCCAGGCTCTGAGCTGTCAGCACAGACGTGGGGCTCGAACCTACGAACTGTGAGATCATGACCTGAGCCAAAGTCAGATACTTCACTGGCTGAGCCACCCGGGCTCCCTGACATGTTAGGTTTTTTAAGAAGTTAAGATTCATCTACAGTTGTTGAAACATTTCTTGCTGAGTATCAAATTTTATATTAATTTTGTAACTAAATATTTTTACGTCTTAGAAAATATGTTTAAATAATAATGATTTATACATCCCACAATGGAAAACCAAGTCTTCTTAGACCTCAGTGACGCTGTGTTTATAGTTTGCACTGGGGGGTTTCAGTCTTCTACTACGTATATGCAGAGTCTTTTCAAACAGAATCTGTGGCACACATACCAGCCGGGCACGGGAGCCGCCCCCCGGCCCCCAGAGGAGACGGCTTGCACTGATTTCTGTTTAAGGTCTGGTGGCAGGTACAACAGAAACCCCTACCAGGAAGGATTCCGTAGTAGCTGTTTACCAACAGTACCTGTTTCAGAAAATACTAAAATAACCTGAATCACTTATGAGAAGTACGAGTTATTTGTTGTGAACGAGGCTCACAGTGTGACGATGCGGTGAGGAGAATCTTCTAGTCCTTTATTTCTCCAGGCGGCAGCAGTAGAACTGACTTGAAATGGCAGGGGGGTGTCTCCGTGGACAGCCAGAGCTGTCACCCCCACAGTCCCCTCCCCCTCTGCCTGTTCGCAGGTGCGCGCAGGCTTGAGGTCAGGAAAGGGTCCGTTCATGGAGGTTCCCGGCCTGTGCTCCACGGCGTCCCACCCCCCCAGCCCAGCGCCGGCGGGTCTCCCCGAGAGTGCCAGCCGCTTAGGGGGGTCGAGGACACAGAGCTCTTCCTGGGGGCTCCGGGGTCACCATGGGAGTGGAGAAGGAGTGGGATCTGGCTGAGGTTTTGGGATCCTGCGTCCTCAGCGCGGGGCTTTGGGCGGCAGCGTGGAGACTGGTTCGGCGGCTGACGGGACCCTCCGCGGGGACCGGAGCGTCGGGACGTACGGTTCCCCACCTTAACCAAGTGCCTTCTGTGAGCGAGTCTGCCTCTTCTCAGAGCAAAGGTGAGCTTGGTTACCAGCCGTTCCGTGGAGGCAGGTCTTCGCAGAAGGTGTAGTGGATTCAGGGGTGTTCCGGAAAGGACCTGCCTGACAGTGATCTGCACAGGCCCGTACTGGAGCGCCACGCACCGTGATACCCAGTCCTCCAGCCTGGGTCCTTCCAGGGAGAGGAAGAGAATTCCAAGGACAGGTCGAGCACGCCTCCCAGGGATCTGTGTCAGCACTGCTGTGCCCCGTTCCCCTGAAACACACAGCCTGAAACTTAGACGTAAGAAGCCGTCGCCTCCCCAGGAATCGCGCCATTTTACACCCTTTCCAGAATTTCTGTCTGGGACCCTTCGTAGGCCTGGAATCTGTCCAGAGGTAGTACCGTCCGACACGGGTGGAGTTTCTGTTCAGAGGTATTGATTGCCGTGTTCTTCAGCAGAAGGAAGTGGTTGGTGACCCGCAGTACCTGGTGGCAGGCTGCTCTGTTCACTGTGTGACAGTCACCCCAACAAAATCAGGACTCAGGGTTGTATGCTCCTGATCTTGTAAAGCTGTCTCGTGACTTTGGCTACTGTTCCAGCTGCTTCTGCGGAAGGTGTGCGCAGAGGCGTCTTGTTGTGGGGGCTTTGTTTTCCAGATTGAGGGATCGGTCCCTGCCAGTTCACGTGGAAAGTGAACTCAAACACGGGAACTAGTTCGTGGAAATTACGAAGCACATTTCACAAATTTTAAAATACCGTTTAAATGTCTGGAAAATCCAGATATTTTTACTTGATGTTTTTCCTTTTTAGTTTATCTTATTAAAAAAAAAAAAAGCAAAGTAATATATGTTCTAAGACATTGAACCACTAGGGGAAACCGGAAGATGTTCATGAGAACTCCTGTCTCTGAGGAATAACCACCACTCAGCACAAACGCGAACAGTGCAGACTTTAGGGATGCTTTGAGTAAATGGGTTATATTCTGTATGGTCTGTTTCTACAAAAATATGAACTGTGACTATTCAGTCTTAATAGAAGCAGTAAGTTGATGTGACACTGAAGTCGTTGCTGTTCTTGACATAAATGTCTCTTTGTCCCAACAGATTTAATCCCTTAAAAGGCCTTCTCAGAATAAAAAAAGAGGGGCGACTGGTGGCTCAGTTAGTTAGGCATCCGACATCGGCTCAGGTCATGATCTCACAGCTTGTGGGTTTGAGCCCTGCGTCGGGCTCTGTGCTGACAGCTCACAGCCTGGAGCCTCCTTCAGATTCTGTGCCTCCCTCTCTGTCCGCTTCTCCCCTGTTCATGCTCTCTCTTTATCTTTCAAAAATAAATAAACATTAAAAAGTTTTTAAAAGAATAAAAAAAATTGAAAAATATTGGGAAGCTTCGAGAAAACGAGAGTCGGATTTTTGTACTCTTTCCTCTACCACGAGACCTGGAGTGTGTGTGTGCGCAGGCGCACCTGCACACCCGCGTGTGTCTGGCGGCTGAGGTCTGCAGGGTCCGTGCCCTGGAACCAGCTCCGCGGTGACTTCGCCGTTGCGCGTGGGCTCGGTGCCCACCGCCACCCCGTCACTGTGGCCTTTCTGTCCGGTGGGACCTGTTGTGCTTCCTGGTCGGGTGAAGGGGGTTCTTAGCACGGGCCGTGGCGTTGTGACTTTCCTCCCGGATGCGGGTGTCCGTCTCCTGCTCCTGTTCTGCGAGGAGGACTCGCTGATCTCAGCTTCCGGGTTGTACGCTTCTCCCGGGAGCCCGTCAGATGCTGTTCCATCGTCATCTCGCACTGCGTGTTCCGTCCTCCACCGTGGCCTTTCCCCTCTCCTTTCCACGGCCAGATGTTGTGACGCGGCCAGTGTGCTTGCCACCGAGGTGCACGAGGCCGTGTTCCCCGAATCGTCGTGGGGGGCCGGGGCCGACAAGAGCCTTTCTGCTTCCAGAGTGACTTGGCTGCCGGCACGTCCTCGGGCCGCGGTTTCCCACAGAACTGCCCAAGTCAGGTGTCATGTCACGTCTGCACGGTTGATAGTTTTTAGAAATTTATACTTAAATGTTATCTATGCATTTCTTGGCACCGTTCCTGTGTACGGACTGTGTAGAGTGTCGTCCGTCCCCTTCTGTGGAGGTGGGGAGGCTCCCTTCGTGGCCGAGGCCCCTCCTCCGACGATCCGTGGGCATTTCTGCTTTCACACGAGGGTGGCTGGCGTTGCCTCTCCGCGCGCGCCGGCCTGTGCACGATCGGCTGACCGCGTTTCCTCTGATTTCGCGGTGCTCATCTTGACTCCTCCGTGTCCCGGGCGGGGTCTCTGCCTGCATCTCTGGGTACTTGCCCGTCCGGAAGTCCTCCTCGGTTCTGTGATGCTGCTTTCATTCCCCCCTCGGACTATTTTATGAGGGAGCGATTGCCTCCTTCTTTTCTTCTCACTTCTCTACGATCCAGAGGGGCCGGTGCCGGAAAGGGCTGCTCTCCGCTGTCTGGGCCCAGGGGCCATGTCACTCGATGGTGCTCTAGCCAGAAGCCTGCTGAGCGATATCTGGACAAAAACATAATTTCGTGGTATTTCCATGAGTTTGTTTTTAATGTTTATCATTTTTAGCCCAGTCTTTGGCAACAAAGGATTCAAATAATAATTATAGTTTTTCAGACATTTTCTCTATATAAAAGTGTTTTCATGACACACCATGATTTATCAAAGTGCTTCTGTTTATAAGGCATTCTGATATAAAATCAAGTATATTGAAATCTCTAAAGTTCTAGAGACAAAGGGAAAAAAAGCTGAACTTTTCTTAAGGGAAAAACACAGGTAAGATTTTAGAATTGACTTAAGCATCACTTTTGGTTTTAGCTTTCAAGTCCGTGCAGAAGCTCCGAACGGTTCTCGGTTCAGGAGCGTGGCGGGAGGCCAGCCGCCTTTCCTTCCCTGATTCCTGCGGAGTGTCCGCAGGCGGGAATCTCCCTGCAAATTTCTGGCACTCTTTCAACACCAAGAAGCAAGAAGGGAATCTCTGATTCAGAACTTGACGGAAGCAGATTTGAAGGCTGGATGATCCCGGCTGATGCTCTTAGGCTCCACGACAGACTCGGCTGGGAAAGCGATCTGTGTGAGAACTTGTTTGAGCCTAGAACCCAGTCAGTTGGCTCCACTGGGACAGGTGCCCATTTCCCCGAGAGGCCAACGTAATGGAGCTTACTCTGACCCTTCATTCTGGGCACCCTGGCTGAGCACGTCCCTTCACCTGCCTCAGCTGCTGTCATCACCCCATTTCACAGATGGAGAGTTTGAGGTGCTGAGTTTGAGTCCTTGCCCAGGCTGCAGAGCTAAGAGGAGTAGTAACAGGCTTTGTTCCTGGCAGTCGCCTCGTTAAAACAAAAGCAGCACTACACAAATACAGTTTTCTAGCTGGTTTTCAGAGAACCTTTTCTGTCCTTCCTTAAGGTCCTGTGACCTGTTGTAATTAAGGGGAAAGAGGTCTTAGTGGGATAGTCACAGTGAATGTGTTTAAACCCATGCTGAGGAAATTGTCTAGAGAAGTGAGTGGTTTGCGTTAAAAAGAGCCAAGCTTGAAAAGACCAGGTTTTAGTAGGACACATATTCAGCAGCACTTGGAAACAGTCCTTGGCACTGAGGTGGGTGCCTGGAAGGTCAACAAGGTCAGTAGCAGGGAGCTTGTCTGCTTCCCTTTCTGAGCGTGGGGGGGGGGTGTGGTCAGCAGTGTCCCTGGCCAGGAGCCTCGAGATGGGGGATGGGTCAGGTGCCCTGCAGGGGAGGGGGTATGCATACCCTGTGGGGGGTCCTGGCTTCCCGGAGGGGTCCTGGCGTCCTGGGGGGCCTGGGTGTCCTGTGGGGGAGTCTGGTGTCCTGTGGGAGGTTCTGGTGTCCTGTGAGAGGGCCTGGTGTCCTGTGGAGGTTCTGGTGTCCTATGGGGGGGCTTGATGTCCTGTGGGAGGGCCTGGTATCCTGTGGGGGGGCTCTGTGTCCTGTGGAGGTTGAGTGCCCTGTGGGGGGTGCTGTGATGTGGGGCTTAGAGCCTGAGTGCACTTCCTTCCGGCAGTGTCCCCTGATTCCTGAGTCCATCACCGTTTTATTTTTATTTTATTTTTATTTATTTATTTATTTTTTAATTTATAGTTTTTGTCCAGTTGGTTTCCATAACACCCAGTGCTCATCCCCACAAGTGCCCTCCTCCATGCCCATCATCCCCCTTCCCCTCCCCCCTTCAGCCCTCAGTTTGTTCTCAGTATTCAAGAGTCTCTCATGCTTTGTCTCCCTCCCTCTCCCCACCTGTTTTTCTCCTCCCCTCTCCCATGGTCCTCTGTTAAGTTTCTCCTCTTAGACCTATGGGTGAAAACATATGGTATCTGTCCTTCTCCGCCTGACTTATTTCGCTTAGCATGACACCCTTGAGGTCTATCCACGTTGCCACGAATGGCCAGATTTCATTCTTTCTCATGGCCATGGAGTATTCCATTGTATAGATGAACCACATCTTCCTGATCCATTCATCAGTTGATGGACCTTTAGGCTCCTTCCATGATTTGGCTATTGTTGAAATGCTGCTATGAACATTGGGGTCCATGTGCCCCTATGCATCAGCACTCCTGTATCCCTTGGGTAAATTCCTAGCAGTGCTATTGCTGCGTCATAGGGGAGTTCTATTTTTAGTTTTTTGAGGAACCTCCACAGTGTTTTCCAGAGCGGTTGCACCAGTTTGCATTCCCACCAACAGTGGAGGAGGGTGCCTGTTTCTCCACATCCTCGCCAGCATCTATAGTCTCCTGAGTTGTTCATTTTAGCCACTCTGACTGGCCCATCACCATTTTTAAAAGGAACAAAGCAAAACAAGATGAGTCCTGAATGACGCAGGGAGGTGCCCAGTGGCCGAGAGGAAGGCATGGCCTGACAGGTGAAGAGGGAGAGCAGGTTTGCTGTGGCTCCTTTGAGTGCCCCCCCCCTCCCCAGGCACCACGTGTCTGCGCAGCCACAACTGGTAAATGGAGCTAATTCGCTACTAAATATGGGGCGTTCTGTGCTCCCGCTATGGCCCACGGGCTTGTATGGTAACCAGGAACTCCAGCTCAAAGCCAGCCTTTTCATGCGTTCCCGAGGACGTGCTGGCCAGGAACTTGGCCACGTGGGTGGGCAGAGCCGGTCCTGAGCAGCTGCGTCCACCCCTGCTTGAGCGCACTGGGCCTCCGAAGGCCCACGGTGGGCTCGCTCTCCCGGGAGCTGCCCCTGCCGGCCTCTGCTCTGTGCGGCCATGGCCGTGGGAGCAGGCGGCAGGTGCACACGCAGGAGCCGCGCACCCGAGATCCCCCCGCCCTCGTTACCTGCTCCTCATGCTCGGTCCTGGCTGCAGCCTCCCTGTGGGCTGGCAGTCATGGCTGCTAGTTTTGGTCGGAGCCCGGCAAGGACCGTGGAAACACGTCACACGTTACATTGTTGATGAGCCTAGGCTCCGTGAGTCTTGATACAGATGTCACGGCTGGCGGGCTGCTGGCGTGACTGCTCTAACGTGTCTGCGGGTGGATGGAGCATTTCTCTGGCCACGTCACTTTCTAACGAATTGATCCCTTGTGTTGATGGATGGCTGCGTAACAAACCACAGCTTAGGGCCTTGACACTATGGCCAACATGTATCGTTTCCAGAGGCTGAGGGAGCGCTGGGTCCTGCCCCTGCTGTGTGATTTCCTGTGGTCGCTGGACTCTGTGGGGCTGGGATGGCCCAGATGCTCGCTCCCGGGGCTGGCAGCCCACCCCCTCCTAGGGCTGTTGCCCTGACCCCTTGGCTCCTCCAGGGTGCGCGACCTGGTGCAGCTGGGCTCTGCGTGGGGACCACTGAGCGACCGCATGGCCGTTGGGGATGACGCGCAGACCACCTAAGCTTTTTCAGGTGTGTTTTTACTGTCATGTTGTATCAAAACTATCTTTCTATTTGGTGCCCACCCCCTGAGATTATACGTTTTTTAATAGGAAACTTTCAATAAGTTTTTCAACAGGAATACATTTTAAATCTTCTATGCCCGTGTTTTATTCCTGTGCAGATGCCTGGCATGAAGTAAGAGCCCAACGCATGTGAGTAGAGAACTGACGTGTAAGGTATTTTTAAGTTTTTGGCTTCTAGAATATTAAAACCATCATTTCTCATTTCCCCATACTACTGACAATTTCCCCAGGACCGTTCCTGGCAGTGGAAACGCCGGCTGCAGGTACCGCCTGTCTGTGACTCTCGATGTGTGTTTCCGCACTGCTTGCCCTCGGGGAGGCACAAATTTATGTCTCCACAGCGAGCCCCGGCGAGCCCTGTGCGGCAGCTTGCCCTGCAGTGGCTTGTGTGCGTTTTGTCTCCTGTCTCAATAAGCTGGGTGAGCTAAAGCAGTGTCTCATTACCCCTGAGTCCCATTTTGAGGTTATGGCTACTTGGTGACATAAAGTAGGCGGGTGGTGGCTGATCGAGCACACGTGCAGTTTTGGTGTTGACTTGGCATGTCCCGTGCGGTTTAGGGCTGGCTCATGTAGAACTGGAGGGCACTGAAGCAGTGTTCTGGAATCTGGATGTGTGCCTGAACCCTTTTAGCCTCATGTGTTTGAAGGGCATGCGTGACGGAATCAGAGCCTGTCCACAGCCATCCCGCTGACCCTCTGGGCCAGTTATGGAGAAAACTAATTATCGGCCTAATTTCACTCTCAGAGGGATTTATGACCATGTTCCAGTAAATGCAGAAGTTTTGTGTGGTGCCAGGTAGACCTTCTACCAGCACATTGAACCCTTTTTCCACTTCGTTCTCTGCCCTACTTTGTAAGATCCGCATGGCAGAATGTCATGTATGAATTGTCATGCTGTCGTGTTTTATATCCAACTGCGTGAAAACAGAGATATCACACAGTGCTCAAAGTTCACCGCCGTGGGGAGTGATCCTGCATCTTGATTGCAGTGATGGTTACAAAAATGTGTGCCTGAAAACATGGCGGCAGAACGGTCCACACAGCGTGCCCACGCCAGTGTCTGGCGTGTGTGTGTGGTACCACAGCTGAGTAAGGTGTCCACACTGGGGGAAGCGTACGCAGGGCCGTTCTGTACTTCCTCCATATCTTCAAGTGCATCTGTAATTATTTCAAAATAAGTTTAGAATAATCTTATTGGCAGATCCGTGAAGAGTTCATAGCACAGGGTTGAAAATCGCTGATACCACGTGCGTGTAGGAATCCTTTCTGCTGACTCCCTAACAGAGTGTTTGCTTGAGGTCTTGAGGGGACAGTTGTTGACCTTGATTTCGTTGGAGTGAAGGTGTGAGTCCCACTCAGAAAGTTATATCTTCAAAGAATGCCGTGGAAAAGTCAGCCTCCTCCTTTGTAAGGCAGCCCTTCAAATATTTGATGCCTATACTGTCTCCTGTGCTGGCTACGCACCCTGATGTTTAAACGGTGCCTATGTGGCAGGCATTTCAGACCCTACAGCTGCCAAGATTTCTCCCGTCATATTCTTACCCAGCTGCCCTCTGGGAATGTAGTCCCACATGGTGTTTTCCGGGCGTGTGCTTCCGACGTCTGCAGCCGGCACCGTGAGCACTCCCGAGTCGTGGAGATTGCAGGGCAGCAGCGTAACGGTGGCGAGCTGTGCGTCAGAACGTCGGAGGCCCCGGGTCAGTCTGTCCCAGAGTCGGGGGGAGGGGGGGATGCTTGGCTCTCATCTCAACGTCTTCAGCGCTCTGTGATTTCTAGAGGTGCACTACGGGGGGACGCGATCGGGGGCTGTCCCGAGGACCGTGTTCTGCTCACGTGCCTTTGGCTGCAAACTTACTGAGGGGGGGTGGCATTTTCATGCTGCGTTGTATTCCTCTATTTCTTATGGGCGATTCTTTTTTTAACTTTTTAAATTTTAGTGCAGTTGACACACAACGCTGTGGTTGTTTCAGGGGTACAATGTAGGGATTCGACAAGTTGATACGATACTGTCTTTCAGTGTTGATAGCTCATGATCAATTTCACTAGACATCTTAGTCGTGGACAGAGTCAGGCGACTTGTTTACATGTCAGAAGGGAAAACGTCCCACTAGTCAGATGCTGTGCCTAAGGACACAGAGCCCCCTGATCTGCCTTGAATCCGTGCAGTCAGTGTGGCTGCCTTATACCTAGGGTGTTCCCCTTAAAGCTGAAGATGCTAGTGGTGTTTTTCCTCCATGGGCATTTTGGGGCAAAATATCCTTTACGGACTAGCTGGCTCCAGCACCTTCTATTTGGGCGTAAGTGGTAGAAACACCTTGCAGCGTCACCGAAACCCCATATGGAAAGGCAGATCGTTTGGTTGTGGCTTTCATTTGGTGAAATCTATTTTGTGTCTTAACTGAAGTTGTGATTTTAGGAACAGGGTTTTTGGTTTATTTTGAGCTCAGAAATGGGAGAATTTGTGCTTCTCAGATTTTATAGCAAAAGCATGCTAAAAGAGAAAATGTGCTATAATGGGGGAGGTTATGCCCATTCTCTGGTGCTCGGTTTCTGAAGAAGCGCTGTGTCTCCGGCAATAAAATGCCCGGTGTATGGGAGCAGATGTGTTCTCTCCAATCGGAAGGGATACAGAAGCTGCGGGTATATGCCTTCACATAGTTGAAAATGACATATATTCTCCAGGCTAGTGGTTAGTGGGAGCAGATCTACTGTTTCCTTGGTTGCGTGTCCTGCATCTTGAGCGAGGGAGCTGTCGTCTACACTTAGCGACAGGCCATGTGCTCCTGACCATCAGCTTGCCCAGCTCCTGGCACCCAGCCGTCCGTGACATGTCAGCACACGGGTCTGCTCCCTGCCTGCTTCTGGAAGAGCCCTGTCCCTCCCATTCCTTCCGTGCAGGGATGCCGGTGACCAGATGGGTGACACCACTAGCCACACAGCCTGCAACCCACCCCTGCTGGAGCCCCGGGGGAGGAACAGAGGAGGGCAGTGCATTCTGTCCCCAGACCCTCCTTGCAGCAACCCTCCCCCAAGAGACCCTGTGATGTCTTGCCCTTTGTTTACTTGAGACCTTAGGGGGCACGTGTCCTCGGATGCCGGGCCCTGCTGCAGGCGTGGGCTCGAAGGGCCCGGCATCCAGGGTCCTCTTCTTCACTGGGGTCAGACAGCCGTCCTCGTTACAGACGTGCTGCCTCTTTAAGAGCCCTCGGACCCCGACTTGAATTCACTGCCTGCGCGGCCCTATTTTCCCTAATGCTCATGCCTCCCGGCCCAGTCCACGTGCATAGCAAGACTAAACCTGGTTTCCATTTCATTAGAAATTTCATGGACCTTGTGTGAGCTAACTGTGTAATGAGCAGGACTGGCTGTCTTTATGATGGCTTATTTGACCCAAGGAGCACATGGATTTTTTGAAGGAGGATCCGACTGTTGAGATTTCGGCTGTCATCCAGAGCTAATACCTGGAACAGGCCTTACGGATGCACTGATGTGTTTCTTCGGAAGTGTGGAGGGTGAAGCGGGGTGTCTAAATGCGCGTGGGGATGTGTGCTGTCTGTGGTAGATTTTCCCCCAGCTTGAATACTTAGCCTGGGAAGGGGATGGAGTCGGGTGATCACGCCCTGTGTCAGCAGGAGGCAGAGTCCGTGACCCCAACGGAGCTCGACTGTTTTATCCTGCTAGGAATTTGCATTGTCAGGAACGCTGTTTGTGTCAACCTGCCCCGTGTGCAAAATGGGACACGTCTCCTTTGTCTTGAGGCTTGTCGTCCTTGCTTACATAACCTGGCGCTCTGAAAAGGCAAGTGGGACTGACTTGAGAGATTATCATCTGACTAGAGAATAATCAATAGCAAAGGCCCATCCGTCTCCTCAAAGCAGCATTATGGGACACTGTGCCGGACACTGGTTTGTCACTAACAAGCCTCTGGGGTGCTTGTGCTTTCGCACACTGGATCTCATGCAGCTCAAGAATACTAGTGTAATTTGTCTTTCAGAACAGGTTTCCAGCTACTGCTTTAAGTTAAAAAAGAGTGTTATGGGTATATTGCAGTTGTTCAGTGACCGAAAGAATTATTTAGATTCGACAGACTATTATTTTAAGAATATCTTTTAATTGGCTAGTCAGCAGCTGTTTGGGTATAAACACACGCGTGTGCACACACACAAACACATACACACCCACAATGCTTACCTGCACACACATGTACATATGCACACATGTACACACATGTATGAACCCAGAGTGCATGCACACGTGGAAACACACGGCACACAATGTACGCATACACATACATCCACACACACATGCAAACACACGGCACACAATGTACACGCACGCGTGTACTTTCACACATATGACACATAATGTGTGCACCTAATGCACACAACGTACATGCACACACATACACAATGCATATGTACACACGCATATATGCACACACACATGCACATACACAGACATGCACACACGCACACATGCATACTCATGCACATACACATGCACATACACATGCATACACACATGCAAACACACACGCACACGCTGTTTGAAAAGTCAGTAGTACCACTGATTTGCAGGCAGCCTGCAGCTCCTGTTCTGTTAAAGACGTTCTGTGGAGCGTAATGAGATTTAAGAAAAATCTGAGCGAGTGGGAATGGCTTAGCTAGTAGGTGGCCACCTCAGGGGTATGACTTGAGGGACCTGAGAAAATGGTCGTCCCAATTGGCTGCCACACTTACTGTTCTTTTTCCTTTGAAAATGAATTCCTGAGGGTCTTGAAGACTTTGTTTTAATCCCCCTGCAGTTAAACTTGAATCACATCTTGGCAATCTAAAATGTAAAGTGGTTTGGTGTTATTTCCCTCGAGGTGTACATACAGACAGGACCCAAAAGAATGAGCCCGGACAAGTGACCCTCAGGGTTGGGTCCCTCAATGACCGAGGAATCAGGAGCCGGGGACCGACGGTTTTGGTTAGGGGTTTGCGTATTTTGTCAAGCGGATTCTCTCGTCCCGTCCTTCGCTCATCGTGTATAGGACCCAGAAGCACATTCTAAGCTCCAGACCGGTTCCTGGGGTGGCTCAGACCAGAAAGCACGGCTCTAATAGGAGAAATGGCCTGGGGGCCATTTCACAGGCTCTGCAAACGAGGCCCCGGTGCTTAGCAAGCCCCTGAGAGCCTGTCCACCCCGCGCCTTCCGCCGGGTCCCTCAGATCCAACTCCCAGCTGAGCTCTGTCGCGTCCTCCTGAACGTGGATCTTCAGCTGCCATCCTGTGACCTGCTCCTCTGACATCATTTACCTTTGATGCCTGACCAGCCAGAAGCTGCCCGCATTCTCCTCATAGTTGTCTCTGTTTCTGTAATTGAAAAAGAAACACTGACGGAAGGAAGCTTATTTAAAAAACTGTTACCGTTTTTGGGATTAAAAGTGCCCCAGACACGTGTCCTAGCTCCAGAGGCCAGTTCTCGGGGAGCTCTGTGTCCTTGTTCCTGGGAAGCTGTGTCCGGGCGGGGTGGACGCTGTCTGTCCCCCAGCTTCCTCTGCCCACAGCCTCTCTGCCACGCCTTCCTGGTGCAGGTCAGGGTAACACCCAAGCGCTTGTTAAATGCCTGACAAGTTATTTTTTTAATTTTTTAAATCTTTATTTATTTTTGAGAGAAAGAGACAGAGTGCGAGCAGGGGAGGGGCAGAGAGAGGGAGACACAGAATCCGAAGCAGCTCCAGGCTCTGAGCTGTCAGCACAGAGCCTGACGCAGGGCTTGAACTCATGAAATGTGAGTTCATGACCTAAGCCGACATCAGACGCTCAACAGACTGAGCCCCCCAGGCGCCCCATTGCCTGACGATTTAAACGTGTGTCTTATTTAACTTCCAGACACCCTGGGAGGCCCCTGCCAGTGTTATTCCAACTTTATGCAGTTAGAAGCCTTGGCTGGGAAGGTACTTTCCCTCTTCGTGCGGGTGATAGACGCAGGGTCTCGATGCCCCGGGGTCCTGCTGGTCCCCGCCTGCCCGTGTTCTCTCTGGAACGCCAGGATCCGTACCCCTGCCACTAACTCTCTCCATATTTGTGAGTAGTCAGGACCTGTCTGTATATGTTTTGACCTTTTGAACTAAATCACTGGCTTGAAAAGGTTAGTAAGCGTCTGTTAAGTGCCTACTGTGTGCCGTCCTGCGTGCGGGATAGAGTAGGGGAGCTGCTTGTAAACTGATGAGGAAGAAGCATAAATGCAGATGAAGGAACCGGGGAAGCGTGTGGAGGCTCGCGCAGCGGGGGCTGTGATCCTGCAGAGTTCAGGATGGAGAACTCACCGTGTGAGCTCCGGGGCTGGTGCCGGACCTGGGGCTGGAAGGGAATTTGGGATTGGTACCTGAGGGGGGAGCGTCAGTGTGGTGTCTCTGCACGCGAGGACTCCTGTAGCGTGCCTGCACGCCGTTCACAGGTGTCACAGGTGGCGGTGACACAGGCAGTGCTAGAGTGTCCTCCCTTAGAAGACAGAGGGTGCTGTCCCCTTATTCCACGACCCGGCACCAGTGTGACGTGTCTCACTGCGTTATGTAGGACATCCACACACAGGGCTGCTGCTGAGCACCCCTGCTGGTCCTAGAGACCCAGGTCGTGACCCCACTCTGCACGGGGTCTCTGGTGTGACCCTGGAGCCCCGGGGTCCTGACCTGGCTCCGCACGGGGTCTCTGGTGTACAGGGACGTGTTCTGAGTCTCTCCATCCTGCACGGCCATCCTGTCCTGACCCTGGGTGGCTCCAGTTCAGGGCTCATGAACCGCAGTCTGTGTCCCACTGCCTGTTGTTACGAAGCTTTGTCAGCGCGCAGACCCCCGTGTTGGTCCAGCCTGCCCAGGCTGCTTTCCTGCTGCAGTGATAGTGGTGGCAGAGAACGCGTCCTCCTCCAGGGCTGACGTATTTCCTACCTGGCCCTTTGTGGAGAACGGCTGGCCCCTGCCCTTGCTGCCCCCGGCCCCTTACCGGCTTTGCTGCGGGTGGTGGAGTTCAAACACTCACAAGGTCAGGGCTTTCTCTCTCACTGATTTGGGGCGGTGGGTAGCATAAATAAACCGGGCTTTGAAGGAAAATCCAGGAGCCGTTAATGTGACTACAGAGTATCTTCCTGCCACTCTATTTTGCATTAAGTCAGGACGTTCTCTGTGAAGACATCACCTTTACCATCTGCTAGTTAGTGGCTCTCAGCCGCCCTGCAGGTGCATGTGCTCACGCCGAGGTTGACCAGCAGCCCCAGCAGCCAGAGCGCCTTGAGACCGGGGTCCTCGCCCTGCCCTGCTCCGCACGTGTGGGCTGTTAGCACGTGTTCCTCTTGGCGGGAGTTACAGTTCATTCACCCTCACGATCACATTGAAGACTACTAACTTGTGATATTTAACCAGAATCCATAATTTTTACATTAATTGGCTACTTTATTCTAGACAGTATTCTTGGAAGTGTTTTGTTAATTCAAAGGAGACACATTTCAACTGTCACTTCAACCGAAACATCACTGTTTGAGATTTCATCTTCTTGTCCGTTAAAGAACATTTGGTGCCACGTTGTGTGTGATTCCTTTCTAAACCTGAAATCCAGTGACAATGTCAAGCTGACGCAGCCGTTGGGAAGGACGGTTGGAAGGCGGTCCTGCGTTCCTGGAGCGGAGACGGACAGTCTCTGCAGGTGACAGCCACCGTCCACCGTCTGATGCCCTCGAGGCACTGGAGGAGGCAGCTGAAAAGGTCAGTCCTGTCAAAGTGCTCTTGGCCTGTCCTGTTGGGAAGAGTCATTTGTTGTGTGCGGTGTGCCACCATCCCAGTTAGAGCTGCTCGTTTTCACACGCGTGCTGTTCTTTCCTAGTGAGCACGAAGCACTCCTCACACCTGGGAAACACGCCGCAGATGCACAGCTGGCTCCGCCCAGCTCCCGGCTCGCTGCAGGAGCTCAGGAGCCCGTCCCTCCTGAGATGCGTGCACCAGTGACAAGTGCCTGGACCAGCATGTCTCCACTGCAGTCACCACCCAGGACAGTTCGCCCAGAGTCTCCTGCGGAGAGAATTCTCTCTGTGTGCTGAGGGCGACGTCTGCTCTCTGTGCACAGGGCTCGTGACGAGCTTGCCGTCCTCATCTGGCGTGAAGGCCGCGTCTGGGTGTGAAGGTGAGTTATTCCCGCAGTGTTTAGTAATACTGTGTCTACAGGGAATGTGGCTGATTTTGCTTCAGATTCTGACTATTCTAGAGTTTGCTTTGTTGTGATTATACTTGTAGAGATGGGTGGAATCTGTGTTTTGGCCATATTCTCTCACCTGCTGGCACCTGCCAGGAACACATGTGGGGTCGGTGACCCAGCCTTTGGCTCAGGATAGGATAAACTGAGTGAAGCCCCCGCCTTGGGGCATGAGAACGGGTGCCATACAGGGACAGCGTGAACTGCGGGGCCCCTTCCAGGACACCCGTGTGCAGAGTGGAAGAGGGAGCCAGACCCAGGTGCTGCTTCCCGGGAGCGCGGTGAACTTATTCTGTGAGTTTGGTTCAGTATTTCAGTCGCCAACATGTCAGATGCACAGCAGGAAGCAGACGCGGATGTTAAGGTGTGATGGCTGTAAGCCTGTCTCTGTAAAGTCGACGCACTGTGTTCCAGGGACGGATGAAGTTTACACTCACTCGAGCACGTGTGCGGGGGAGCAGTGCTGGCCGATGGTCTTGCAATTAGGTGAACTCTTGGTTTATTTGCTTTCAAAGTACAAGGAGGCCATCCTGTTACGAAAAAAAAAATGCTGAGCTCCAGTTTCAATGTGAGATGACGAGGCATGTTAGTGACCATGGATTGTTAGTGGCCCGAAAGGACATGTGTTTTTCGGTCCTCAGGCTCCCCGAGACCCTTGCTGGCCAGAACACTGGCTTCTCTCAGTCAACCAGCGTTCGCTGATCCCTTTCTCTGAGTGAAGTGCTCCAGATGCTTCTCTGAGGAGCAAGTGCTTGCATTCCGAGACCTGCCCATGACCACCTCACCTCTTTTTACACTCAGAACAGGCTGAGGTCTTTGGGACCGTGGCCATATGACTTATTAGCTGAGTCAGCACATGTTTGAGAGTGAGGCGGTGCATTACCTGAGTTACCAGGACAGTGGGCACCAACTGGGATTGTCCTGAGAACACAGCACGTGTGACCCCCTGATTATGGGACCCCTTGAGTTTAAAGGAACGGAAACCCAATCAAAGTGTCCCAAGCAAAAATGAGTCTGATTATCCGGCCGTTGGGAGAGACCCTCCAGAACCCAGGGCACAGCGGATGGTGCTAGCATACAGATCTGGCTTTGCCTCCTGAGGGTCCGTACTCGAGAGACTGAACACAGTCTGTTGCAGACTTGGGGTTTCTGGCAGAGTGAGTCTGTCTGGCTCAGTGGGGGACCAGCGTCCACCCCCCTCACCCTTCATCCACGTGGTTGCTGGTCAGGGTCCTTGGGAGCAGGGAGAGTGGTAGCCAGCATCCCGCTGCAGGAGTGCTCGGTCATTGTGCACACTTCTTGGGGGGAGATTCTGAAAGGCGGGGAGAAATGATTTACCAAAAACCAGCTGATCGGCGAGTGTCAGACTGAGGGTGGAAATCCGTGTGTTGCTGTGATAGCCACATGTGTTTACAGAGTAATCAGAGTTACCTTCACCGTGTTCCTGGGGACAGACAGTGCCAGCCGAGGCGAAGCACCTTAAGTACTGAGAAGATGTGGTTGCCCTTCATGCTAGGAGCTTCGTAAGGAGGATCCGAACGTGTGGAATTGCTGGTTTTTCTCAGGCGTGACGATCGTTACGCGACCAGGCATAAAATACAGTATATTTTGTATCTTGTGTTTGCTCAGGGAAGAACGATGGAACCCATCCCATGTTCTGGTGTTGGAGGTGGCGTCTGAGATACAGGACGTGGCTGGGGCGCCTGGGGTGTCCTCTTGTTTGGATTCCAGCAAAGACGTTGTGACTTGTAGGGGTGGATGTGCAGCTCACGTCTCCGGGCCAGTTATCAGAGTGACTTCCCCCTAATTATGGACCCACAGATTGTGGGCAGGCAGAAGCCTGTCTTGACTGTCCTGATCTCAGGCAGTCAGAGGCCTGGATAAACTGTCCATTCATGTGATAAGAAGAGTTAAGGAGACAAAATAATTCCCTAAATTGGTAAGAACTCAGCTGCACACACACAAGACTTAAATTCAAATGGTTTGACCCAGAGTTTATTGACCCAGAGAGAGGCCAGGGATCCAGGGTCCTCCCTGATGTGTCTTCTGACCATATCTGTCACATGCCCGGGCACTGTGGGACTTCCTCTGTTTGCGATGAGCAGTGTGGGCCCGTCACTCTCTGGCTTCCTGCCAGGTCGGCACCCCCATCCCCCCGCAGGCAGCGTTCTGGGACACTGCCTTCCTCAGTGTCCCTAACAGTGTGGCCAGGTTGCAGGTGTAGGAGGGAGCTGTCCAGAGTCCCAGGGGTCAGCCTGAGCAAGATGTGCAGGGGTGAATCCAGAACAACGCAGGAGGTGCTGAGTGCTGTCCCCCCTCGCCCCCCTCACCCTCTGGGACAGAGAATCAAAAAGGAAGTAGACCCCCTGTCCCTTCTGGCAGTAGAGGTCGACCAGAAGTGTGCCCGTTCCCGCCGTGGAGGGGATGTCAGAGGCGGTCACCGTGGACTGTGCTAGACGTGCGTAGGTTTTGTGCTAGACGTGCGTAGGTTTTGTGCAGACAGAAGGAACCTGGCGCCCCGGCCAAGTCCCGGGAACACAAGCGGAGTTCGTGCCGCCGCCGCGACCAGGGAGCCGGCAGCTCCTTCCCAGGCGTCAGTGTGACACTGGCTTTCAGGTTCTCCAAGGACACAGAACCGCTGATAGCAGTACCGCTCTGTGTGGATGCCCGGGGACGAAGAGACCGTTGATGAGGTTGTCAGAGCGTCAGAGAGGGGACACTTCTGAAGTGCAGCTTCAGCTTGTACACAGAACGAGTTCTTTGAAGCTATGGATGATTCTTTGCAAAAGTGTGTCCTGATTCACTTCCAGAAAGAGCCGCATGTTTTAAGATAGAAATCGCATTTGTTAGGGATTAACAAATCCCTGTTAACCTGTTAAAAGGTGTTCCTTCCCAGCTGCCCGGGCTCTGTGGCTCTGTGGTCGTAACCGGCCGGGCGCATCCCGGCTGGACACGCTCTCCTCTCTGCGGTCACGGACCCGAGACTGGTCCAGACTCCAGAGTGAGCTATTGGAAATGGCGGCCCAGGCTCTCCGGTACCTGTGTGTGTGTGTGTGTGTGTGTGTGTGTGTGTGTGTGTGTGTGATTGCACGTGTGCAACCGCACGTATGCTTGTGTCACTGCACATGCATGACCACACATGCATGTGTGACTGCACATGTGCGACCACATGTATGCGTGTCACTGCACGTGTGTGACTGTGACCACACATGTGTGACTGCACGTGTGTGACCGCACGTGTGCATGTGACTGCACTGTATGTGACCATTGTGTGTGTGTGCATGTGTGTGACCACATGTATGTGACTGCACGTGTGTGACTGCACGTGTGCGTGTGTGACTGCATGTGTGCCTGTGACCACACATGCATGTAACTGCACTGTATGTGATCACGTGTGCATGTGTGACTGCGTGTGCACGTGTGACCGCATGCATGTGACTGCACATGCATGTGCGACTTCACATGTGCGTGACCACATGTGTGCATGTATGATTGCATGTGTGACTGCATGTGTGTGTGACTGCACGTACTTGTGTGACTACACTGTGCGCACTGTGTGATCGCACGTGTGAGCATGTGTGCGTGTGACCACACATATGCATGATTGCACTGTGTGACCGCACATATGCAAGTGACTGCACGTGCGTGTGATTGCATTGTGACTACATGTGTGCGAGTATGACTGCCCGTGTGTGACTGCACTGTGTGTGACCACATGTGTGACTGCATGTGTGTGTGTGACTGCATGTGTGTGTGACTGCAATGTGTGTGACCGCATGTGTGTGTGACTGCATGTGTGGCTGCACGTGCACGTGTGACCACACATGTGCCTATGTGACCGCACTGTATGTGACCGCATGTGTGCATGTGTGACTGCATGTGCGTGTGACCGCATGTATGTGACTGCACATGCGTGTGACTTCCCATGTGCGTTTGTGACCACATATGTGTATGTATGACTGCACGTGTACCTGTGTGACTGCACGTGCTTCTGTGACTACACTGTGTGCATGTGTGCGTGTGTGACTGCACTGTGTGACTGCACACGTGCGTGTGACCACACGTGTGCGTGATTGCACTGTGACTGCATGTGTGCGTGTGTGACCACACGTGTGTGACCGCACATGTGCATGTGACTGCACGTGTGTGTGATTGCACTTTGTGACTGCATGTGTGCGGGTGTGACTGCCCGTGTGTGACTGCACTGTCTGCGACCACGTGTGACTGCATGTGTGTGTGACTGCCCTGTGTGACCGCATGTGTGCGTGTGTGATTGCACGTGTGACCGCATGTGCACGTGTGACCGCACATGTGTCTATGTGACTGCACATGCATGTGACTGTATGCGACCACGTGTGCGTGTGACTGCATGTGTGACCACATGCGACTGCACGTGCGTGTGACTTCACGTGTGTGTGACCATGTGTGCGTGTATGACTGCACGTGTGCCTGTGTGCACGTGCTTGTGTGACTACACTGTGTGCACTGTGTGTCCGCGTGTGCACGTGCTTGTGTGACTATACATGTGCGCATGTGTGCATGTGTGACTGCACTGTGTGACCGCACATGTGCGTGTGACCACACGTGTGTGTGATTGCACTGTGACTGCACGTGTGCATGTGTGACCACATGTGCGTGACCGCACATGTGCATGTGCTGCACGTGTGATTGCACTGTGTGACTGCATGTGTGCGTGTGTGACTGCCCGTGTGTGTGTGACTGCACTGTGTGTGACTGCCTGTGTGCGTGTGTGACGGCCCCTGTGTGACTGCACTGCGTGTGACTGCACGTGTGCGTGACTGAACGTGTGCCTGTAGTGGCTTCCGGTCCTTCCGCTCGGGGGACTGCTCGTTCTGTTGCTGCCAGATCCCGCACCCGCCTGTCTCTGCCGTTCAGGGCCAGGTCCCTACCTTCTCTCGTGTCTGCGGCGGAATGCCACACTCCATGGCAGCCGTGTCTGCATTCCTATTTTCAGCGGGTGCTCCCTCCTTCCATCTGCAAGTGCTTTGCACACCTTTTGTGAAGAGTTTGCTGCCCAAATGGCCTGCGCGTTCCTGGCTGCCTGCTCTCTATCATGGACGGGGATGCCTGCTTTCTCTTCACCTCCACCTCCTGTGTCTGTGTCTGTGGCTGCCAGTCTGATTTGCCTCCACCCAGGTGCCACACGACGTGGCAGGGACAGCGTACCTCCCACCTGGGCGGGATGAGGTCCTTGTGGCTTAGGCTCCAGTTGAAAATGACTGCCCGTGGGAGATGCTTGAGCTCCTCCGCCACGTCACCGGGTCTCCCCTTGGTGACACAGCTCTGGACCAGGGGCCTCTCCCTTCATGCCACAGTGACATGGGCGCCTCGGTGGTCTCTGTCGCCTTTGACCAGAATCCCTTTCTCCTGCTGGGGCAGTGGGGTTTGAGGCAGAGCTGAAGTGAAAAGAAGGTGAGCCGTGCACTTGCCCCTTGATGGGAGGTGGGCGGCGGCGTGCGTTTGTTCTGTGTGCTTGTGAGAGTCCCGCGCGCTACCCGCGGGAGGGCTGGGGGCCCCGTGCAGGTTTGCAGAAGCCCACGGGCACATGAGCCTCGTAAGTATCCCGTGTCTCGGGATTAGACCAGATGATCCCCGGAGCCCCCAGTGTTGAGGTGCAAGACTGGCCCTGCTTCCCGACCTGCCGCGGCTCCTTGAACTCAGGGAGAAGGCGGAGTGGGGTTCCGGAACGTGCTTGGGTGCCTGGGCGGATGAGTTGAATTCAGAATGCAGCTGATGCAGGCGGCCACGTTTTATCAGGTTCTGCTTCTTTCCAGATATACAGCAATTCTTTTGCGCGCGCGCACACACACATGTGTAGAGAGATGCAGTTACTCTACGTGTATGTGCATTTATGCACGTTCGTGTGCATGTAATCCCATGGCTGTGTGTGCGTGCGCGCATACGTGCAGCCGTAATTACAATCCCTGGATGTTGGGAAAGGGCCCGAGGTGGCACCCAGATTTCGTGGGCTCTGTGTCCCTGGGAGAACCCATCTTCATCGGAGTGTTTGTTCTTGTTGGGTTCTTCTAGAACATTCTCCGGTCGTGGCCCATGCCGCTTTCTAACCAGCCACCCTCCTGCTCCTGTCCTCACCGCCATTCCCTGGCCCCGTCCCTGTGTTTTCTGGTGCAGCTATGGCAGCAGACAACCCGCGTCTACAGGCTGTTTGTGATGCTTTTCTCTTGGATTCCTGTCTGTTTAGCAAATCTTCGCTCTAAACCCACCGCGTGCCAGCACTGGGACTGCAGAGATTCATGGCATCCGGTCCTTCCCAGAGGAGCTCATTTTCTAGTTGGAAGACGGCTGTCTAGACAATACTGTTCGTGTGACAGAAGCGGGCCCAGGACGGAGCTGGCTGTCAGGGTGGTTTGGGGGGGAGTCTCTGGTTTAAGTGACTGGCGCGGCATCCGCAGGTCCTTAGCTGTGCGCACTGGCACCAGGGAGGATGGGGCCTCCTCCCCCACCTGGCCCCCGCCTCCCGCGGCCGTCTCTCCCCCATCGAAGCCATGCCTGGTTCGCTCTAACTGCATTACCTTAGCCATGAGGGAGACAATAGAGAGACGCAGGGGAAGTCCCCAGAGTGGGCGCCTTTCACGCTAATAGGGGGCGCCCTGCGGCCTGAGGCTCCCCACCATGTGTGTCCCTGCAGCAGCTGCGCCTGGCACAGAGCTAGAGGCTGATCGGAGGCAGAGCTGAGGCCTCGAGGGGGCCGTGGGAGGGCGCGGCATGAGAGCCTGGACCAGCCCCAGTGAATGCGAGCCCACCACCCTCCGTGGTCCCGGGAGCTCTGGGGTTCCCGCCAGTGACAGAAGCGCTGGGGCAGGCTGACGTCCCACCGGGTGTGCGGTGATAGTGCTGTTTCCTGTGCGCACGCGGTGCGGTCGCCCGGGGCCCTGGCGGTAAACGCGCTCTTGGCCATGCTGCCTGTGACCCAAACCACTGCTGGTCCGCGGCCTTTCCTGATGCTCTCCCTTTCTTTGCAGGTCACTCACGGAAGACAGTTGTCACGGCACTCAGCTCCGTATCTGCCAACTGAAAACAGTTCACAACGATAGCAGAAGAACCCAGGACGTTCTGTTGTTGTTTAGATATTCTGTCGTTTTGTATCAAGATATTGAATACCGAAATTAAACATTTAGAAGACATTTGGTGCGACTCAGATTTGTTTTTGACGTTAGCTTTATCAAGGGATGATTGATGTAAGATTGTGAGATACTTGAGCGCGTTTCGTGGTGACATAATGTGTGTACCTGTCGTGAAACGGTCCCCACCATCTGGTTGGTTACTGTCTGTCACGTCACAAAGCTGCGGTGGGGACGGTTCAGGTCTGTTCTCTCAGCAGATTCCATCACACGCTTATGGTACTGACTGTGATCACCGTGTTGACATCGGATGTGCGGCTGTGGTCCCCTTGTCGCTGAAGGTGTGCGGCTTTCTGCCGCCCTGTGCCCTCTCTCAGCCCTGGACTCTGTGTCTGGGACACGGACCTATGCTGTTCTGTTGTAGAGTCTTGGATTCCACAGACACGTGATGCCTGAGGAGTTCGTCTTTCTCTTGTCATTTCACTTAGCATAAGGCCCTCAAGGTCCATCCAGGTGGTTGCAAATGGCGGGATTTCCTTCGTTCTCATGGTGGAGTGACATGCTGGGGTGTGTGTGGGTGTGTGTGTGTATAAGTATGTATTTACACACCTGCCGGCTCTTCTTTATTCAGCTGCCGATGGACACTTACACTGTTGTCATAATGGCTTGGATTTCTTACTCAAGCAAAACGTCACATTTACCTATAAATCTTTATGTATAAATTAACATTCAATGTTTAATTATGTGTATTTATTTGTTAGGTATTTTATCAATTTATGAACATGCCCACAAGATTAATGACAAGGTTTTTTAAAACATTTTTTTTTAACGTTTATTCATTTGTGAGACAGAGACAGAACATGAGTGGGGGAGGGGCAGAGAGAGAGGGAGACACAGAATCCGAAGCAGCTCCAAGCTCAGAGCTGTCAGCACAGAGCCCGATGCAGGGCTTGAACCCACGAACCGTGAGATCATGACCTGAGCCGAAGTCGGACGCTTTACCGACTGAGCCACCCAGGCGCCCCTGATGACAAGTTTTAAAAGATATTGTAGCCACACTCCCATAACAAATATATTCTCACTTCTCCCTTTTTTTGAGGTTCTGAAGACTATCACTGAACATTGGGAATATCTTCTGTCTTTTACGTGTGCCTGCTGTGTCCATTATTAAGAATCATCCACGCTTTGGACTTAAACGTTACCCAGTAAGGATCATATTTGAGCAGCTGGAAGTGATTATTACGCACCCTGTTTTGTGGCAGGTGACGTGCGTGTCTGTGATAACAGGTCTCTTTGGGTCCAGATTTCGGTTACGGTTTGTTAAGTGTGAACTCCTTCTCCGGAAGGGTGGGAAGGCAGGAGGACACGGAGACTTTGCCTCTGTCACCGTCACAGACTCGTACGAGGGGATGACCATGAACCAGCGGGTTGTGAATACACATTAGCTCCAGGACTGGGCGAGCACCTGCCCATTAGGGTCCCGGCACGGTGCTCGGCACAGTGGTTTTAGGCAGTGGACATGGTGTGGGACAGCACAGTGTGCCCCCACACCTGGGGGAGATGGGCAGGGCTGGGGTGCGCCAGGGCACAAGGCCCTAGTCAGCCCCAGGAGGGTCTCGGCAGCGAAAGACCATGAGAAGGTCCTGGTGGCAGGTCGTTAGCTGGGAGTCGTCTGCAGAGACCTGCACTGTGGCGGCTCCCCAACGCTGCTCTGCAGGGGATGGGCGAGAGGTGTGAGTGGAGGGCAAGGAAGGGGAGGCTTGTGAGGACCCCTGTGACCCAGGCGGTGGCTGGAATGGGGAGGAGCAGACAGGGAGTCCCGGGAAGGTGGGCTCCAGGGGAGGAACGATCCAACAATGCTTCATGGTCAAGTAGACGTGGATCGGAAGAAGGAGGGACCCAGGCTGGCCGCCGGACCCTGCTTGAGCCCTTGGGAGGGTTGTGCCAGCAGGACACAAGCCGCGAGGCCGGGGACAGGTGTACGTGTGGCCTCCTGGTTCTGGTGCCGATGTGCTTATGGGCCGCCTACATCCAGGACACAGTTGGGGCTGTGGGGCATTGGCAGGGTCTGGGCCGGGGCTGCTTTGGGAAGGTGCATCCGGGTGAATCCAGATTCACATCTGGATGTTAATTCTGGTGGGAGCAGAGGCTGGGATTTTCTGGGAAAGTCCTCTAGTGAGAAAAGGGGAGGCCCTGAACCAAACTCCATGAAGACCATCATTTAAGGACAGGGAGAGGTGGAGGGAGGGATGCTGGGAAGGAATGGGGGGGCAGTGGCATGTCAGGGAAGCTGCTGGAGGGATGCTGTGGCTGTCTTATCCCACGGCCGAGGGGTCCCTTCCTCCTTTGTGTCCAGAGGCTGCTGCAGGGCCAGGCGAGGCCGCAGGAGACCCTGAAGGCAGTGGTGTCACTGACGCCACTGAGAGCGGACTCGAGGGGAGGGAGGGCTGGCACGCGGTGTTTGCCTCTGCACACAGTCTGCACAAGCTGCATTATCCCCAAAGGTGTGGGGGGGCTCTTGGGGCAGGTGCGGGGGCAGATGTTGGGGGAGCCAGGTGCTGGGGCAGGTGCTGGGGTGGGAGGGGCAGGTGCTGGGGCAGGTGCTGGGGCAGGTGGGCAGGTGCTGGGGCAGGTGCTGGGGGGCAGGTGCTGGGGCGGGGGGGCAGGTGCTGGGGCAGGTGCTGGGGCGGGGGGAGGTGTGTGTTTCCGAGCTGGATGAGCAGGAGCTTGTTTGAATTCTGGCGGGATCCAGTGTGAAGACCTGACCAAGTGCAAGAGTGGCAGCTGGCAGAGACCCCGATACGATGCCGTGGGAAGGTTGAAGGCGGGCCGGCGCCGTAATGTGGGGGGCTAGCTAGCCCGTCATTTTTATTCAACTTCAGAAATCTAGAATATCCATTCAGTCATTTCTTTTTCCTCTAAGAGATACTTTGACCGCGTGGAATGGTTGTCTTCACGGCTCATCTTCCTTCTCCGTATCGTCTGTTATACGCACTCCAGCCTCTCAGGCCCCGCACCCGCTTTCCCCCGTCAGCCCCCTTCACGGCCTGTTGACACGCGGGTCCCCGCTCACGGCAGCCCCTTCCAGAAGTAATAGGACAGTTGTGTCTTCCACACTTCAGTCTCCAAACTCTAGTTCTCTTCTATTTCTTCCTGACACGTTATGAAAGTATTTATAGCGACATTTTCACATGTGATTCCATTCAAAAGTAAATATATTGATCAAAATGCACCAACGCTTTTGCAGTTTGGTGCTGGCTGCAGGAATAGGGTTCACATGCGGGCATCTGTCTCAGATGGCCCCTCACCGGGTTCACAGGCTCTCCTAGTCCCGGCTGTAACGTACTACGTATTTTATCTGTGCTTAAAATGTGGACTAGAAAGAAGCACTGTTTTTAGAACATCTACCCCAAAGCGTTCTTCTAAAAACACTTTTAATTTTGGTCTGCAGTACTGTGTACTTGCAGTGAATTATTGACGTGCTGTCGGGAATGTCCGTAGACTAATTCAGGACACTTATTCTGTATTTTGTTTTGGTTGCTTTGCCGTCTTAGTGGGTGAAAGCAGCCGCCGTGCTGTCGTCACCCACGTGGCGGAAAGCAAGGCTCCGTCTGGGGGGTTACGTTGTTCAGGTTGTGTTCGTTGACCTGACGTACACCAGAGCCCCTCACGGCAGCCGTGCGGCCACACGGGGCGTCTTTAGTCTCTCCTGGAGGAAAACCGTCAAAACAGAAGGAAGGTCAGGCCTCCGGCGCTAGAGGCCCTGAAGGCAGGTCCAGGAAAGGGCCAGCGGTCCCAGCACGCCTGCCGTCAGACCCCCGCGGCATCTGCTGTGTGTAAGTCGTTCTGTTGTTTCAAGAAACAGTAATATTTACAAAAGGTGGTTCTCCCTCGTGGCCGCCGTCCTCTGACCCCTGATTTTTCAGGGTCCTCTGGCCCCGGCGGAGGAGCCGCTGTTGCTTTCAGAGCAGATGCTGCTGTGGCATCGACCGGGCTCTGCCCCACATTTTGTCCTGTGTCATGACGCCATCTCTGCCTCACTTACCATGTTGCAAATTCGGTTTTCTGTGCAGAAGAATCTGCAGGAACCAGGACCGTGAGGACTTCTGTTTTCTTGACATCCCGGTTGGGTGACCCAGTGACCGCGCCCGGGAGGTCTGGGCCGTCTCTTCCCGAGGATGCCAGTCAGTGGTGGCTGGGCCTCCGTCCGACCTGAGCCAGCCCGGCTGGGCATGCCGACGTCCCGTACTGTAGCAGGTGGTGCGATTAAATTAGAAATGTGTCAGTGAGGGTGTTGTCATTAAGAGTAATTTTACCAAGGTAAAGACCATCACGACTCGTCGACTTCACTTCATTTGAGACCAGTCCTTCTAAAACAGTCTGTCACAATTAGGAATCGGTTCTCTGATGACCAACATTCATCAGACTGCGGCTGTTTCCCAAATCTGGATCTTTAACCCTAAGGAAGCAAGTTTGCCGTCAGCTTCAAGTCTGTACGCTCCATGAGGCATCCCCAGAGGTGTGAGCTGACGGTGGTGATGCCATGTCCCGGGGGGCTTGGCCAGCTGTGGGGGGGCTGCCCCCGACTCAGCACAGACCGGGCATCAGGTTTAGCTCATTCACAGGTGAAGGGCATGCCTGTGGTGCGGGGGACGTCCCCTGTTGCTGCTGCAGGCGCCGTGGCTGCCAGTAAATCCCAGGACTCACACGGGCCAGTTTTCCTGGAGGGAGACTCCCTCCTCGTTGGACAAAGGCCCAGACAAGCATCCGGGCACCTCTGAGTCATTCTGAGCCAGACGAGGTAAAGTGATCCTCATACGCTCACCTGTTCAGCTCACACCAGGAGGTGATGGCGTGCAAACTCACAGCACGATTTTATTTTGTGGATTTAAATGATTCCTGGTCTATTTCTCTTTTAGGCCCGTGCGCGCTGAAAGATTTCACCGTGCCCGAGAAGTGACGAGTTGGAGGTGGACGGCCCACACGCGTCTGAGCCGCTCACTCTCCACCGTGAACTACTCTGGCTTTGGTTGTGGTCTTGAATTGCCACTGCATGTGGACAGCACCATAGCGGAGGGCGGCACTTCTGTGTGCCTCTCTGGGAAGTGCCCTGTTGTCCCCAAAGCACCATGGTCCCCCGAGTCACACTGAGTTACCACACGGGCGTCAGACAGTAGAGAAGCATTGTTCACAGGGCTGTGCTTGAAGCTGGCGATGTTTAAGGCTATCGAAACACGGTCACGCCTCCGTCTGCTGCCGTGTGTTGTGTTCGACAGCTGTGGGCAGGCACTCTCATGGCTGTTGGGTGCGTTTGAGGGATGCGTCGGTTGGCGAGCGAGGGACAGTGCAGAGGTCAGCCTCCCAGGAAGGGCCCTGGCTGTGTGTGTCCTGCACACACATGGGGGTGGAGAGTGTGGGTGAGCCCCAGGTGTGAGGGGCGGCCGCTTACAGGGATGGCGAATATGCATTCCTGGGCCTAGAACGTCTCACATCAGCCCGCTTCCACAGCAGACGCGGGTCAGCAGGGGAGGAGGAAGGCCTGGCTGAGGCCACACGGTTACGAAGCTCCAATGTTGGGGCCAGACCGAGCCCATGACCCAGACACTGCGCTCCTGGTACAAACCCACACATGCGTGCGTTAGTGACGGGGGTTCACGGACGCAGTGGTGGGAGCTGGGGAAGCAAAGGTGCCCCCATCCCACGCTGGGTTGACAGACAGCCATGGCGTGTCCGGTGCCCAGGACCCTGCACCTGCTGGGACCCCCCAGACGTGGAGTTGGGGTGGTGGTGGAGGGGGATGATATTCTAAGGCATGTGAGTGAGCGTGAGGGTGTTCCCCTTGGGGACTGACAGGTGCGTCTGGAATGGCTGTTCCTGGGGCGCCCGAGGAGGGCTGTGAGCCTGGGCCTGGTAAGCTCGTCGGGGCCGCGTGCTTCGTGCTCGAGGAGCTATCGGATGCTCAGGAGGGGACGGTGGGCTTGGCTTGTGTTGCAGAAAGACCATTCTGGCCGAGAGGAGTCAGCCTATTAGAGGGGTGTGTGCTGGGAGCCGAGACGTTAGCCATGCGGTCGCTACGGAAGGTGTGAACAGTAATGCGATAAAATAGAATAATGCAGTAATTTGTTTAGTTTTAGTGACCTCAAAATAGTAGAAGGTCATGTATTTTTAAGGCCCGTGGAGATAGTTTCCGTTTGTTGGACACCAGAATGCGTGCTCACCTTATGCTGGTGTCACAGCCGTCAGTGTCCGTGTCCTCATGTTGCTGACAGGTGGATGGGTGCCAGTGACGTCAGGGTCCATGCCCGGGCCTGGGCGTCGGGGGAGCGCTGTTCTCCGAGTACCTTACTTGGTGCACTTTTGCGCCCCACAAAGTACGGTGTTTTCAAGGCCTTCGACTGCAGCTCTTCCCTTGAAGACCTCTTATCCCTGAGTTTGGCCAAAGGGGAATGTGCAGACGTGGCCCCTTGTAGCCACTGCAGGCCGTTTCAATAATCAGGCTGAAGGCTTCTGCTGCTGTAATGCACACGGGGAGATAATTTGTAAGTCACATCACCACCCCTGCTCCAGGTTTCTGACTACCAGGTGCAGGGGGCCGTGGAGGCAGGCAATTGATTGCACTTTGTATTTTTTGTGTTTTTGCCAATAGCTGATTGTATTTAATAATACAATAAAATTTACAATACTATTACAATATTATAGTACAATGATAATAATTGATTGTAATTTTGCCAATAATTGCTTGTATTTTGCCAGTGTCAGGTGATGCTGACACTGGCAGTGACCACGACTGACAGCCGCGGGTCTGAGCCCAGGCTTTGCAGACAGCATGGTGACCCATTTCCAGTGCACGTAATAATCAAGTGCTTTGACTCAGAGGTGAGGGAAGCCCAGTGTGGGGCTTGGGTAGGCAGCTTGACTCTGTTATCGTCATGAACCGTGAGCACGTTGTGTCCAGTGTGCGGTGAGTGTGCTCGTGTGCATGCGCGTTGTGTCCAGTGTGCGGTGAGTGTGCTCGTGTGTGCAAGGGGTGCTACTCCTTTGAGTGCAGGGCTGTCTCTGCCCCCACCCCCCCCGCCCCGAGCATGTCCAAGGTCACTTCATCAGATGCTTGAGGCTCTTGTCTTGTTGTAGGAGGGTCACCATGTGGATGATTGTGCTGGATGGTGTCTCCTCTCCGTGCTGTTGGGCCCAATTCTGGGGCGTTCTGTTCAAGCATGACCTTGGATCGCTGGGTGGGGTTTGCTGTGCCGGGAAGCGTCCGGTGCCACTGTGTCCCCTCCCCGGACTTGTGGGAAAGAAACTAGAAAAACGCCTGCAGCCTCCAGCAGTATTATGTGTTTCACCTCCCCCGGGGCTCTGTTAGACACCAAATCAGAAATCAAAAGGCAGAGAGAGATAATTTTTTAAAACAGATTTTAAAAAAATATCTTAGAGCACGAGCGGGGGAGGGGGTGTGGCAGAGAGAGAGAGGGAGACACAGAATCTGAAGCAGGAGAATAAGATAATTCTTAAACAGTATTTTATGGGCGGTAAATAAATACTAACTTGGCTGTAATTGCAGGAAGTAACCCTATTCTGAGTTCACTAATTGGGATGTGCTGGTTAGTGGTTTAATTTCACTGCTGCCATCCCTCTGGTGTTTGTTCTGAGGAGCGTGTGGAAGGAATCCTGCAATTCCAGCAAAGGCCGGAAGCAGGTGAGGTCGGCATCCATGCAGGTGGGAAAAGGACCGTGTGCGGACACGACCCCACACGTGTCCATTCACACATCAGCGTGAACACGACCCCACACATGTCCATTCACATGTCCGTGTGGACATGACCCCACACATGTCCATTCACATGTCAGTGTGGACATGACCCCACATGTGTCTGTTCACATCGGCAGCCTCTCGGCCAGGAAATCACGCTGTTGTACGTGAACATGGCAGGCTGCCGTGTCCTGCAGCTGTGGTGATTGCGGAGTCTTGGCGCGCTGCTGCGTTTGCATAGAATGCGCGTGTCCGTGTGGGTTGTATCCAGCCCCGTGCCCCTGAGGACCTAGCCTGGCAGAGATCTTAGGGTGGAGCACTTGCGACCGCTCAGAGATGTGCTTCAGCCCCGGTTTCCTCATTTATGAACGGAAATAGTAACGCCTGCCTAGTGCCCTCACTACAGTGCTGGCCTGGAGTGAAACCCGTGTGAATAATCCACGTGGAATTCCTGGCCGGCGGGGCTTGGAGGTGCTTTGTGCTGGGTCACCCTCGGACGGGAAGGACGTAAGCCCCACGGGGACCCTGCTTCCCCTCCTTCCTGATGAGAAGACACCCTTCTTCCTGACTCCAGGAACAGCCTATTCTGTCCCGGATGAATTGCCTTCCGCCAACGGCCGGCTCGTGATACGTGTGTGTCTCACATGTGAAGGGGACGAGGTATCCATCAGTAAATGGTCAGGACACGCCGGGGCCTGTACCTGAGTTACTTTGCGCTCGGAACATACTCAGCAGAATTTTCCCTGTATCTGGGGAATGGCGCAGAACTAATGTCTTCTTTAGGGAGAAATCTATCCTTGACCCTTGAATACGGTTCATTTAAAACAAAATTTAAATGCAAAATGTAACTGTGGGATCAGGTCAGTTTGGGGACCGTAACGGGATAATGTTTGTGTCTCATTTACTTGATTTACGAAGGAAAGAAGGGCCGTCTCCGTGACCTGGTCCAGCTCCTCCTGGCAAGAACCGTGTCATCATCGATCTCGGAACCCACAGCGTGTGCTCGGGGTGCGCCAGGCCCTCTGTGCCCGCTTGTGGGGTCCTGGGTGGAGCCGTCCCCACGCGCCCCCCAGGCTGCCAACTCGGGACTGACCCCGTCTTGATGCACAGACGCCGCTTACCTTAGGTCTGTGAAGCCCTTCTCATTCCCTCATTTGATAGGAATGCGGAGTCCGGGAGGGTTCGCACGGCTGTGAAGGTATGGGGGCTCGGCCACCCTGTCCAGTTGCCAGGCTCGGGGACCTTGTGTGTCGATCGTTCCGCCTTCTTGCTCACACCCGACATCCTTTCTTGTTGCCATTATTGCGCTGAGAGATCGCACGTGCCATGCTGGCTGTGGGTGAGACCAGCAGACAGTGGTGCCGAGTGTGACACCACAGTTAACACTCACTGCGACCATGGAGGAACGGAGACGTGCCTCCCCCGGCTTCTGGCCTTGCCCTTTGAGCTGGGAGCTGAGGCCTCGGTGGCAGGTGCTGGTCCGAGGTGCCCTCGAGCAGCTGGTGGGCAGGGCTGGGGGTGCGGGCCGGCAGCAGGGACCTCATGGGGGGATGCTCGTCCTCCCTTGCTGGAGGGGTGAGTGCATTTCCTGCTGCCACTCGGGTCTTCCCCAGGGTCAGGGCCCTCCAAGACCTCGCTGTAGGTGCAGCTGGGCCCTCCCAAATACAATACAGAGAATCTCCATGCTGTCAACTCCCAGCCCCGGGATGAGCCCAGTCTGGGAGTTCAGGGATGGAAAACTGATCCTCTGAGAGTTAGCTGCTCAAGTGTCTGGGTGTCCCCTAGATGGAGCCGTACCCCTGCCTTGTGAAGCTTGGGGACCCAGATATGTCACGCGGGGTCTTAGTGGCCTGGGTGTCCGCAGACTGCAGACTCTGGGCAGATGACTGACCAGGGGGGAATCCGGTGTCTCCCAGATGTGCACCACCCCACATGGGCGAAGTCTGTCCCCGTCTGCCGCCTGGGACTGACGGCTCATCTGACGGGGGCTATGGACGTCAGGGCCGGTGGGGAATGCAGTGTCCACCGTGTGCGTCACGACGTCCCCAAGGTCATGATCCCTGTGGCAGCAAACCAGCAACGTGATTCCTGCAAGAGCCAGATGTCCGCTGGGTCCCGGGGTCCTGGCTCGCAGCCTGCACTGCACTGCACTTCTGACCTTGAATCCCTGTCGGAACACTCACTACCTGGTAAAAGCGAGCCCTCCAAGGGAAGTGTTTTGTGTGTGGTGTGCGGGAAATGGCCTCGAGGAAAACCCTGGGGTGCCGGTGGGTGAGTGCTTCCCAGTGAGCCCCGGGAGGTGCGTGCGGGGTGGACAGGGCAGACGCGCAGGTGGCCACATGCCCTTCTCACAGTGGGCAGAGTGCCAGAACATGCTGCTCGATGCAGGGAAGAGACCAGGCGCCATGCCAGTGCAGCCTGAGGAGAGCACAGGCATTTCTCTGGGATCTCGAAAGATGCGTGAGAGTTTCCCGACTGACAGGAAGGGAGGCGGTGCAGACAGGCAGGCGACAGGTGCCCTGTGTTAGAGGCAGGAAAGGGCCCCTGGGGAAGGTGTCTGGGGCCAGCGGAGCCTCAGTGGCCGGTGGTGCTGCTCGGGGGCAGGGACGTGACGGGCCGATGTGGGTTCCTTTGCAGGGGGCTGGTCGGCAGGTGCAGGTGTGTGGGGCCAGAGCGGAAGCCTGTCGTGTGAGCAGCCGTGAGGTGTGCACACGCCCGTGTTTCAGGTGCACAGAGGGTCCGGGCGTCTTCCGTGCCTGCGGGGCTCCTGGCCCTGGACCAGGACGGGCAGCAGCGTGGCGGCCTGAGAACAAACCCGCGCACGGAAGGTGCGTGTCTGGAGCCGGGCTGTGAGATGTCGGGGGAGAGGCTCCATCACTCAGCCGCCGCGGCTTTGCTGCGCCACTCGTGCCCTTCTCCTTGAGGCCACGCGGACAGAGGGCTGGGCAGTGGCCGTCACGTCGTGCGGTCACGTTGGACACCTCAGGGGCCCCTGTCCGTGTAGTTCTAGCTCAGGAGGGTCCGCCTCCGCCTCGTCACGTGGCCCTTTCCTGCCGGCAATTCGCCCAGAGCAGAGGCTCGATGTAATTTTGTTGGACGGGCTGCCGGTCCAAGCACCTGGCCTACAGCAAGCCCTTAAATAACGTCGCTTGGTGTGGTCGCAGGAGAATGGAGTCCCTGCGACTGTGCAAGGTCAGGAGCGTCCGACATTGCATGCCTGCCCGACAAGGCTGCGCGTCTCTGGATTTGTCACGTTCATGCGGCAAAACCCCGGTCCCGTGAGCTCGGCCCCCCTTCGGCCTCTGCCCCCACGCAGGTGCCTGAGGCTGGGACGGGCACAGAGCTGTGCACGTGGCCTCCAGCCTCAAATGCAGCCTCACAGCAGCGGGCCGGGTCCCGGGCTTTTCTGGATCATTGGCTTGCACGCCCCCCACCCCAGACTCCCAGATGTCCAAGCCCCCTGCTTGCGAAGCGTCAGGTCCGTCTTCTGTATGGCAGCACCCGCCGACGCGCAGCCAGTCTGTAAGGACCTCTGTCCTGCTGCCTCCTCGCTGCTTCTTGGGCTCCTGTCCCTCCTACTCCTGCCCCACCTGTCCTGACGGTCACCGAGGTCTCCCTGTGTTAAATCCAACGTGATCCCCACCGGTCCCATCTGACACCCTGTGGGGCCCTGTTGCCCTTCCCCTCTGTCACTCCCTTCTCTCTGCGCAGCCTCAGCGCTCGGCCTCCCCGCTCCCCTTCTTACCCGCTCTCACTGGCCCTCCCCGTGGACGGGGGCCTGGCTGTGTGGCGTTAACTCCAGTCAGAGCTGAGTCTTCAGACACTCCCTGCACGTTTCCTCTCAGCATGATGCAGAGGCCCCAGGAGGAGACTGGCCGGGGGCTCCCCAAACCGGCATCCTCTGACTTGACCCCCTAACTGTGGTTAACTAATGTCAACTAATCAAGGCTAACTAAAGTTAGCCAACTATGGCTAACTAGCCATGGCTAAATAAACTGTGATCAACTGTGATTAATTAACTAAAGCTAAATGGTTAACCAAGGTTGACTAGGATTAACCAAGGTTAACTAACCAAGTTTAAGGTTAAATAAGGTTGACTAGCTAAGGTTAAGCAGTGTTAACTAACCAAGGTTAACTAAGGCTAAGGTTGATTAGCTAAGGTTAAGTAAGGTTAAATAAGGTTGACTAGCTAAGGTTAATCAAGGTTAACTAACCAAAGTTAACTAAGGTTAACTAAGCGAGGACAGCCTGGGAGTCTGAAGCCTTCCACCCCGTCCATCTGACCTAGTTTCAAACCGTCCACATGCCGCTTGGCTCCTCCCACGATCCGCATCCACGCTGCGGTCCCCTCCCCAGCTCCTCTGCTTCTGTCGTTACCCCGTTTGTTCGCAACCCAGCAGCCCTGGGATCCTTCAGTGACGTGACAGGTTCAACATTCCTTCGAATAAAACCCCAGCAGCTTCCCAGGAAGAAGCCTGGAGAAACCAAAGTCCCAGTGGCCCGCCAGGCTGATATGGTTGCACCCAGTAGCGCCCTGGCCTGGGCGTCCCCCCTTCTCACTGGGCCCCGGCTTCTATGCTTTCTCCAGGCGCGCTTGGCTGGCCCCTGGCCCTGGTTTTCCTGCAGGTGTGTGCACGACCTGGCCCACCCTGCGGGCGTTCCTGGGCTAGACCACGTGCAGCCCAGGCCTGCACGCCAATCCCGGTTCCGCTCCGGTGCTCTTACCAGCATCTGACGCCTGTAGCGGGGGTCCGTCTCTTCTGTCTACCCACACGGAGGGGAGTGGATGGGCTTCGTTCGTTGTTGCCGTGAACTGAAAGTCAGCTCCTTGGGACTTCTGTGCAGCACCCGGAAGAGAGGTGCGTGGTAAGTGCCCGAAAGGTACTTGGTGAAAGAAGGGGTGTGAGGCACTGGGGCCGTGGAGAGAGCTCGCAGCCGGGATTCTGCAGAGAGCCACACAGTCACCGTCAGGCCTGAGCGTGTGGCCCGGGCTTCACGGCGCTGGGCCAGTCCTGTCTAGGCGGAGGGATGCAAGAGGCAGCCTAGACCCTTGTTGCTTTTAGCTGGTAAGGGGAAGTAGATGGGAGTGTGCAAGAGATCCGCTCTTCAATCTGACGGAAGATTTCTCTTTGAAAATAATGAAAAGCAACCCAGCAATATAAAAGCTGTCCAGTTACTAGTAAATTAGTAGCAAATAGAATAAAACCAGGCATTTATTAGCAGAAACATTATTTTTGAAGCATAATGTGAGTTTAATTACCATTATTTCCTTACCGCTTTCATTTCTGTCCTGCCTTTAATGCAATCTCTAGTTCTGTAGAACAGAATCTGTATGTTATAAAGCATTTGTTTTGCCGTTTTCCATAAAAATGTCAAAATTTGTGTCTTACTGTGGTGCATGCTCTATTTCGAGGCTAGACTGGACGTCGTTTCTTTTTTGGATTTGGATTTGTGACCCGACACCTGCCAGCCCCCCAGCCGCTGTGCAGGTGCGACTTGGGGCGTTGGCAGAAACAGCACTGGCTCGCTGAAACGCTGTCTGCTGAAGAAAGTAGCATAGATGCCGCAGAGGTCCCAGGCAATGACACATCGGAGCGTGTTGCATCGGAGGCTCTGATGCTTCGGTACCTGCCGTGCACACACTCTC
>CM053567.1:595953-630278 GCA_028646485.1 Cryptoprocta ferox
GTGAGGCCGGGTCCGGGACGGGGGCGCGGTGTGAGGCCGGGTCTGGGACGGGGGCGCGGTGTGAGGCCGGGTCCCGGAGGGCCGCGCGGTGTGAGGCCGGGTCCCGGAGGGCGGCGCCGTGTGAGGCCGGGTCCCGGAGGGCGGCGCCGTGTGAGGCCGGGTCCCGGAGGGCGGCGCGGTGTGAGGCCGGGTCCCGGAGGGCGGCGCGGTGTGAGGCCGGGTCCCGGAGGGCGGCGCGGTGTGAGGCCGGTCCGGGAGTGCAGTGTGGTGTAGCCTCCCGGCAGCTCCCTAGGGACAGAGAGCCTTGTGGAACGTGGGATGGTGTGATTTATTGAGTTTCCTGCTGGTTGAGGACCCCCCCCCCCAGCGAAGCCTCCACTGGGGGGCCGAGCATCCGTGTCAGTGCCTTGTCTAGAGCGAGTGTGCAGTGGTGTTCAGCAGATTGGAAAGACCTGTTCTGCATCTGCTTTCCCGCTTTATTAAAGCGATATACAATTTTCTGACAACAGCTGTACTAAGGCATAATTCACATGCTGTAAAAGTCACCCATTTCCAATCCACCGATCACTGGTTTTCAGCGTATCCACAGACTTGACAACCATCGCCGGTGTCTAATTCCAGAACATTTTCGTCACCTGCAGAGCAAGTCCGGGGGCCGGTAGTGGCCACTGCTCACTCTCCCCTCCCCAGCGCCCAGCAACCACCCACCCATGTACTGTCTCCACATCGTAGCCTATTTTCGGCATTTGGTACAAAAGGAATCGTACAGTATGTGGTCTCTGGTCTGGCTTCTTTCACTGGGTAAGGCTTCAAAGCCCGTTTGTATTTGGATATATTAGTACTTCTCTCTTGCCAAGTAAAATTCCATTGTATACATACACCATGCTTTATTTATCCGTTTATCAACTGACGGTTGTTCTGTGTTTAGAGAACGCTGCTCTGGACAGTATGTATGCAGACGTACGATTTCAGTTCTCCTGGATGTGAGCCGGGGGCTGTGCTGGCTGCATCACAGAGTCCCTCTTGAGCTGTGGAATCCCCAAAGCACTATGTTTTATGTTCCACCAGCAGCGTGACAATGTTCTGATTTCTCCACATCTTTGCCAACGCTTGCTATCATCTGCGTCTTTTTATCCGATGATTGCGAACAGGTATCTTTTTGTGGTTTGGGTTTGCATTTCTCTTGTGTTGAACATCTTTTCACATGCCTACTGGACATTTGAATGTCGTGTTTATTCAGATCTGTCTATTCAGATTCTTTGCCCATTTAACATCTTGGGGTATTTGCCTTTTTGTTATTGAGTTGTAAAAACAGTATATTCTGGAAACGTTTCTTGCTCATTTGTTATTGGTGAATATTTGCCCCCATTTTGTGGATTGACTTTCATTTTCTTGATGGTGTGTTTGCAGCACAGACTTGTGAATTTAAAAAAAATTTTTTTTATGTTTAGTTATTATTGAGACAGAGAAACAGAACATGAGTAGGGGACGGGCAGAGAGAGAGGGAGACACAGAATCCGAAGCAGCTCCAGGCCCTGAGCTGTGAGCACTGAGTCTGATGGGGGGCTCGAACCCACGAACCGTGAGATCATGACCTGAGCCAAAGTCGGACACTTAACCAACTTCACCACCCAGACACCCAGGACTTAGGAATTTTGACAAAGCCTAGCTGACCTGTTTCTCTCTTTTATAACTTGTGCTTTTCGTTTCATACCTAAGATAACCTTGCAGAATCCGTGGACACAAAGGCCACTCCCAGGCTCTATTCTGAGAGTTTTATGCGAGGCCTGCAATCCATCTTGAATTAATTGTACCTGCGGTGTGAGGTAGGGACCTAGGTTCATTTTTCTGCATGTGGCTTAATGGTTGTCTGAGCACCATTTGTTGAAAAGACTCTTCTTTCCCCGGAGAATTGTCTGGGTATCCCGGTTAAAAACCACTTACAGGGCTTTATTTTTGGGCTCGGTTTTATTCCATTGATCTACACGTCCCTCATGTGTGAGGAGAGGTAATTTAACCTTTGTTTGTGCTTGAACATCGCAGACCCTTTGGGCACCTGGGGGTGGGCTATACCGTGTGCAGTTCAGGCTCAGGGTTCCACCTGTCTGGGTCATGTTTCCACAAGGGACTATGGGCCTGGTTGCCCTGCTCCCTAAGGGTCAAGTTCTTCATCTACAAAGTAAAACGCACGTTAACGAATTGGCGTGACATTTAAGTGAGAAGCTGAATATAGTGTGTGCAGATTGCTGAGGATGTGCCTGCCCTGTGTTATTCGATCCTTCACGTGAGGTCATTATCTTTGCTTCATGAAGCAGGACCCAAGGCTCACAGAAGGTACATCATTTTCCTGGGTCGTGCGGGCAGCCACGCAGGTAGAATCTGAGCGTACTTCCACGCTATTCTTTCTGTTGTGCCCTGGGCCTCTCTTTACAGAGACCGCTGATTTTGAGACCTCACGCTCATGAGCCTTGTCCACTTAGTTACCCCCCGAGCGTGAAGGAGGGGCCGTGATTCTCCCTTGGAGCCCGGACAGTGTCCCACCCTCTCTGCCGGACATGGCTTTGCCCAGTGGAGCGCAGTGACAGACGTGCCGGACCACATCAGCTGGGCGAGCCCGGCGCAGCGTCCCCAGGTGCCGTCAGAGCCACAGGGACCCCACGTCGGTACTTGGGTCCCACCTGCCTTCCCCCTTTCTCTATAAGATGGGAAGCTGGAATTACATATTCCCCTAGGTTCTCTCTGACTTTAAAATTCAACGTGCCCATAAATATGAGTAAGTGATTTTCACGACTGTATTAAAATGACATGAACAGACTGAAAAGTAGAAAAATAGTAACGGTGTTACTGCTTAAGTCATGGTTGGAACTCAGTTTTTCAGGAAATACAATAAATTAAAGAATATTCTGAATGAGAGTGATAAGAGATTGACAAAGTTCTGTGTCTGTCATCATGAATTCCCTTCCTGTTTCAGGGTAAATTCCCACAAATGTATCCTAAGGGAGCGATTTTGAGCAGGATGTCATCAATAATTTGATAAAAGACTATTGAGTGTTTCTCTGAGTTTTTTTACTGTAAGGATTTTATATTCATTATCTCTTAAATTACTGGGAAAAAAATTTGTAGTGACATTGTGAGTAATGTTAAAAATGTGAATGTTGAGGGGCGCCTGGGGGACTCAGGTGGGCGGCCCCCACTGTTGGTTTCGGCTCAGGTCAGGATCTCACGGTTTGTGGGTTTGAGCCCCATGTCGGGCTCTGTGCTGACAGCACAGAGCCTGCTTGGGATATTCTCATTCTCTCTCTCTCTCTCTCTCTCTCTCTCTCTCTCTCGTGCTCTGCCCACCCCTCAAAATAAGCAAACTAACATTAAAAACTGTGAATGTTGAATGTGAAGGCGTTTTCTCCTCTGTAATTTCATGTCTTCCCACCTGGACACCCTTCCCCACGGCTTCTCCACAGGGTCCCCAGTCAGGATGCCGTCGGCAAAGATGTTTGCCCGGCTTGTCTCTTCACCTCACCCAATGCCACAAGAGGACGGAACTTAACCTTTTTTCCTTTTATTTGTTGAAATTAAATTAATTGTGTTTGTCTCTTTGGTTACGCAAACAGTGCTTCCTGTGGGAGACCCAGGGTGTCAGGAGACGGAGTGGCTCTGGTGTCCTCTCTGACTCTGAAACACAGCACTGCCGCTTCTTTGCCCAGTTAGCGTCCGCCTCACACACAGCCGTGCGTGGCCACAGGGACATGTGCTCGCGGACGCTTCTGACACTTTCAGGAAGCAAGCTTGAGTTTCTGGGACGCGTGCCGTCCTAGCTAACTTTTAAGCTGCATCATACATTCTAAGTGTATATGTGCAGACACTTCACATGTTCTTAATAGCTGCATCGCATTTCCTGTACAGGTAATATTTGTTTCAACCCAGTCCCTGCTCTTGATATTTAAAATGCTTTCAGTGTCACTGTTCTGAGTAACAACATCTAGGAACATATTTGTGTTGAAATGCCTCACTCTTTTCTCAGAAATTCCTTTACAGTCAGATTCCTGGGGATTTCTCAGCAGGTCCGTGGAGGGGATGGAGGGAAGCTGTCTTTTTCATGTGCTTCTGACAGATTCTGCCGCAGCCTCAGAGGTGACGGTGACACCTGCTGCCTCAGAGGAAGAGGTGTCCCAGGGCGGGCATGGGCAGCATGGGAGCCGCGGCCCCCGGAGGATGTCAGGGCTGCGCACTGCCACACGCAGGCGCCTGCCGTTCTTACGACTCTTCCTCCTGGAGAGTGCGGGCTGCTCTGGGAATGTTGAGACAGCGCTTTCAAGTGGCACTCAGCCGAAAGAAGCACTTGCCCATGTTGTTTTGGATTCGGCCTCCTTCCCTCTTGATACGAGATTCCTTTATACTCAGGGATAAGGCAGGCAGGTGCCCCAGGCACACGCAGAGGAATCTGTATGTTTTCAGAGCGTGGGCGCAGGTTTTATTTTGATACGGTTCAGGATAAGACGGCAGAGTAAGAAAGAACTTTTATTAGAGAGGCACAACAGAGGACTTAGGCTGTTGTCCCACGCAGAGAAGGGGTTTCGGGCCACCTCTGCTCAGGCACTAGCAGGACCTCTGAGCAAGCCCGCAGCTCTCGGGGCCTTGACTGACTTCTGAACAGGGAAGAAGCAGCCTGAACGGCTGTTGAAGTTTTTGTTTTCTTGTTTTTAATAGTTTTAAATGTTTATTTTTGAGAGAGAGAGACAGAGCTCAAGCTGGGGAGGGGCAGAGAGAGACAAGGAGACACAGAATCCGAAGCAGGCTCCAGGCTCTGAGCTGTCAGCACAGAGCCCGATCCATGGCTCGAACCCACGAACCGTGAGATCATGACCTGAGCTGAAGTCAGATGCTTAACCAACTGAGCCACCCAAGCGCACCAGGATTTTTGTGTTTTCATTCTGACTAGCTGTGAATTCATGAAAGTAAGTGAGCTTTAGCGAGTGGTTCACAAATATATTTGTTACATTATTTGTTAACATGGGATGCTAGCTGTTCACATCCTACCCACGGTAGGTGCCCCCCCAAGGAGGCAAAAGGAGAAACCAGCCCCCCCCCAATATACATCCTGCAAACAATGGCCGGGCCCCAGTCCCCGGAGCTTGCTGACCCAGCTTGGAGTACTTGGTGGGGCACGGAGCTCCCGGGGTGTCCTGGCCCCCTTGACCCACTGCACCTGTGTGGCTGGCTCTCCGCCCCTGCCCCTAAGGGTTTACAGGAAAGAGTTTGTCCAGGGCTTCCCACGGGCCCCCTGACTGCCGAGGGATGCTCTCCTTTGCTTTTCTATCTCTCCTTCATCTCCTTTCCACAAACCCGAGGACTTAGGTTGCATAAGGGTCATGTCCAGTGCTGGGGGAAAGTCCCCTGATCTCAGGGGTAACAGGAGAAGAAATCACTTTTCAGGTGACCAGAATGCTGGGCAGTGCAGGGTGTGCTGTTTCTGGAGCGTTTTCAGGAGGGTCTGGAGGCAGGAACGGGGAGGAAGAACGGATGGTCCTGGCGGTGGTTGCCCCAGCCCAGGCATTGTGCGGGGGGACCGACTCGGGCTGGGGCGCCTCCTGGGGGAGTTGTGCGGGGGGACCGACTCGGGCCGGGGCGTCTCCTGGGGGAGTTGTGGGGGGGGACCGACTCGGGCTGGGGCGTCTCCTGGATGAGTTGTGTGCGGGGACAGACTCGGGCTGGGGCGTCTCCTGGGGGAGTTGTGCAGGGGGGACGGACTCGGACTGGGGCGTCTCCTGGGGGAGATCGACCCTGGAAGTGGGGTCGGGGGTCACTAGGCAGAGCCAGAAGGGCGGTGGAGGGGAGATAGTGCTCTCCTAGGATCCACCACTTGGGCATGTAATCGGCTTATCTGGGAGATTAGCCTTTCCTGATTGCCGGGGTGGCGTGGGTAGTTCTCCTGGTTAGTTAAGGGAGGGGTGCTCCGGGGGCCTCAGTGACACATTGTGGACTTGGCTGAAGAGCTGCAATGCCAGCTTCCAAAAGGCTGTTAGCATTTCTGGAAGCCGTCCTGTAATACCCTGGGTGATGACAGGTCCACCAGGAAACTGGAAATGCTGTAATTCATCCAATTTCTGTATTCAGACTGTGCCTTTGCCCACGTGCCTGTCTGTGCGGCAAAGCAAGGAGGGCCTGGGTTAAGCAAATATGTGAACCTATTGAGAGAAATGTAAATTGACATAATCAATAAATTTGCTTGCATTTCTTTTCATTGTAGAGTTATTATTTGATCAGGCCTCAGCGTTTTCTGAGTCTGTGTTTACAGACAGGAGGAAGCATCAATAATGTATGTTGGCGTTTGCATTTTTGCAACAGCAAAGTGATGCTTTATGTTTTGTGATTTCGGGTTATACAAAAAAATAGAAACAGAAACATGGATGACGCGGAACCACATCCCATCCGACGTGGGATCCTGTGTCTCCTGTTGACCCGCGAATCCCCTCGGGCAGATTACTTGGTATCGTCTGACCTCGGGCTCCGCACGTACCCAGTGGCTTGTCTTACAGCTCTCGTGAGGGTCGGGGTGACGCGAATGGTTCCCGCATCCTGCAAATCCATCAGCACCTTGTGCAAGTCTGACCCGCGCCGAGGGGAGCCGGGAGGGCGGGTGTGAGCGCTGCACTCGGTCCCGAAGGCCCGTCGCGGGAGTGATGCCCATTGTCTCGGAAATCCAGCACGCGGAGCCCCGCTGACCGGGGGCCGGGGGTTACTGCACAGGCACTGGGAGACAGGGCGGCTCCTGGGCGGAATTGTAAAGGGCACGCAGCCGATCTGCGAGCATCCTGGGAGCTAGGAGGACGTCGCCATGGCAACCAAGGAATAACCGTCGCGGGCTGGCAGGCAGCGAAAAACCATTACAATATTTAAGCAACAAAACTTTAATAATTTATTTCCATTTTTGTTGCCGTACTTTCTCCTTCTCGACAGAATGGGTTCTTGTTCTATTTATAGAAACTTGTTCTGCGGGGCTTTCAGAGCGGGTGCTGTTGGGGTCGTAGTTTCCAAAAGATTAAAAGGTTCTTTTTGAGGGATTTAACTTTTCTTTGGGGTTTTCTAAGTAATGAAGTCTGTGGTTAGCGCTGCAACAAATTTGGTGTTAGATTTCCATGTTTTCCTGGTTTCGGGTTTAACGTTTGACTCTGGGGAGCTGTTCATCACTGAAAGTGCCCGAATCGGGAGCTGAGAATTTGCCAGAAAGTTGTTTTGTGGAAGGTTCCTGAATTTATTAGTTTTTTTCTTTCCCTGGTTCGAGCACCTACACAAGCCTGCGGGGAGACAGGCACCCGTGAGCGCATTACCGCACCGCTGACAGACTGCGTGGCTGTTTTCGTGTCTGTGTTAAATGACTGACTTTTGTCCTTAATGTGAGTGGTGGGTGTGTAGTTAGCTGTCACCATAAGGCCTTTGGGCCTTGTGTCACCATCACATAAACATAAAGTTTTGGATCAGTGCCATCACTCTGGGAGCCTAAGTCACCGTATATTAGAGGATGTGTTTCTGCAAATGTTCACGTTTTTCCAAGGAATTCCTGAACGAAATAATAAAACACAGTAATTTGGCCTTCCCCTCTTGGACTGCCTGCCTAGGAATTATCAGATCATGACTGCTTAATTTAAATAAGATTTAAATTTTATTTAATTTATGAACTTAAATATTTTCTCTTTAGATACTAAAATTATTTAGAACATTTGGATTTATGGTTTTGTCCTGTGTTAGTTTTGTGCTTTTATATTTAGGGTCCAGATCTTAAAACTCTTTTGGGAACGGAGAGCAAACTCCTCCCAAGTAATCAAATTGTGAGGAAAACCCGTAAACTGACCTAGAAAGATTTTTCATTATCACACGTTCTCATCTGTTTCGTTTCACAAGAAGCACCGCACAGAATCGCGCCGGCCTCGTCGGCCCGCGACAGCCCGCCGCGGCTTCCCCCGCCGGCGCTAAGCCGCGCGCCCAGACGCTCAGAGACGCGGTCCCCGGAGCCGCTCGTCAGGACCCGCCTCCCCAAGCGCTTCCGCGGGCGCGCGGTCCGCACAGCGCGGTGGGGGACGCGGTGGGGGACGCGGTGGGGGACGCGGAGGGCCTCGGCTTGCTACGCTGCCAAACCGGTGTCTGTCTTTCGTTTTAAGCCGTACGCGTGGTGATTTCGAGTCCTCCAAGCTCAGAGTCTCCCCTTCCTGCCCCACGTGGGACGTGACACGACCCAGCTCTTCCTCCCGTGGTATGTTCCGGCTTTATCTGGTGTAGTGTTGGAGTCTCATAAAGTATTTTCCCACTTAAGCTCTGTACTCACCACTAAGACTCCATGATGCATTATTTAATAGTCCCGTTGGCAGACACTTCCCGTCAAACTTCGCAACGCCAAATACTCGCCTACAAGCCTCAGAAACCGCCTGTTTGGTTCTCGCCTGCGGCTGCCCACCGGCCCGGCGCTCTGCGAACCCACCGAGGGGGCCCCGGAGGGCGGGGGGACGGCACCAGAGTCTCACACAATCCGGTTTGAGCCCGGATCCTTACATCACGGGTTTGGGTGGAATACTTCCTCTCCGTGGACCTAAGCTCCTTCATGTTTCAAGGTCAGGGGCACGAGTGCCGCTTGGTGTGTGGAAAAGACCGCAGGGGTGCAGTCCTGGCGAGCCGCAGCTGGCGTCGGGGCCCGGGGGGGCGTGTGCAGGACGACGAGAGACCTCTGTTGCATCGCGTCCTAAGGCAGCTCGTTGCAACATTAGAGGTTTTAAAAAAAACTCGAATTCATGTTTTAAGAAAGCTTGCCCATGCTGTTTTGTGTTACAATTTTTTGATTAAGTGGCTTCAATCAACTGTGTTGTGTGGAATCATCTTACAAGAGGCCCCACCGGTCCCTCCTGTGAGTCTGTACATTTGAGTTTTATTTAACTCAACCACCCCAGTGCCGAAGGAGGAGACTGGGCTCTGGGCCTCCGTCTGTCCTTCCTTCTTCTGTCCACACCAGCTTTGTCTCGTTATCCTTTCCTCTTTTTTAAAAAAAAAAATTTAATGTATATTTATTTTTGAGAGAGAGAGAGAGAGGGAGAGAGAGCAAGTGGAGGAGGGGCAGAGAGGGAGACACAGAATCTGCGGCAGCTCCAGGCTCTGCGCTGTCAGCACAGAGCCCGATGTGGGGCTCGAACCCACGAACTGTGAGATCATGACCTGAGCTGAAGCTGACATCTAGCCGACTGAGCCCCCCAGGGGCCCCGTCCTGTTCTTGTTTTGTTTTGTTTTGTTTTTAGTGTATTTATTTTTCTCATTTTAATTTTAGGATTTTCTTGTCTCGATACGCGTTTCAAGGAGTTATTCTTTGTTCTCCGTTTGCTGTAACACTTTGTAGAGATAAATCAGTGCTGGCGATTTAACACCCAAGAAGTAACTATGTTGTGAAGACTGTTGTTTTTTCCTCCAGATAAAATATGTTTTATAGATGCCATTAAGAAGATGACGTCCTACTTAGGTGACCATTACAGAATAAATTTTGTTTCCAAGCTGAGGGAAACAATTGCATTTCCAGCGAGCAGGTCACCCCACGTGGATGACGCAGTGGCCTCCAGGTCACCGAACGCCCCCGCCGGCCCCCAGCTCTGATGGTGGGAGTCTTGTGCGCATTGTGCTGGGATCAGCACTGCAACACCGAATGTGGATCTGGCCGAGCGCGGCGGGTGGGACCTCCCGGAGTACTGAGCTCTGACAGGGCCCAGCCCCCGTGGCTCGGACCCTGTGCCCGTGACGCCTGATGGTTCCTGGGAGGCTAACTGTCATCCCCAGCTAATCTGTTTTCCACTGAGCACGGCCGAAGTGTGGAGGTAAAATGTCACGAGGACAAATCCCCTTGAAGAAGCAAACGGTGTGATTGTTGAAGCTGAGAACTTACGAGCCCGCGACCGTGGTCCACATCCCGTGTGACAAGGGGCCGCCGGAGCCGCATCCACACTGGGACGGTGACTTCACGATGTGACGTTATCACGGCAGACTTTCACCTTCAGGCCGGTGCAGGTCTTCACCCGGGAGCTGCACAGTCCCTAGTGGGCGAGCGTGCGGGAAGACACAGATGCAAGTCAGCGGTCTGCACTCACGTAGCCGATGGGCAGCAGGAGCGGCTCACGGTTCGAATCCTCACGGGGCATCTGGGTGGTGGTTCACGTTAACCCAGAGGGTCCGACGCTGCCTGTGATTTCAGTTTTGCTAAACTATCATCCATCACGACCATTGTGTAGACAAGGGCGTGAATCATTATCTAGGCTTCCCTTCCGTGGACGTAAGTGACGTCGCCCCAGAAACTCCACAGCGTCTTTATCGTCTCTGTAACTTGCCAGCCGGACTTGGTCTCCCTCTGAAGGAGGATGAGGCGTCTCTGTTCTGAATGCCAGCAGAATCCTGGAGGTGGTGGCCAGGGAGCACACACACGGCACAGCCTCTGGTCTGATTGTCTCTGAGATTTGTTTGCTGACGGCCGGTGGCCTTTCGTCTTCGAGCATTGTGACCATGCTGTTGATACCAACACCAGAGGTTAACGCGCTACGCAGGAAGCAGGAGGAAAGATAACCTCTCGTTTAATGGGGTGAAACGCAGTACTTGTGATGCTTTGCTGCTGGAGGCTGGAGAATGGAAGAGGCGCAGAGAGCCCGGCTCCTTGATCTCCCGGTTCTTGGGTCCTTTGCTCTGCATGAGGACCCGGATGTAAAGCCACAGGGCGTGTGGCTGTGGAGGAAAGTCCGGGGAGGGCGTGCTCCAGGTAAATGTGGCAGTTTTGAGGGGACAGAGCTGTGCACGCAGCTTTTCTGTGTCCACAGTCAGGGTCTGTTGGAGCCACAGAGTGACTCCGGCCTGGGCTGCCCTGGGGCATTGGCCTGACTGATGGACTGTGGGTATCATTCTGGGGTTTTGTTAAATCCCACCTTTTGGAATGTAGACAGTGCTTCCCAGGGCGGTCACTGTTTACTCCATGCTGTGGGAATAGGCCTGGCTTCCCAAATGGCCCCGTGAAGGTAGATTCATGTGTCACCTTGCCTGGGAGCTGGCAGGGCTGGTGAGAGGCGTTTCTGGGTGTGCGTGCGGTGTCTCCGAGAACACCGGTGTGGGAATCGGTGGTCTGTGTGGAGGAAGCCTCCCTTGCCTCCCCCCTGCTGGGGGCCTGAGTGCGACAAAAACGCAGAGGAAGGGGGAGCATCCACCTTGTCCTGCCCCCCCTCCCCCCACGGCTCCTGGGCCATTGGACACTGGCTGACTTCCACCACCTGCAGACACGGTCGTGGAACTTCCAGGCCCCCAGAACCACGTGAGCCCTTCCTGTAACAAATCTGCTCTTCTCATCTTTGTCTGCCTCAGTCTCTCCCAGCCAGCTCTGTGTCTCTGGAGGCCAGTACAGGCCCCAGCATCTAGCCACGTGCCACAGACTGGCAGCGTGGCCCACATTAGGTTACAAAGTGCCACCAGACACTGTGCTCTGAAATCCAGTTGGGTCTGTGGACACCGTTGTCCTGCTGTCCGTCCGTGTGGCCGTTCTCTCGTCCTGGGTGGCACTGGGCAGCCCAGTGGCCGTGCGTGGTCCAACAGGGTGAGCCCTGTGGAGATGGAGAGGGCGTGTTAACTTGGACTTCCCTAGTCCTCACGTGTGGGGGTTTGACCTGTCCTTGATGTGCTCTTAGTGGCAGTGCCTTAGTCACTTGTGACAAAGCTCGGTGTTTGGATAATACGTAAGATCGCCTGGTCTTAGACATGGCGGTTCAGGACCCCTCCTCAGACTCGGCTGGGCCACATGCAGGTGACCTAAGGCCAGTGAACGCCCATTTCTGTGATAATGGTACCTCCGGCGTCTACCCCAAAAGAGCTCATGAAGTCGGAAACTACAAATCCAATTTGGTGAGCCTTTATTTAGCAGTTGAGGGCTGCACACAAGGCAGCCTCTCCTTCTGAGGACACACACGGAGCTCCTGTCCCAGGGAGGGACCACCATATTGCTGCTGAGGACTCAGCCCAGGTCCCTGCGCCCCTGCTGAGCCCTGACCTGCCCCGAGGTGCCTTCGAGCCCATCTGCATCTGCTTCTGAGCGTGATCTGTCTCCCTGTGCCGCTCCCTCCACCCCACCTCCTGTGGTCCCAGCGGTGGCCACAACGGCTGCCCCACCAGCTGCTCCGGCCCTCCTGCTTCTGCCCGTGGGCAGACGGCTGCTGACTTTGATCAGTGCGCAGGCTGGGGCACCAGCCCCTCTGCATCCAAAAACCCACGTACGGCTTTGACTCCTCCAAAACTTAACTACTAACAGTCCACTGTTGACCAGAAGCCTTGATGATAACAGCCGACGAACACGTATTTTGTGTGTTGTATACATTGTCTGTTCTGCTTTCTTACAATAAAGAGAAAAGGAAATGTGATTCAGAAAATCACATGGAAGAGGAGGGCATTCACCGAGTACTGTAGAGAGTCCATGGGTGAGTGGCCCACGCAGCTCACGCCGTGCTGTCCGTGGAGCCACAGTATTTGTCTGCTTCCTCCTTGTCTGCACCACTGTCCCAGCACGGGATGGTGCCCTCAGTAAATGCGTGTCATGAGGGGTGGGCTACAGACCCTCGCCCAAGTGCCCCGCGCTTCCCCGTGCTGGTGCAGGAGACGTGGACCTGCCCCTGTAGCTGGCGGCAGGGCACACGGGCTTGGCGGACACAGGTGCAGGGACCGCAGGCCACCATGATTCTGTTGGCATTAACAGCCTCAATCGCTTGGATGCAAAGCGGGAGGTTTCAAGGTGCTTACAGGATTTGGGTGGGGGGCCAGCCAGATGTCGGGGAAGATGGCTGGACAGCCAGCACAGCTGCCGGGACCACCAGTGACCCAGGGGGCAGCCTCTGTAGTGGGGTCCTGGGTCTGGGCTTGCAGATTCCCCCTGGGACGCCAGTGATCGATGCTTTGGATCAGGAACCAGCCGCGGCGTGAACACCGGAGTGTTTTCGGGACACACGCGGCTGCCTTTGCTTCCTGGGATCGCCCTAACGGGGCCAAGGCTTGGGGCTGAGAACCACAGTGCATCTGGATGCAGGCGTCACAGTGTGGGCATCTCTGCTTCCTGCTGAGGCCCCGGGGGAGGACCTGTGCCAGGCTGTCCCCTCTCTCGGCTTGTCCCTTCCTCTCTGTGCGTCCTCTCTTCCCCGGGAAGGAAGCCCGCCCGCCTGCCCGCCATGGTGTTTAGCCCACAGTGGACTTAAATACACAGTGATTGCATCTCTAGATCCTTAATTACATTTGCAGAGACCCTATTTTCAAAGAAGGCCACATTCTGAGGGCCCAGGTGGACATAGATTTGGGGGACGCTGTCCACTCCTCCCGGTGGCAGAGGTGACGTCCCCACAGGGTGATTCACCTGACACTCCAGGAAGCTGTGGCAGGCGGTCCTCTGTCTGCAGGGGCCCTCCCAGCTCTGGACCTCGGGCCCCACTGAGGTCGGGCCCCACTGAGGTCGGGCCCCATGCCGCTGAGCCTTGAGGCGTCCCGATGTGTTGCTGGAGCAGACTACGGTGGGGTTCGCTCACGGGGGGCTCACTCATTTGGGAAGGAGGCTCAGAGGCCCGATGCACTGGGGCCGTCCTGTGCTCCTGCTCGGCGTCACGGACACCCCCGAGTGGTCGAGCCCCGGCAGCGCCTCCCGGGGGCACAGGCTAGCGCCGTCTCCGTCATCAGAGACCTGGCTGGGAATTGGTCAGAACTCGTGCTAACAGAAGCCCCTGACACCTCAGCGTGTACGCACTCGTTCACAGGACATGTTCCGCAGTGACACGCTGGTGTAATGCAGTAACCTGAGGTCTTCGTTCACTGATCGGTCTGATCACTGGTGGACAGGGTGGTGGAAATCCCGTCTCCCACTGACCTGTCCGCGTGTCCGGAGTAGTGCCGGCGAAACCTCGGGAGATTTTTCATGAAAGCTGCCTGAACGCCTCCCTTACTCTCTCCATGTGGCGCCTCCGCTTCGGGCATCTTCCTTTGCACTGGATTGCTGCCACCCTCCTCCTTTGTGGGCACACATGATGACGAAGCCCCAGGTTTTTATAAATAGTCTCATCTCAGGGGTGATTCCACACGCTCCCTGACAGACAGCCACTCGGCGGGGTGGGAACCCGGCTTCAGGGGCATCATCACCGTGCACGGATCCTGGAGGGATCTCGGCCTCCCTGGCCACTACCTCTCAGGGTTTTGATCCTGCCTCCGAGTGGAGTTTCAGAGGGAGAGGTGTGTCCAGGCAGGACATGGTCCCAGTGCCTTAAAGAGCACCGGCCACGGGGCCCAGACCTTTGCTGCAGCAGAAAATGCCCCATTACTCTGTCAGGGCGGAGGGGTCGTGTGACAGACAGGTGCCGGCGTGTCCCCTTCCACGCCCACCCCTGCCTTCCCTGCTAGAGATGGCACTGTCCCCCGGAGGAGGTATCCAGAGGCACACACGCCAATTGAAGGGAGGGCTCCCCTCTCCTGCCGTAACTTTGGAGACGCGGGAGCCTTCCGAGTCAGGAGTAGAAGCTGCCTGGCGGACGGGCCTCCTAACGCCACGCACACTCACGTTTATGGAGACCGGTGTCGCCAGAGCAGTGACGCTCCCTAGGAAGTTGGCCATTTATGGCTACGAGAGCAAGTGATATCATCACAATAGGTGGCTCCTGTCTAAATAGGCATCATTTGTGCAATGAGATTATGGACATTTCTCTGAAAAACAGGAGATGGAGGCACCTGCTTTCTGTAATTGATGTCCTGGGGGACAGCGCTGCACGGAATTAAGGCATCCGTCTCCATGGCTAATTCCATTAGGAGGAGACAGCCTCCCTCTGCTGCTGTGTGCCAGGCGGCCCCCACGTCCACATGGAGAGCACTCCAGATCCGTGTTTTCTGTTATGCCTGAATATATGGGACATGCATTGCAAGCCTAGGCCACCGTGCTGCAGTGCACTTGTCTGGCGGAGCCCTGTGGCTGGCCAGCCCCGGCCGTGACCGGCCAGGTCCTCGGCCACACGCGCTGTCGCCTCTGGCCTTCTCCCGTGGCAGTGATTTCGGACCTTTTCTCCGAGCGCACATCTCCCGTTTGCTGAGAAGCTGCCTGCTGTTTGCCTTTGGATGCGGCCAGCAGAGCGGTGGGAACCCTGCCTCGGTAAGTCCAAGATGACTCATTTCTTACTTTTCCTGCCTTGCTGTGTGCTTGCACGGATGCGGTGGCCTCAGGTAGACAGCGAGCACGAGCGGCCCCAGCCTGGCTCCCCTCCGGGAGCGGCTCGCCTCCCCGTACTTTGCACCACGGCTTTGCACTGCCCTCCCTCCGAGCCCCGGGCTGCACCTGCCGTTATAAGTAAAATACTCTCTCTCTCGGCAGCCGTGCTGGCAGCGGCTGGGGACACAGTCACTGCCGTCCAGGGAGCATCTTAATTGGCATGGAGGATGTGGGGGAAAGGTCTCGCCTAGCGGTCCACAACTACACCGCTGTGATCCCAGAGCGCGAGTTCCGTCTCCAGTTAACCATTATTCCCGTCATGACTGAGCCCCAGAGCACTTTGTAATGCAGGAACTCTGCTGGTCGCCCCCGTTTGTGACAGCAAGGATGCAGCAGTCTCGCTGCTGGGCTCAGCACCCCTTGGGAATGAGCGAATCCGGGGACCTGCAGTTATCGGCACCCGTGTGTTCATATGCAAGTGAGGGAGAGAAGAAAGCTGTGCAGGCAGCTTCCTTTGTAACGCCTCATGCAGCGAGAGCCTGTGCCGCTCGGCAGCTGCATTAAATGGGCTGCAAGGAAGGAGAGAGCTCTCGGGAGGCGCTAGGCAGCCGCCCTGTGTGCCATGAAAACCGAAACCTCTTCACAGGCAGGAGACGCCGGCGTTCAGGGCCGGCCAGGTAGCCGTCCTGTGTCCCCTCAGAGGGGGCGGCGTTGGACCGTGGTGGGAACTGCCGAGGTTTTCCACGAAGCCCCCCGAGTGCGCGCTCTGACGGGGGTCCCTGCGGGCCCCCGCGGAGGCTTCGTCAGAGGGAACTTTGGAGCCAGGGGACTGTGTGCTCGAGCACGCTGAGTGAGTGGCTGGAGCCGTCCCCGGAGGGGGCTGCTGCTGCTGCTTCCTGTCCTGCTGTGCTAGCGTTTTTTTTTTTAATGTGCTTTACCTTGTGCCAAAATACGCACGCCTCTGAGTAGTAGGGGCCGGCTCCTTCCTCGTGAGAGAGAGGTCAGTGCAGGGATATGTGATTAGCTCGGGCACTAGGCAGCAGCTGGTGTTGAAGTTCCTCTTATAAATGACCACGGCGCCTTCTATGTGGGTGTTACACTCCCTACAGAGCTCAGATGTTATTGGTTTGCCCACATGTAGGTGAATATCGACTACTCCATTCATAATTCTGTCCCCAAAGCTCAGGTGTGTCTCCACAGACAGGCTTTGTGTTACATGGAAGATTCCGTGCCCTTTAATTTGTTCAGAAAATAGAACCAGTCAGTGGGACGCCCCTGGCTTTGTGACTCACGCAGTACTTAGCAACAGGTGCTGGCCCAGGACCACTCATCACCTACACGGGGGCTTGGCACGCAGGGTGGCATGCCCCCCGACCCAGCCGGGGAGTGGGGCGCCCCGCAGGGTCTCACTGGCAGTGGCTGCACCGGGGGAAGGTCTCGGTCAGGGCAGAGCAGACGCCTGCACGGCGGGGGCAGGCGATTGTCCAGCCTCAGCCTGACTCTCTTCCATCCGCAGCGCTCATCCAGGAGGTGTTTGCAAGCATCGAATGCCGCATTTTTAAACAACTTGCTTCAATTTATTCACGGCTAAAGCAAAAGTGAATAACCTGCAAATCAGTGGTGTAGCGTGTTCAAATTGGAAACACGTCACTGCAGGATGGACACACGGCTCCCGAAAGGTCACCGCGTCAGAGCCTTCCCAGTCAAACTTCAGTGCCGTTGAGGGCAGTGTGCTTTGTAGAAGCCTGAGTTCTCCACTCTGATTACAATTAAACCCGCATTGATAACCTCAAAGCACTTCTTGTTTCCCAAAGCAGTAGCACTTGTGTTTCAATACTGTTTAATTTGGTCGCTGTCTCAAGTGAGTGAGTCTCTGCGTTAGCGGATTAGACTGACATCCCCCCAAACGTGCAGTGTCTGTGCAGCCGGCACGTGCTCGTCCTGCCCAACTGCATGGACGGCCCTAGGAGAGCGCCTCCTCTCCTGTCAGCCTCCATGCGCTGCCGCAGTGCCAGTGCTTATCAGGAGGAACAAAATGACCATGCACGCGCGTGCACACACGACACACACCTCGTTGAGAGACCCCACCTATGGGGCAGTAGAGGGTGAGCACCCGGGAAGGCACGGCACGTGCCCCAGGAGGTACGGAAAGGACGTTCCAAAGCGTGCTGTGAATTCACCGTGTTCTTGGTGTGCGTGTGGGCCTCGAGATGAAACCAGACATCACACAGCGTGCACAACAAGTACAGGGTATTTCTGAATAAACACACCTCACACACACCTCCACACGCTAGCGGGGCTTCCTTTATTCACCCTCTGCATTTAAAATACAAAGTTACTCATTCCCCCGCATCTGTGCAGTACCCAGCACTCAGCAAGGCTTGTCTCTGAAACTCTGACTCAGGAAGTTATTTTCAAAGATACAGCAGTTGCCAGAAATTTGATCATGGGGTCATTATCTTATTCATGATTATTTCAGGATAATAAGTGGTAGTAAAATTAGCAGTCTTCGTCTGACTCGCATCGGGAAAAAAGTCAACATTTCTATTTAGAGGAAACTCACTGTGAAATGGCCTTCTTGTCCGCATAGATCTGTTAGACACACACTGCGTTCAGCAGGAGCGACGTATTTTGGCCAGAATCTTCTGTTTCTGTCATTTATTGGACCCCAAGGAGAGGTTTGCTTCTAAATCTGGTGGCAGGGGAGGAAGGCTTCTGAGGGTCGCAGTCCCGTGCCTTAAGAACGCCCCTCTCGGTACTTACGACGTGCGCAGGGGATCATGGGAAGGATTTCGAGTCGGCCCTGTCTTCATCTGATCGCCCCACAGACACTCCCAGACGCTTTCCAGATTCCTTCCGTCCCTCGGCCTCCATTCTGGCTCTCCTCCTAAGGATGTGATTGTTCCCCGAGTGCTTTTACAGGGTTCCCCAGGGAACCCAGAGTTCTGCGCTTTTGCAAACTGTCAGCCATCCTCCTGGTCCAAGTAAAGGGCGGCACCTTGGGGGGTTCCTTCCCGAGAACCCGGAGGGGCGGGCAGGCGGGCGGGGGCCTCGCATCCGCGTGGAGGGCTCCCATGGGTGCTGTGGGCAGGCGGTGCTCGTGGTGCCTCGGTTGCTCAGGGGCCTGGATCTGTGCGTCGGCGCCGCGTCAGGGTGGAGTGGGGGAGGACACGCCCCCACCTGTGCCTCCTCGTCTGCAGGCCGCACGTGTGGCGTGCCGGGTCCCCCGCGGGGCTCAGCCGGTTTGGGGTAGCCGCGCTCTGCAGCAGCCGCAGGGGGAGGGAGGGGACCGTGCCTGGCAGGGCCCGGTCGGGCTGTGGTGAGCTCTGCCCCCACGTGCAACATCGCTTTGTAACCCCTGAAACCTGCAAACTTCTTTTGCCTCCACTGCACCAGCCTCTCTTGGCAGTGAGCTCCCTGGTTCCGTCGCTTCTGCGTCACGCCCCACGCCAGCCTTTGTGTGGCGGCTACGGTGGCTCGTCACGTCTCGCCCCTACCATCCTGTCCCGTCCACAGCAGGTGGATGGCTCTGACGGGGCCTCTCTCTGTGAGCCACTGGGCTTCTCGGCCGTCACAGGCTGGCCAGCGCCTTTGTTAGGGGAGCTGCTAGCTGCATGGGGCCCATCCTTGGGGCACTGCGTCCCGTGGACAGGGCAGCAGGGCCTTGCGTGGCCACGGGAGGAGCATCCTGAGACGGCAGAATTGTGCTGTGGTGGTGCCGAGCTGCTAACCCGTGAGCCCCGCCCACACCTGTGCCTGTGCCCGTTTTTTTTTTTTTTTTTTTAATGTTTTATTTGTTTCTGAGAGAGAGAGAGACAGCGTGAGCAGGGGAGGGTCAGAGAGAGAGAGAGCGAGAGAGAGACACAGAATCCGAAGACCGGCTCCAGGCTCTGAGCTAGCTGTCAGCACAGAGCCTGACGCGGGGCTCGAACTCACAAACTGCAAGATCATGACCTGAGCCGAAGCTGGACGCTAAACCGACTGAGCCACCCAGGCGCCCCTTGTGCCCGTTTTTTAGATGAGAAAACTGAGGCTCCTTTGGGTGACCTAATGTTTCATCACTGGGCAGCAGTAGTTCTGTCTCTGGACCCTGTGCTGGGTTATCCCTGCTGATCGAGGCAGAGATGGTGACGTGGGGAGGGAGGGAGGCCAGTGTGGGCGGACAGGTGAGCAGAAGACACAGCGGAGCAGGGCCTGTGGGGTCCCTGCCCAGGCCAGGACGGCGGGAAGCCCCCTCTCCCATACGTGCCCGCCTCCCAGACACTGTCCATACCCCCTTCCCACCCCCTGGCTTGTCTGTCAAGATGCTGGTCCACGAAGGACAGAGAAGAATGTGGTCTGTCCTCCAGCCCTGGAGGGACCAGGGAGCATGAGGCGAAGTGACTGCGAACTCGGAGTCTCATTATTTCGACTCCCCCGTTCTGGGGAGGATGATGGGGCCGAGCACTGGAGAGACACCGAGCTTCATTCTCCCTCCCTGCAGACTTACTGTTTCTCCACCGTGGCGCTGCCTTTTGTTAGAAACACCCCCGTCCATGCATAGCAATGTGTCAGAGTTCGAGCCTTACGTTTAATAGGTACTGCGTACCGTAAGTATGAATACGGGGATGCCCGGCTTTCCAGTGCTTGGTGCTTGATTAGTGCCAAGTGCTGCCCGAAGGCACGGCGTGCAGCACTGTTTTTGGTTTTTACGTAGAATTGAGTGGGAGCTGGACGTGCAGTCAGGAAAGTCCTGGCCTTGGGTGGATGGCCTCTTTGCCAGATCAACATGCCCCACCTCGCACACACGCCTCACACACACACAAGTACGTGCACGTACACAGACATCTCACATGCCCATGCACACAGACACCTCACATCCACATGCACACACATGCACATACACACCTCACATGCACATACCTCACATCCGCACACACATGCATGCACGCCTCACATGTGCACACACATTCACACACACACAGTGTGGGAAGGAAGCAAGGGTTTTCAAGTCAGAGTACAATAAACACACCTTTAGCTTTGCAGATGTTTTCTTCTTGTGCTTGAGAATGTGTCTTTCTGACCCTGAAATCACTTCAGGAAGATCTGAGCTGGTTCTGGGACCTGACCTGGTTTACGTCTCAGCTCTGCCATCTGCATCCAGACGGATTGGTAAACCGCATGGTCCTCCCCTCGGCCTTCCTGCTGGGCTGGGCTGGGTGCTTGCTCTGGGCGAGGAGGTTACTTAATGGAGGTGGATTTAGGGCCCCTGGGGAGAGCCTCCCCTTAGAGGAAGGTAGATTCGGGGGCGGAGACACAACCCTGCAAAAGTGGGGCCGAGAAGTCCCAGCGAGGGGGATTGGGCCCAGCCCTGGGGCGATGTGAGCTCTGCGGTGGATGGAGGGCTGTGGCTTCCCCGTGTGTCGAGGGCAATCCCTCACCTGCCACCCACCGCTGACGACAACCCCGGAAATCTGTGGTGAAGAGGTGGCCTCCAGGTCTGTGTCCCCGGTGAGCCGAGGAGAGGGCCGGGGGACAGGCGGAGGCCATGGCCCATTGCCGGCTCTGGTTCCTCACACTCCGGACAGAGGGCTGGCGGAGAAGGCACAGGTTTCTTCTTACTTTAATTCACAGAACAGGAAATGGGAGGGGGTTAGCCTGTAACTGTCTCCCCCTCGCCTCCCCGCTGCTGAGGTCGGGGTGAATGAATGAATTTGATCCTTTCCTGCACGGGGGATACTTCCACAGCCCCCGCCGGCCTGGGGGGAGCCGTGTGCCATCACTCCCAGGAGCCAGGACCCGCCACCCAGTGCTGAGCTGCGCCGTCCTGGCACCAAGGACCACGGGCCCCTTTGCAATTCTGCTCATGTTCAGAGGGACGCCTCTAAAATCAGAGCAGACACTCTAGCAGACAGCGCATTGGGGGGAAGTCAAGGTCAGAAGATCATTCACGTAGAGAGCATCCCGGTGGGTCAGGGTGTGAGGCCCGGCGCCTTCTCGTGGGCACCGTGGGCTGGCCGTGCGCGGCCTCCATTTCCCACCGGCCGTGGCCCATCCGCGGAGCAGAGGTGGGGAGGGGAGGTGAGCAGCGGTCTCTACTTTAGCCTTTGTGTGGCGATACGGCTGTCGTCTTCCGGAGCATTGACTGCGTCCGCCCCTCACCTTCTCCTGGCAGGGGGAGGGGTAACCACCACTTTGCTTGAAGCCTGAAGAAATGGAACACAAATTCGCCCTCTGCTCAAGCTCCGCCCGCTGACCCTCCCGGTGCCGCCCCTTCCTCTGTGGGCGGCGTGGGCGCCGCGCTGCCCACTCTGACCCGCGTGGGCTGAGCACGGGTGGCCCGGGATCCGACCCAGCAGGACACCTGCTCCTGGGCACTCGAGGGGAAGGAACTGTCCAGACTCTCTTCGCTGTTAGGTGCTTTCTGGAAATAGAGCCGCGTGCCTCCTCCTGTTCCCTCCTCCCTGCACCTCGTTTTCCTGTTTCCCTTATTCCACCTCCTTTCCCACCTATTCTGCTTTTAAAATTTATCCTATTTAAAGAACTCTGGGCATTGTCCAGCCTCCAGGACAGCGCGTGGCGTGCAGGCCCCAGCTGTGTGTGTGCATCGATTTCACTTCAGACACATTTTCCTCGTGCGTCTTCCGTGTACATGAGGTTTCAGTGAGCTCCCCGCTTCCTTAACCAAGGAAGGGATTCTTCAAAAAAGCAGAGTGCTCTTCTGATGTGGTTCCAGAAGCCAAAGAAGACGGCAGGCGTGTGGGCCCAGGGGGCTTGACGTGCACCCGGCGGGATGGTCTGGGTACCCGGGGGTGTGCAGGACACCTGTCTGTGGGCACAGGGGGCTCGGCGTGGACCCGGCGGGGTGGTGTGGATTCCTGCTTGTGTGGGTGCTGGCGGCAGGGGTGGCTTCCGGGAGCCGTGCGGGCCAGGGGCGGGGTCGCCCACCGTTCAGGTCCTGGGCCGTGACCCAGGCAGCGGCGCAGGTGCTCGGGCTGGAGAACAGGGATGTCCCGGGGAGATGGTCCCTCCTCTCCGTTTCCTGTATGAGCCGCGCAGGTCGTGTCACTTTTGGGAGGAAACAACTTGCTCTAACAGTCTCCATCCGCGTCACTATTAATTCTTTGTTGCCGTGAGTATCCCACAAGAATTCGCCCAGTGCCCACCCGACATAGTGAAATCGACATTTGTGTCCTCGAATGTAGGAATGTTCTGCAAAGCCGAACTCGTTAATTTTCGGGCTTCCCCAAGGAGGGCTCCAGGAGAGAGGCCCCAGCCTCCACGAGCTGGGCCCCCAATGTGCGCTGAGCTGATGCGCTGATGTGACTTCTCCGTCCCTCGGGTAACATTGCAGATCCAGCAAGTGTGCCAGCCCTCCTGCCACCGTGGAGCGGTGGGATTCTCACAGCGCGTCAACGCACACAGCGTCCGCACCGGCAGGCTCCGGGCAGTGCAGGGCATCTTGGCCTCTGACGTCACATTTGTAAGGTGACTGACGTGTGCTAGGCATGTGCTGAAATGAAAGAAGGCGGCCGCGGAGCCCTGGCAGGCTGTGTGCACGCCCACACGCGCTGTGCGGTCCGGAAGGCGCTCTGCTGGCCGGTGGCGTGATTTCTAGGGGAATGTGCTGTTGCAGTATCAACTGAATTAGGGGGTTTCGGTGTGACACGTGATGACTTTTAATCCTATTCCACTAATCATCACTCTCCACGTGTACTTCTGAGCTCCTGTCATCAGGTCGTCATCATAGAAAGACATGGACTTGACCCGAGGAGGAAGAGAGTCCACAGGTGAAGCCAATAAGTCCCGCCTTTCAAGGTGGGGTTTCAGCCTTCCAAACCGGGTCTTGAGTAGACGCCCTAGAAAAATACCTGAGATCATTTTTCTCTCCTGCCTTTGAGCTGTGTCAATTCACATTCCCTTTCAAAAGTTACCATGAATATCAGAAATTCTAAAAGCCGTAATGGATATTAATAGAACAGCCACATCATTTGCTGTATTGAATTGTGTGGAATCTTACAGTTTTGTTGCCAGTGCATTCAAGAAATCATCACTTCAAAGTGTGTTTCCCTCTAATGATCATGGAGATTATGAGACCTTTGTTTATAGAAAGTTCTATAATGAAAACATTTTTATGCCAGTGTTAAAATAAAACTCTGTAGATGGGGATACGTAACTCAGAAGCAGGTGAACTCTGGCCCTTGTGCTCAGAATTGAAGACCATGCATTTATTCTCTCACTTTTCAAAAGACCTTTGTTTGTTGTCCCCTCACCCCAGACAGCTTTAGTGTCTTCTTTCCTCGAAGGAAGTGGTGGGACGTGGGCCTGTGTGTGGGACCGGCAGGCCAGTGTGTGGAGTAGCTGAAACTGTTACTCGGACGGATGGCTCCCACCAACCTTTTGTGTGCGTGGGCTCCACGTACTGAGTTAGCAAACCTGAGAGCACCACTGTTTACCTAGACCCTTTACCTTCTGTGCACATAGAAAGGTTTATCGAGCTCTAGTTATCACACGTGAACACACCCAGGTCCATAGTTAGCATTTACCGTCGTAAGAGGCAGGCAAGGGGCATTTTTCTGACCTGCGTTGTTCGCCATTTGCCCGCAATTTGCCTGTTGGACGTCAGAAACGTGGGGCAGTAGTGGGGTGGGGGAGAGCCCCCCTCCGCTTCAAGGTCAGCCCGTGGTTCCTGGCCCCGTGTCCATGTTCCTTGACGCTCTCAGCCCAAGGAAGCCTGGCCAGGTGTCAGCTCCGAGGACCCCCTTTGCTGGAAGGAGCTGCCGTGTTGGATCTGCTGCTAACTCCACGGGGAAAGGAGGCCTTCGGGTTTTGGGGAAGGAAGGACAGGTTCTGGCACTTGTCTTTGTGGTGATCAGGTGAGTAAGGTGTGGGGTGATTTGTGAGATATCTTCTGGTTTATTCTTGGGGATTATATCGACTTGGTCCATTTCCACCTGAGAAAAGTGAACGCTCTTTAGCAAAGGGACCACAGCCTCCAGTGGCCAGCCGGTGTCACTGGAATCCTGCGCAGACTCTGAATGGCAAAGCTGCGCTCTGTTCTGTTGCACGTGAGAAGCACATGGAGCCCCCGTAACCCTTGCCCTGTGGCCGGGTGATCAGGGGCCTCAGAGGCCAAGGATATCCTTGTGGGCTGTGTCAGCGGACACCTGTCGCTCCCCTGCCCCTCTCCACTGATGCCCTCAGACCCAAAAGCCATCCTCCCTTTAGGAGAAGACCCAGGGGTTGGCAAGGGCTGGCTTTGGCAGAGGCCGTGCGCCCTGGAGGGAATGGCAAAGAGACAAGAGTCTTTCCCAAATGAGTGGCCGTGCAAACTTCGGGGGAATTTCTGGCCTGGTTTATCAGTCGGGTCACCTTGCTTAGGTATTTGAGGGAGGGGAAACTGAAGGTGAGTGTTCCACGGGAGAGTGAGCGATGGAGCCTGCGTGTGCGGTGGCACAGGTGGCCCGGAGGGGCTGCCCCGGACGCTCTGGAGGCCGTGGGGGCGGTTTCCAGGTGGCCTCCTCCTGCCCGGCGGAGTGCACATTCCTGTGGGTTTTGAGGTGCCTGTGACCCAGCCATGCATTGTCCTCTGCCCATCCCCCTACTGTTCCCATCTCGTCTCTTGTGGGGGAGGGGACGGAAGTTTGTGTAGACACCAGGAGCTCTGCACACCAGTGGAGTCAGAGGGGAGCGTTAGAGGTAAATGTGGTCTGGGACCTTCAATCTTATTTTGCAAGTGCTTTTTGGAGGCAGATGCTTGTCCCTGACCCCCCGGACTTGGTCGGAGGCCGAGTCGTTATTTGTGGTTGTGCGGGGCTCATCCGGAGAGGGTGGTTTGAGGACTGAGCTGCAGTGCGCCCTCGAAGGGGAGCAGTGTCTCCTACAGAGAGCAGAAGGGAGGAGGACGGTTTAACCCAAGTGTCCTCCGCAAGACCCGCAGGTGGGCTGACTGTCCCGGGCCCGCTGGCCACTGTGCGGGGAGCCGGGCCGGGCAGCCCTGCGTGGCGGGGAGGGTGCCGAACCGCATGTGCTCCCGTCCCACCCAGCCTCCAGCTTTCACTCGTGACACGTGTTGGAAGCTTTGTCGTCTACTTCTTCTGAGCAGTTGGTAGATTGGGGGGAATAAATGGTAGCCCCTCCTCGCCGTTGGAGGCCATTCACCCTCGGTGTGCTCACTTCCTGGGTGGCCCTGACAAAGTGCCACAGACAGGGCCTTGAATGACAGAGATCTGTCGCCTCACATACTGGAGGCTTAAAGGCCACCATCCAGGTGTCAGTGGGGTGAACTCCCTCAGAAGGCTGTCTCCCAGCTTCCAGGGTTTGCTGGCGTCCTTGGCATGCAGGGGCATCACCCCTACATCTTTCCCCGGTGCGTCTACGTCCACACTCCCCCCTTTATAAGGACACAGGGCAGTGGATGGGCGCTCATCTGCAAGGACTGTCCCCACAGCAGGTCCCATTCTGGGATGCAGGAGTTAGGACTTCAACACCTGAACTGGGGCACAGTTCTGCCGTCACGCTCCGTGAAAACTGGTCCCAGGATGCAGCGGTGCTGTTGCTGCCATGGCTTTTAGGAGCCAAGTGATGGTGGTGGTGGTAGAGTCTGCTGTGACAGCCACTCAAGGTCTGGGTTCTGAGTGTCACTGTGATATTACGCTTTTAGCAGAAGGTCATTGGGTCCACATTCAGCCCTTGGCAACCCTGTTTCCTGGGCTTGTGGCTCTGGAGAAACACCGTGTCTGTCTTGGGCCCCTTCCACTCATCCACAGTGTAATCATGACGGCAGCACTGACTCGCATACTCACGTGACAGCTGACAATTGCTGTGCAGACTTTATTGGGAAATCTGCTGGAATTCCACGTCTAAGTTTTGTCCTAAAAATGGTCTCATGAAACCTTTCAGATATTTGCTCAGCAGTTCCTGCGGAGAGGTTGGCTTCACGTAGTGGTTGCTTAGCTGTCTTCGTACGATCTGATGTATCAGACTTCCTCTTCCACAAAAGGCAAGTGCCACGCACATCCTCTTGGGGGGTTCTTCCCACGTAATACATGTGGGCTCATGACCGTTTCCCCATCTCCTCCACACAGCAGCTCATTCACAAACCCAGAGGCTGTTGGCACATAGCACTCTTGGCTGCTACCCACTCAGGGGATGAATTTGCACTTGCAAGTCAAGCCAAGATGAATTTGAATCCTACTGGGTCCTTGGGCAGGTGACCCTCTGTCCACCTTTGCATGAACTTTGAAACAGGGATGATTCTATCTTCTCACCTTGCCAGCCCCCTCCACACACTGGCTCACCAGGGATTTTCTCCTACGTCAGAACATCTGTTCGTCCTGAATAATGTTAATAATGATAGTAAGAGCAGTAGCTAGCACTGGTTTTTAAAATTAATAGACCATTTTCAAGTGCAGTTTTAGATTTATAGAAAGATTGAGGAAAAAATGCGGAGTTCCTACCTGCCCCCCCCAACATCCAGTTCTCCTTATTTTTGTTTGATGTTTATTTACTTATTTTGAGGGAGACAGAGAGAGAGAGAGAGAGAGAGAGAGAGAGAGAGAGGGAGAGAGAGGGAGAGAGAGAGAGAGAGAGAGAGACAGCACAAGCCAGAGAGGAAGAGAGAGAATCCCAAGCAGGCTCCTCACTTTCAGCACAGAGCCCAATGCAGGGCTCAATCCCACAAACTGTGAGATCATGACCTGAGCTGGAATCAGTAGTCAGATGCTTAACCGACTGTGCCACCCACGTGCCCCAAGTTTTCCTTAGTTGAACATCCTGCATTGGTGTGTGGTACATCTTGTTACAAGTGATGATGAACCAACACTGATACATCATTATTGACTAAAGTCCATAGTTTACATTAGGGTCACTCCTGGTGTTCATTCCATGGGTTTGGACAAATGTATGAGGACATGTATCAGCATTACAGTATCATGCAGAGTAGTCTCACTGCCCTAAAACCCTGTGTGCTCCACCTGTTCATCCCTCCCTTCCCCCAACCCTGACAACCACTCATCAATCCTTTTCCTTTTCCATAGTTTGCCTTTTCCAGAATATCATAGAGTTGGAGTCATACAGTGCATAGCCTTTTCAGACTGGCTTCTTTCACTTAGTGAGATGCATTTACATTTCCTCCATGTCTTTTTATGGCTTGATAACTCATTTCTCTTTAGTGTTGAGTAGTAGCCATTGTCTGGATGGACCACGGTTTATTTATCCATCACCTATTGAAGGACATTTGGTTATTTCCAGGTTTTGGCAATTATAAATAAAGCTGCTATAAACATTTGTGTGCAGGTTTTTGTGTGGACATAATTTTTTTAGCTCATTTGGGCAAATATCAAGGATTGTAATTGCTGGATCCTATAGTAAGAGTATGCTTAGCTTTGCAAGAAACTACCAGGCTGTCTTCCAGAGCATCTGTGTATATGATGTTGGCATCTTTTCATAATGTGTATTTGCCATCTGTGTGCATTCTTTGGTGAGGTGTTTGTTCAGGTCTTTTGCACATTTCTGAATTGTTTGTTTTCTTGTTGAGTTTTAAGAATTCTTTGGATACTGGTCCTTTAACATGGTTTGCAAATATTTTTTTCTAAGTTCATGACTTGTTTTTTTTTCCATTCTCTTAGGTACTATTTTAGTGTGTATGTGTGTTGTGTGTGTGTATGTGTGTGTATAAGAAGTAATAATGCCTTAATTTCTTCTAGAATATTGAAACTGTTTCAAAAGATCTAAAATCAGGTTGGCAGAAGTTATCAATCACCTACTGAGTAACAGATGGTGTGTTAAGCACTCATTTGGCCTTTATAAGCTACTGTCTTCTGTTATTTGTAATTTTATTCTTAGAGCTAGGACCCCCAACAAGGGTATAAATTCTAATAGTCATGCATTTATTTCTTGAACGTTCACTGACTATGGGCCGTGAATTGGAATTCTCCTAGGTGATGGAGATACAGAGACAATTAAAATATGATTCATATGTTGAACAAAGTTGTAATCCAGTTGGGAAGATACTCATAGACATAAATAGCAAAACACAGCAAGCAAGAAAGTGTTCAAAACAAAGGTATAAATGCAATAGGAACTTGGGCTCTGAAGTCAGTTTAATTTAGGTCTGAAGGATCAGTGACAGTTTCACACAGGGAGTAGCTTTTGATTGGACTTAGAAGCGCGGCTGGCAGTTTTATACCAGAATTGAAAGAAGTCATTTCAAGTTGAAGACACTGGGGAAGGCGTTCGCTACTGCTTGGGGTTGTGAAGGGCCAGGAGGTGGTTAAATGAGAGTTTAATAAGTGCTTGGATATGCATCATCTCTCCCCTCATGTTAGTGTGGGCTGGCATTATTGTTATTACTGTCAATACTGTAATATTGTTACCAGTCTGATTTTATAGATGGATAGATGGGGGCCTAAGGGAGAGCGAGACTGGTGAAGAGCATGGGTTTTGGACCTGAGTGCATGAACTAGCTTTTGCACCTTATTACCCTGTGGCCTTAAGCACTTCCTGTGGTAAGCTGGCGCTTCCGGATTGTAAGCGTGGCGGTTCACAATAGACTTTTTACAGCTTTGCTCTCCACAAAATGCTGAGCTTGCCATGAGGCAGGCCGTGGACACCTCATAAAGTCTCTTAACGAGGTGAGGCAGATGCTTGATCTGAGTGAGGCAGAGCTGCCCCTCCCCTGGGGCCTGTGTCCTTCCTCAAGTGTCCTGTAAGGCTCATAGGGCCACTTTCCATGTAGGGCTCTCATGAAGGGTGTGCTTAGGAAGGTAGACTGGTCGTGCTTGGAAAACCACCATCAGCCGTGGAGCAGCGTGCCCACGGTGAGATAAATACTAAGGAGGTAACAGCTGGTTTCCTATGAAACATGGAGTCTCAAGAGAAAGGTCGTGCCCACGGAGCTCTGTCCGTGGTGCTGAACGCGCACCAATTGCCTGATAAAGGCTCCTGGAAGTGGGTGCTTGTTCGGCTCACGCTGCATCTGGGGTCCACTTTCCTCAGTTCCAATTATGAATCACAGGTGCTGATACTATCAAGATTAAACAACGTAACTCCTAAGTGGTGACTTTATATTAGGTCACATCCGTTTATACAGCACTCTGAGGAATTGTCCAGTTTATTTTATTGTAGTGGAAACATACTGTGTTAACTGTCGCTTTAAAGGAGTGATATATTGACGGGAATTCTGGATGCATCGGTCTAGAATGGTTTTGAAAATGGAAAATCCGTGGATATCTTGATGATTTAGCAATATAAGATTATGTGGCTGTTACTTCCTTTTGTATACATAGGTGGTATATTTGGTGTATTAAAATTTACAACTTCATTCAGGAGATGATTACAAAATCTACTTAAATTTGCACTAATTAACATGTTCCACTTTTTTTTTCAAAATTAGGATAAGGTTTGAAGCAGATGTATTTTTTAATGTTTGCTAGTTCTTGAAATAATTATAATAATCATATTAATAACAATGTGCCTCGTAGGGATACAGCTAGTATTAACGTTAATCCGTGGATACTCGTTATAGGTTCTCTCACATGCTAACAGCTCAGTGATCATTGCTAGCCACTGTTACTTGTCGTGAAATTTCTGATTCATGATAGGATAAATAAGTATTTTAAGAAAAAAGTCACTACTAGTGTGTTTCTTTCTTTACTCGTTCTATTTTATTCATTCACGGTTAGTTGAGTCTGTGCTGTGTGCAGGCTGCCCACTGCACTAGGAATTTGTAAAACTGAAAATACTGCCGCATCCGAAGCTAGTATCATCCGTGGTATCAAAGAGAAAAAGAGTAGTGAGCAAAGATGTCCTGGCCTTCACAGCAGTGAGCGGATTCGAGAGCCAGCGCCGTCAGGACGACAGTGGAACGCCCGCGCAGCCCCATGTTGTGTCAGAAAGTGAATTCTAGGGAGAGGAAGACAAGGAGCCTTCTTCCCCTCTTGTGAGAGGGACCGACGGCACGCGCCGCGTGTCTGCCCTGAGAACCGTCTACACTGGCTGCCGTGTACAGCTGGCATAAACGTCCTATTGCTTTTTAGTTTAATCCTTTGGAGATAGAACACAAGTAGGTAGTAGGTTCCAAACTATACTTATGTGTGTCGTGTTCATAATTCAAAAACAATTTCGTGGACATTTTGCAAAAATAAGAAAAAATATTTTTAAACTTATTTTTTTCTTTCTGTTCTTTGACTTTGGTCTTCACACTTGTACATTCTCTTTATTTGAAAAAAAAAAGTGTCCTTTACAGGGGCAGGGAGTGGCAGTCGTTTCTGCGGATCGGGTTGGGGTGGGAGCAGCAATCCGGGACACTAGCGGAGAAAATACTATGTCTACACTGGGGACGCTGTGGCTCTCGGGGGCAGGCTAATCACATGCTCATGGGCAATTACACTCTAAAGGAGAGGCCCAGGCCTCTGGAACACAGTTGCCAAAGAATCAGCACTTGGCACACGTGAGGCTCGGCACACGGTGGCTCCACGCTGTGTCGATCTGTCACCATCCGTGGGTTGTCTCCTAGGAGAAGATTAAAATGGCTTATTTAAGGACTGCTGGGTAACCAGAGGCATTCGTCACGCAAGAGGGGTGTACCTGCTCTCCTTCCTTTTTGTAGGATTTTACCTCGACCAGAAACCCTGGTAGGAACAAAACGCCACATTGGGGAGATAATCAATGGTGACGAATTTGATTTGGGAAAAGCAGAATTCAAACTAGGCTGTTCCTGCAACCATTTAAAATGAGGGTAGGGTAGAATTCTGGTGCTATTTCCTAGTCTGGTTCATTTAAACCTTTTTTTAATAAAAGTTATTTTTAAAAGGATCTGTTACGGGCCTATGATAGAGGCATCATACTGAAATGTTAAGATACATATCAACATTCGTTAAAAAAGATGTATCTCAAAGCACAGCTAATTACTTAGTTATGAGATTTGACTGCAGGTTTACTAGTAGGAATGTAGTCAATTATATAATCCTCTCTTCCTCAAAAGAACTCACTTTTGGGAGGGAGGATGCTAAATTGTAAACGAACTGCTCCATGTACAGTGTTATATGGAGGACTTCTGGGGACACGGGCATCAATTCTCCACAAGGACGGAGTCCGGGTTCTCACTCCCGTGCCTTCTAGACCCTTGGTGATGGCCGAGCGTGGACACGTGGCTCCTTCGTCAGTGGGGATTCTCCGTGGCCCGCAGAAGCCCAGCCCCTTTGGAGACCCCAGGGCGGGGAGAGCAGCCATCCCTCCTTATTTCCGATCCTTTGCTCCATTTCAGGGCCTACCAGATATTATAGGGGGTTTTGAAGTCATTTTAGCTCTTGGTTGAAGTTTCAGTTTGTGTTGACTTCATTTCCCAAATTCATACTCTGAATATTTTGAACTGAGCTCATTTGCTCTGAAAAGTATACATCTATTAATGTCTTATGAATATCTTATGTATGAATTTAGAAATGGCCATTTCCCTCATAATTAGGCTGACATCACGAATCATTGAGAATCAGATTTCATTGGTTGACTGAGTTGGGACAATTTGTGTGATGTTTATTAGTCTTTTGTTAGGGCACACATTTCCAAAGTAGATCATTAAAGAGAGAATTTAAGAGCATTAATTTCATGTGCAAGCATCAGCACACGACTCAGCAATTACACGGAGTTCTGAAAGTTAGAAATCAGAACTATGAATGTTCCTTCAAGAGAAAGGGGAGGTCGTATTTTGTACCACAATGAGTTTTTTCCTAATATAGAAAGTGACTCATGTATCTTGGTGGCTAATAAAGGAGTGTGCTCCTGGCAAAATGCAAAATCCTAACACTCTGAGGTCTCTCTTCTCAATCTTACGAGGTCTGATTTTAGTAAATGGTGAAAGCATCGTATTTAGTTGTAAAATAAAGCAGCATTTCTACTTCATGGAAGTCTTCCTGGCACCAGTAAGAACTTAAACATCTATTTATCCAGCTATGGTGGCCGGCGTGTTCTCTGTAGGTCTTCCTGATCATGTCATGAGCATAAAAGTAGTTGAGACAATGCACATGTTCTTCTCAGCTAGTGTCCCAAGTTTTGTTCTGAATGGTCATTCTCCCCTGCGTCATCTGTGATTGTGACCTTAAATTATGCCATGTTTGCATTTTCAGCCCTTAACTCTCTACCCTGTGCACCGCGACAGAGCCCTCGCTCTGACATCACGGGATCCTGATTCTTTCCCCTGATCTGCTGTCTTCTTTCCTCCCCCACTGTGGTGTGTGGACCCTGCACCCTTCTCCTCAGCGAGCTGCCCTCTCAGACCCCAGATGCCGGCTCAGAGGTGGACACAGCTCCCTCTCGTTGATTCCTGCAGCAGCTGGCGGGATTGACGCTGGCTGTCAGCTCTCTGCACAGCCCCTCTTTCTGTCTGCATTCACGATGTAGGTATTTCTCCGTGTTCTCTCTGGCTCCTCTCCATCTTCTGTCTTCTCCGCTTTGGCTCTCCCGTCTGATCTTATTTCTCCCACTGTCACCTCAACAAGCTGGACCCCAAAGGTCACTAGTAGCCCTGACATGTCTCCAGATGGCCAGAGCTTTGCTCCAGAATTCGCACATTGTCACTTTGATGACCTGTTAGTGCAGCACGATCGGTCACGTCCTGTCTTCTAACCCCCTATTCTAGTCTTCTCTTTGAGGCCCCACCAGGGCTGGGACACCAACCCAGCCCTGTCCCTGTGGTTGGTCTCTTGTCTGTGCTCCTCAGTCACCTTTCTCTGTGCTGCCTGTGACCTTGGGCTGGACAGAGCGACTTGTGCGCTGACAGCCTCCCAGTCACCCCACCCCACCGCCAGCCCGGTCCTCCCCATGCTGCTCTAGCACTGAGGGTCTTGTCCCCCAAGACCTGCCGCAAGGCTTCCCTGGTTCCGTGTCACCAGTGGGCGGCACGGAGGTGACCGGGAGGTGGCCCTGCATGTCCTGCGTACACCCGTCTTTCTGCCTGGCGGGGGAGGTTTGGGACGGCACACGGCCAGCAGGGGCCCCGCCAGGCAGAAGCTTCTAACCGAGATGTGAAATCTCATTCCTCCTCCTCTGCGCGACCTTGGCTGATTTCCAGTTCACAGTAGTTGGCCAGCGGTGCTGCTGGGCAGTGTGACAGTGGCTGGGTGTTGAGTCTGTTTTCTATGCCCGAGAAACGGATGGAGTGGTGAGGTCCCAGGTGTGAGTGTGTCCTTGCAGATTGTGAGGATTTAATCCAGCCTCCTCTGGCGCTAACAAGCCGGGTCACCTGCTCGGTCCACCAAGCCCTTTTCCTCAGACGTTCCCGCGCAGTGGCCCTGAGCAGTAAGAAAATAAGACCCGAAGTCCCTGGGACCAGTCACCGGCCTCCTCTGGACGTGGGTCTGAGGCCCCACCAGGTTTGCCAGGCAGGGGAGCATCTGGTTATTGAAACAAGTGTCTCTCTGTCCCCTGTGACACCCGGAGCGTGTCAGTGCCTGGCGGGATTTGCCCTCCACGGTAACCGTGCCCAGCTGCAGCTTCGGCACTCTTCCCCTGGCATCGGGGCCTCACCGGCCTTCCCGGGCGCCCCCTGCTCACCCAGGCTCTGGGTTCGTGTGGATTCCAGGCCCCCAGATGCCACTCCTATTCACACTGAGTCAGCGGAACGAGGACGTGGAGAGAAGGCCGAAGAAAGGAGCCGTGCTCTACGTAGGACCTGTCGTTCACTTGGCCCGCGGCACAGCATGCATGTGTGCCCTCGGAGTAGTGCTCTCTGGAGCACTGTGGAGAACGTGCCCACGCGCCAGGCTGCTCACAGAGGCCTGTCCCGATCTGCCGCCTCGCGTTGAGCCCTGACTCCCTGCCCGAGACGACGTGAGGCGGGCTCTCCCTTCGGGAGCAGCAGCCCCACCGACCCCGAGCCCCTTGCTGTGTCCTGGAGGCGGGGGGCGGGGGAAGGGAGGGGGCCGGTCTGGGCCCCGGGCGCTTGCTCCCCGGCCGCGGCCGCTTTACCCTCAGGCCTGTCCCTCCGCCCTGGCCTCTGTCCCAGCTGCATGGCGTGGCCTCCAAGCAGAGGCCCGGCGGCAGGTTGGGAGCTGAGGCCTAGACGGGGAGTGGGCGGGGGGGGGGGCCCCTTGCCGGAGCTCCTGCAGGTGCTGGGGGGGGGGGTATAGAGGCA
>CM053567.1:630778-750462 GCA_028646485.1 Cryptoprocta ferox
TTCGACTGATTGGATGCGGCCCCCCTGCATCAGGGAGGGGCGTCTGCCTTAGCCAAGTCCACCAGCTCAAACGATAGTCCCCTCCAAACGGTGCCTGCCCCGCGACACATAGACGGGCGCTTGAGGGAGCGTCTGCGTCCCGGGCCCAGCCGCGTGGACACATGGACATGACCCTCGCACCCCCTCTTCCCGAGCGGGGAGCATCTGCGTCCCGGGGCCAGCCGTGTGGACACATGGACGTGACCATCATAGGCAGCCCTTGCTCTGGGGTTTGGAGCATTCATGCCTGAAACGAGGTTTGAGGCCGAGTGGTGTCTGAGGCCCTGTCGACATGGTCCCTGCTTGGGGAGATGGTCCCAATGGGCAGGTCTCTGCTCCAGAGAAACTCCGGGCCGGCAGGGAGGGCGCGACTTTGTGCAGCTGAAGGCTGACTCACGTCAGGCGTCCTTACTGGAATTACGTGGAGTTCTTCACAGCCCCCAGCAGCGTTTGGAAGCTGTAACGTGGGTCCATGGTGAATCGGTTATGGTGAAACCAGACGCTTCCAGGACAGAGAATGAATAATTTTGTTTTTCTGGGTAAAAAAAACAAAACAAAACAAAACCTCTTTCAAGTGCTTTTCTCTGTTTTTTGCTGAGGCGTAAATTTTTCAGTCCTTTGACGACATCCCTTCCTCCGACAAGGCTGGTTTCCATGGCAACGGCAGCGCTGCGGCCTGACGCCCTGGCCCATGACAGTGGCTGCTGGTGGGCTCTGTCCAGTGCATCAGGGTGCGTTTCTGGAGCGCCGGGTGAGCGCACGGTAGCGGGCGCCCCGTCTGCACGCGCTCTCCCTGAGGGGGGCCACCGCGCCCCCCTGCCAGTCATCTCAGGACGGAGGAGGTGACAGCCTCCACGGCACCGGCTCGCCACGTTTCCTGGCCCCTCCGGTGTTTCTTTCTGCTCCTGGTGCTCGTGTGAGTGTTCTGTCTTACGTGGGGGGAGCTGACCCTCGAGGCACAGGAGGAAAGAATTTCTGTCCCCCTGGGACGTAGCGGGGACGCCGAGGGCCGGTCAGCCCCGCTCTGCAGCCACCTTGTGAGGACATGTCTGCAGACTGCTGTCACAGTCCCTTGGGGAGACTGGCAGGACCCCAGGGGCCCGGGGCTTATCCACACGGACGTTTTCTTCTCGAAGCTCTGGGGGCTGCAGGTGGAAACTCAGGTGCCTGCAGGGGTGGGATCTGGTGAGACCCTCCTGGTGGGGGGGGGGCCAGGTACAAGGACACTGACCCCATTCACAGGGGTCCACCCTCATGACCTCATCTTCTCCCTAGGGACCCCTCCTGACACCATCCCACTGGGGATTAGGGTCCAACAGACAGATTTGGGGGCACAGACGTCCCGTCTAGAGCAGTAACCTTGGCATCATCTGGGAGAGAGACGGGCTCCCTGCTCCTCCTTTTCTCAGTGTTTCATAGGCAGTGGACACAAAAGCACAGGAACGGAGGCCGTGATGGTTGGACCAACTTTAGGAAGAACAGTCTTACCAGAGTCTCTGTATGGAGGGGAGGACACGCATGTCCTTCCACCCTGCCCCTCTGTCTGGACGCACTGACCTCTGGCCTAGGTCTAAGAGCAGACCCCAGACCCCCCCCCCCCCCCGCTCACACGTGCCTCCCGTGGTTGGGAATCTGCCGGGCCCTCTGTCAGGGCTCTGGGGTTCCTGAAGAGAAAGCAGTTTGGAGCTTGTTTCCTGGCCACTTCCTCCCGGGAGTCTCGCATACTTAGATTTTAGGACTGGGTATGAGCGCCCACCTTTGAAGAGGCCGAGGACACACCCTGTGAGCGCACACAGCACGCTGGGATCAGCGCTGCCACCCTCGCCTGGATCAGGCGTCCAGGCGAAATCGTCCCGCGCTGAGGAAGAAAACTCACGGGGCTACATTCTTAAATGTTCTTTCCTCTTTCAGTATTAAAAACAAACTTATAATTCTAGAATCCAGAAGGGTGATAAAGCAATCACATATGTTAATAAGAGTTAATTCGTTTTTCTGTGGGGATGTTAAGCCTGAGATGTCCAAGCAGTGTTTGCAGAACAAATGTTTGCTTGCCTTTCCTGGGGAGTGTGCTCCTGGAGAATTTGACACCGAGAACGCTTAATGACTTCAGAGAACTTTGCGTATTTTGAAAAAGAAAAGTTTGTTTTTCAGTAATCAAGATCCGGATGTTAAATGAAGAAAATGCTTCATGAAACAAAAATACATGTTTGTTCATTTTTGAGAAAGAGAGAAACAGAGACAGACAGACACTGCACGGAGCGGAGGGGCAGAGAGAGGGAGACACAGAATCGGAAGCAGCTCCAGGCTCCGAGCTGTCAGCGCAGAGCCCGACGCGGGGCTCGAACCCACGAACCGCGAGATCGTGACCTGAGCCAAAATCAAGAGTTGGACACTTAACCGACTGAGCCCCCCAGGCGCCCTGACACATTTCCTTTTGAAAGCAGGCTTGTTTGGAAATGACGTCACCCTGACTCTTCCCCCAAATACGCCGAAGGCACGGTGGGCGCTGGGCTTGGGTGGCGGTGGGCGTGCTGCTCACACTGCATCCTGGCCGGCTTTCTTTCCTTGGCTGCTTCCAAACGAGCAGACTGATTCTTCCCCAAACTCGTATCATAAGAAACACCTGGGACACTTATTACACGATTAAAAGATTGTCGACTCAGACTTCCTCCCCGGACGTTGGGTTACGGCTCCACAGCCCGTGTTTCCAGCATGTTCTGGGTCATGTGCGTTGTCAGGAGCTCGGGGAGTCGCCATGTTACACGGCACCAAAGGTGAAGCAGAAACACCCCCTCGCTGTGTCTCGGAGAACCTCCTTGTGCAGCAAAGCCCGCATTGTGCACACCCCGGAGCCGGGGAGCTGAGCGAGTGTTCGCTGCCACCTCTTTCTGCGGTTGGCTGAAGGGCTGAGCTCTGGGTAAGAACCCAGCCACTTGACCTCCCACATTTCTGCCTCCTGTTTTGCTGCTCTCACTGGTTTTCGCCTGAAGATCCCTCAGTGACTTACACTCACGTTGGAACATAGGTCTGGCTCTCTTTTAAACCGACACCATCTGGAACATTCTAGGTGCTCCTCCCTCCCCAGGAGCGCACAGGCCCTGGAGACCAGCCCAATGCCTCAGGGAAACTTACCCACACCAATTTGTTTCCAAAAACATTCTAAGATTTCGAAAACTAAATTGGAAGCAAGTAACTTCAGATGTGAAACGGTAAATAGACGCCGGTGCGGTCTCACGCGGCTCCAGCTATAGCGCAGACGTCTAGAACATCGAGGAGTAGCAGGGTGTGCCTCTGGCTCACCCTTCCTTCTCGAAAGGGCCTCTCACACAGGGTGTCTTTCACACCCTCGTGGACAGATTTGAGAATGTTTGCCAAGGCACAGAGCAGCGTGGAAGGGCGCCAGGCTTGTGCGGGGCCTCGCGGAGAAGTGTCCCAGCGCACTGAGACAACCCCCTGCACCTGATGTGACCTGCCTCCAGTCCGTGCACCTGGGCCTTTTCATTGCCTCTCGCTCTGGACATTATAGAAATCGTAAGTGTGATTTCAGTGGGTTAGTGTTTGCTAGATGCGCTAAGTGGCGCCTCATAGGTGGGAGGGATACATTTTAACAGCTGGTCACTTGGGAGTGGGGACACTTCATGACCATTTCCTCTGGGGCTAATGCACATTGTAGAAAATACTATTAGTATGACATTTAAAAGAGAGTCTTTGAAGGCAAAAACTTAAAAAAATAAGTTCTCAGCACCGCTGACATTCCTGGTACCTAGCTTTCTCAAGCTCTTATGTGCCTTGAAATTTTCACTGGATTTGTTCTTTCTTTTTAGACCTCGTAGTAGCTGCTGGGAAATTCTCCCAGAGTGCTTCTGGGAATTAATATGTTCTGTTAGCAGCTTGAAAAACTTCACAACAATAAAAAGAAAACAAGGAGTGATTTGTGTGTTGTGCAGATCCCAACGTGCAGAGCGCGGTGTTTGGGCATTTCTGACGCCGTGTCTACTCCTGAGCGCCTGCCGCGTGCCAAGGGTTGCGCCCGAGGTGACGTTGGTCAGCAGCTCACAGCCTGCACTGCCGTGCGCTCACAGTGGCCCTTCCCTCTGACGGGAGGGACCCTGTCCCTTCACCAGAAGGATAGGAAGGAATACCTTGTTGAAATGCTTCTGTGTGAGACGTGGAGGCAAGCTGCAGGGGTGCGGAACGTTATTGGCCAGCTGGCCACTGGGCTCCCCCTAGGAATTCAGCAGAGAGCTGCTTTTAAATCATTGGTTCACTGGGCAAAGGTAGCCTGACATTTAGACATTGAGGATTAGTGCATACAACGTTTAGAAACAGTGCAGGTCTTGTGTCATTACCCAATCTTTGGCATTCTGAAGATAATTCACTTAGATAATTTCTTTCTAACATGCATCAACTCGCATTCAAGGCCCTTCTTTCAATAAACATACTTAAGCCCTGTCATTCGGGAAAACAGAGGTGCCGCCGGAAGTCAGAGGGCGTGTTCCGGAGGGTAGCGCTCAGACATCTCCGTTGACAGGCGTGGTAACCCGTGGAGGAAAGTGTGGATGTTTGGCTCCCATGACCTTGTCCTCCACTCGTACGTGACTAAGCAGGAGAGAGGCCACAAAGACGTGCATTTGAGGAATTACATGCTCTGCAGAGACAGACTCAATTTGAAAAATGGATTCAAATGTCTCATAGGCAATAGCATATAAAAGTCCATTTCTTAAAGGAGCCCATTGTAACCGAAACGTTTCCATTGCTTCACAGCCGTCCGTGCGAACTTTGCTTTAAAACCGAACAACACAAAACCACGTTTTCTCTTCCCTGCGCGTCTGTGGCGGCCGCCGGTGCGGGGGCGGTGTTCTGCTCTGGGCCGGCCCGGGGGTGTCTTTAGGACTCCCGAGTGTCAGCCGGCACGTCCGCCTCCTGAGGGCAGGAGCACAGACGTAGCTGTCACTCGGGCCCCTCCGCCGGGGTCGGCCCTGGTTTGCCGCATGATGCACGCGCCGGGTGAGCCGATGCGTGTGAGGGGCTGGCGGCGGGGCTGCTGGGCACTCACTCTGGGCCACAGGCAGAGAGCACAGAAGGTCCCAGGCCAGGCACCAAGGGAGCTGCGTTGTCTGAGGCGGGTGGCGCACCTGTGTGTGCTGAATGCCCGAATGCGCAACTCTTCCATTGTCGGGAAATCCCGATGGCCAACACTGAACGCTTTGCCGCCTCTTAAAGGTCCTGTGAAGGGTTTTGACGAAACATTTAACGCTAGTGCTTTTCCAAAGGTGGTTTCTCTTTTATTGGGAAAGAAAAGGGCACATCCATGTCTATGGGATGGGCACTGAAAGCCAGTCTTGACACACGGAACATTATTTAGCCTTGAAAAGGAAGGGGATTCTGACTCCTGCTGTAACGTGGATGGTTCGTGAGGATGTGTGGTCAGTGAGGTAAACCCAACAAGGACAGACAGGCCAGGGAAGGACAAGACTACCTGGGTCCACGCACGGGCAGTCCCTGGAGCAGGCACGTCCGCAGAGACGGGATGGAGACACTAGGCACAGGCACTAGGGCCGGCCTGGGGGCGAGGTCCATGTCTAAGGGAGACAGAGCTTCAGTTTGGGAAGATGGAAAAGTTGTGGAGGTGGACGGTGGGGATGATCTCGCGACAGTGTGAATGTACGTAATGCCGCTAAACTGTACCCCAAGCATGGCTTCGCGTGCTAAATTTTATGTGTATTGCAACATGCACACACACACGTGCGCGCGCACACACACACAATGTTCAGGAGCAAAACTAAACAAACAGAAATAGCATGTATCACATGACTGAGAAACAGTGAATTCTCAAAAAAATTGAGAAAAGATAAAACTATATACATGTTATATATGAGTTTGTGTATATATTGTATATAAAATCATGTTCCAAATTATGTTATAGAATCATGTCTATTATAAAATCACATATTTGGTAAATCTACATACATATAAAAATAGATACGTATCCGTCTTACATCGATGTGATTGACGTGTCATCTATGAAATCAGGGAAGGGAAATGAAGTCTCTTGAATGACAATATGAGTCATAAGTATAATTTCAGAGACGGTGAGTCATTTCTCTTAATACTGTATTATTGTTTGGAAGTTTGGTCGGTTTTGAATCTTCTAGTCCTAAGTTCTTCTGATGGGTCAGCACAGAAACGTGTTCTTTCTGTGAGATCCTGACGGAATTATCCGGAAATCCAGTACCATGTGCTCTGAGCGATGCCATTTCGTGTTGTAATTTGTCTGCAGAATCCGAAACCTTCGAATCCTGGAGCCTCCTTTCTAAAGCTGAGAGCCGGGGAAGGCAGGCAGTCCCCTGGCCCCTGGAGCCTCACTGTCCCCTCATCCACAGAGAGGATTGTTAGGGGTGTAGACGGGTAGACAGAGCCCAAGCCAGGATAGGAGCACAGAATGAATCACCAACAAAACCACAAGAGCAAGGTCACAAACACTTGGAGCCGCTGTTACGCCATCAGGTCTATTTGGTGGATGAAAGGGCAGGTTTTTGCCCTGAACGTGGAACAGTGTGGCCGGTGTTGGGTCCCGTCCAGGACCAGGGTGGGCTGAGTCACACGGTCCCTGTAGCCACGGAGGCTCGTGGTGTGTGTGGAAGCAGGAGCACCCTTGGAGGGACCTGAACCGTCATTTGGTTGACCCCGAGCAGGTCTGCGTGCTCTGGCCTGGCCGAGCCTCTGCACACCCCAGTCGGAGAACCGTCCAGACCCCCGGAGGGCATCGCACGTGGCCCACTTGGCAGAGCCCTGTGGCTCACAAAGGCCCAGCGCTGAGGGGCCGCACTGAGGGCACGGGGTTCAGGAGACACCGATCCCGCAGCCCACGGTGCCGTCTCCTTCCAGGTCACCCGGCTACCGTGCAGCCCGGGCTTGCTGGGGAGGCGGCCTCCGGGCCGGCAGTGCCTGCTGCTGGATTAATTACCCTTAATTAGGTTGCGTCCCTCGCCGGAGAGCGAGTGAGAGAGATGTCTAGTGCCTCCTGCATCTGCAGGACCTCCGAAGACCAGGGAGGACTCCCTCCTTGGCGGAGAGAGAGTCCCCGCTGCTGGCTCGCCTGGGAGAGCGGGAGCGGAGGTCACGGGTGTGGCTGAGGCCACGGTGACCGGGCTGCGGGCGCGCAGGAGGGCCACCACGCTCGGCTGTGCCCACATTTCATCCTGAGACGGACGGACGGCCCTGTGCTCACGGTGTCAGCCGCGCTGCACGAGGGAGCCCTTCCCCGTGGGAATGATACTGCCCGTCATGACGTGGCGCTGAGAGCGAGGGGTGTCCTGAGCCCGAGGAAGGCGCCGCTGTCATTTTCCTGTGCCGTGAAGCCCAGGGGAAGCCGATTCCGGGCACTGTGTAGCCAGGGGGAGAGCAGCAGAAGGGCTCACCGCCTGCATGGGGGGCTGCCAGCGGGCACACGGTGAAACGAACAGAACTGTTTGTTCACCAGGTGCCTTAGTGACGCTTCAAGCTGACCTTCCATACACCCGAGGCTGGTACCGTTGTGTGAGTGCTTCACACGAGCACGGACTCCATCTAGCGAGGCTTCCGCAGAGCGCCCGGGCGGGGGGCTCCTGGCCTCCCCGCCGCTGTCCAGGCACCGGGGGCTCCTCTGGAGGCTCCCACCGTGTCCCCACTGGAACCCAGACACCCCGGGCCTGATGTCCTCGCCCTGCCCATGGGCCACGCCTCAGGGCCACCCTGAAGTCCCCGGCCTGGGAGCTGTCCACGTACAGATCTGCCCTGGAGGACCCGGGCTCGTTCTGTGGTCCCCGGCTCAGTGCCATCATCTGTGACTCCAGACGGTTTCCCAGCTCCTGCCCAGGGAGGGGCCCATCACTGCACCTGTGGTGGCCATATGGGGACCACTCCATCCTCCCTGGTTCCAGAAGATGACTCTCTTGATGAGTTTGAGAGGGTTTTCTTTTTCTCTAGACAGAGAATAAGATTTAATTGTAAATAACCTAGAAATCAGATCATTGTCTGAGGTCAAAGTAGCAAATACATCAAAATGCTCACGGCATTTCTAATTCATCATTGAATTGGCAGTTACAGGTACCAGTGCCCTGCGGGTGTCCTCTAGGTCGACCACAGAGGCCATGGGACAGACACGTCCGTGGTGCCTTCCCTCTTGCTCTCGAGACTTCCAAGAATTTTGTGCACAGAAGGTCATCGTGCACATTGACACACTCACGTTTTGTGGTTTGTTTGGCAGACGCGGAGGGAGCTGCAGCTGCAGGAGCTGGGGTGGCAGCCGAGGGCACGTGGGGTGGGAACACACCTGTCTACAGGTGCGCCTGTCCTGGAGGGTGTCAATGCAGCACGCGGTCCATTGTCATTTATTGGGGCCACGTTCAGAGGAAGCTTTAAAATGAGAACACAGCCACATGGACTCCACGGTGAATAAGCTACTGAGGGTCCCGAAGTACGTGTTCTTCAACATCTGACGCATCCTTTCTTCCGGGAGGGGTCTTAGCTGCTGGGAAGAATGCGGGCAGAACAGTGATCAAACCAGATCTGTTCACTGCATCCAGAACGCAGAGCTACATGCGCCCAAAAATGGATTTTCCTTCCTAATAAAGTGTTCGGCTTGGGGAATTATCACACATGCCTCAAAAATAAAAGCTCGCGGTATTTTTAAAGCACAGTGACAGGGAGCAGCTTGACGGTTCTGTGGCTTTGGCTCCGTTTTGTCGCCTGAAATGGAGACAGTCCCTGACTGGAGGGTCATTGGTGAGGGTGCCTGTCACCGTGCCTGGCACAGAGCTGGCCCTGGGCCAACATCCCCTTTCATTGAAGGCCAAGAAGAGGGTCAGAGCTTGGGGACATGTGCCTCGTGGGCATCCAGGTGCTGTGGCAGGCATCCTTGCTGTTGCTGAGATCCCGTCGGATGGGGCAGCCTGGCACACGTGCCCACTCGTGCGGAGCTCAGCAAGGGCGTCAGCAGCCCGGAGGCATCGGCCTGTCATCCTGTGTGGGTCATGTCTGAGCTGGGGTTTGGCAAAGCCGCGGCCCTGTGCAGGGACTGTCAGCGCGTCTGGGTGTAGAAACTCTCACGATCCCCTGGTTTAAAGAGGAGATGGGAGGTGGGATCGCCAAGGCCCACTGGGGAGTCTTGCTGTCCCGAGAGCTTTTTGTAGGACACGGTCTCTGACGAAGCATACTCTCCCTTGCCCCCTTCCCAGGGAGGCCGTCTTCTTCAGTCACATGTGCTGTTTGCAATTTTTTGCTTTAATTGTGCCAAGAACCCTGCTTCCCCCTGGTACAGCTTCGTCCCCTCGACAGGTTTGGAGAGAAGCTTTTTCTGACCCAGACCCCATCTTCCTGAGGGGACCTGAGCCATGTGTCCACCTGTGGGATGACCCGCTGCAACTTCTGTAAAGCTCAGGACCTGGGCTGTCGCCCACAGAACCAGCATTCAGCTCCGCTCTCCTTCCTGAGGTGACCCCTTGACAGGGTGAATGTTGAGTGCGTCGTGGCTTCTCTGGAGTTTTCTGAAGACGGCCATAAAGCCCAGCTTGATTTTTGTTGCCTTTTTATTGCCGTGTTTTGAAGAAACAGCCCTAATATCAGGCCTTCCTTTGCACTCGTGTGAAGGGTGTCCATTACACCCACGTTCACAGCCACATGGCGTGCCGGAGCTAAGGCACTGAAGCCGCCTGTGCTCAGCAGTGTGGCTGGATAACCACACCGTGTATGTACTCTCAGTGGAATAGTATTCAGCCCTGAAAAGGAAATCCTGACACTTGCTTTAATGGGGGCTGGACCTCGAGCACTTTGTGCCGAGGGAAATCGGCAGACACAGGACAAGAGGCGCGGTGTGGCTTCACCCACAGGCGACCCCTGGAGGAGGCACATCTGCAGAGACGGAGAGGGGGTGGGCTGGGGGTTTACTGGGGGCAGAACTGGTCTTGCAAGATGAGCTCTGTGGGTGGACGGTGGCGGCTGTGCACAGTCCGTAACGGCTGCCACTGAGCCGTCCGCTGCAAAGTGGTTACGGTGGTAGGTTTTATGTTATGTGTATCTTATGACAACAAAAGATGGGAAATGGGTCTGCATGACAGCTGTGGACACCGTGCAGAGTCAGGATCTCGGCAGGAAGAAGGGACTGAAGAGCTTTCGGGAGATGACTTTGCTGAAATATTCCGTCTATTCGTTGCATCTATGTCTGGAGGCTTTCGCTGGGTGTCCCTAAACTCGAGGACGTGGTGAAGTTTTCTGGCTTCTTCCTAGTCTGCGGGGAAATGGGAAGAAGCAAGTGTAGTGAGTTTTCCCCAAAGTTAAGCATTTCCATGTTACAAGTCCCCTTCGAGTAGAGTTTCCTACTTGTTTGTTATGACAAGGGTTTGTAACTGACGGTGACAGCATAAGGTGGTTTTGCGGTGAGCACGTGTCTGAAAACAGTCTTCATTAGCTGCACCAGCAGGCTGACAGCCCTGGCGTCCGTAGAATTAGGGGGAAATAGTGACAAGTCCACACAACGGCAAACACGCGCTTTCAGTGTTCCAGGAAGGCTCAGCTGCAGTCCACCGATGGCTCTGCAGGGACCTTCTCGGGCACTTGGCTTATTTGTTGTAGCTTTCAGTTTTCCTCTCCCGGTGGCTGTCGTGAGGCGTGACGACCCACAGGCTCACGCCCTGCTGTCTGAGACTGGGACGGGTGCGGACACACCCTCCTGGTCTCCGGGGCGCCTCCCTGTGCAAGTGGCCGGGTGGCTGGCTCAGGCGCTGGCAGGACAGCCGTGCTGGGCCTGCCGGCTGAGAAGGACCTCACTGAGCGCACGACAGCTTCTGGATCACGGTCCTGGCGCGTGGGTCTGAACACCACAGGGCCACCCCTTCTGGAACGGAGCCGCTTGAATGAGGCTCAGTTCATTCAGAATGAGTGCCCGTACCTTTCCATCTTGCTGCACCTCACAGGTCCCCGCACCTGTCCGTGGCAGGGGCTCAGAACGCAGAGGTGACTCAATTGTGCAAAATAATTTAAGCATCAAGAAAACATGGATGGATCTGGCACAGTGTCTGTCCCAGTGCCCATTTGCTTCCCCAGAACAATATTGGAAAGAATTTCCCTCAGTTCTGTGGAGGGACAGCACAGGGGAGAGGGAAGGGCATGGATCCTGGGGCCGGGCTACCTCGGTTTGAATCCTGCCACTATTTCCTTGCCATGTGACCTTGAGCAAGTTTCTCAACCTCTGGGTGACTCTGATTTTTCTGATTATTATGATACTAGTAACTACGTGTAACAGACTAAACGTTTGTGCTTCCTCAAAATTCATAAAAAAAAACTTAAATTCCCACGTGATGATGTCAGGAGGGGAGACTTCGGGGGGAGTTGAAGTTGTGAGCGTGAGCCCCCCTCACGTGGTGGTGTCAGGAGGGGGGATTTGGGGGGAAGATGAGGCCGTGAGGTTGGGGGCCCCGGGATGGGATCAGTGTCCTTAGAGAAGAGACCCCGGCAGAGCCCCAGTCCCTCCTCCATGTGAGGACACAGCCAGAGTCCGCCACCTATCAGAGGGTCTCACCCCATGACCTCTAGCTCCAAGAACTGCTGGAAACAAGCTCCTTTCATTTGTGAGCCCCCCGGCCCCTGGCGTTTTGCAACAGCGTCCCGACGGACCGGGGTCCTCCCCGCGAGGTCCTAGTGAGGGTTCAGTCAGGGTGCACGCGCAGAGAGCTGGCACCCAAGCCTGCAGGAGCCATTCGAGACTGTAAAATGCTTCCAGTACAGGGGAGGGCCTAGGAATCCTACTCGGGGGCAGTGATAGAATCCAAGTAAGTAAGGAAATGCGGGAGCCGCTGTGAGATAGAGGTGCTGCCCGGGGACCCCCAGGAGAGAGAGCACTGGCTGCATTTAATCGGGGCTGGTGCTCCTCCTACAGGAATTCAAGCCAGTGGTCAACCTGGTGGTTTTGAGGTTTTATGACAAAAACCTACACTGTTATTTTTCTGTTCGGAGGGATCCCACCTGAGTCCTTTTCTGGTCACCTCTGTGGTCCCCTCACCCTCGCTGGCTGTGCTGGGTGTGCTCAACATCTCCTTTGCTCAGAGGGGGGCACGATGGGTCAGGCGTCCCGGAACAGCCCCTGGGGAGTGTCACCTTGGCGTCAGTACCAGGGAGCCACCGTGTGGGCAGCACCCCGGGAGTCACCAGCCTCCCCAGAGGGGAGGCAGCAGGACTGTGCAGGGCTCCTGGGAGTGCTGGAGGCCGGAGCCCCGCTCAGGCTTTGTGGTGCCCGAGAGCACAGCCTTGAGTGTGGGGGGGGGGGGTGTCTGTTAGACACCGGATGGGATACACATCCAGCCTCGGCCTCAACTGGAGAGAGATGGGGGAAAACCTTCGGGTCGCCTGAGCCTGTAGGCACATGGCCATGTTTTCTGCAGTCCCTGACCCCGCGCGCGGTTTTCCACAGCCCCTAACCCCGCACAGCAGGGCAGCCGGCTGGAAGCGTCGCGGGTTTGCACGCAGAGTGTGTGCTGGGCAGCGCGCAGGGGCGTCTGCCACCGTTTTGCAGGGTGATTGTTCCTCACTCCCCTTGCAGCTTCACGGCACGTCCCACCGACTCTCTTGGTTCTGTGAATCAACAACATCCTAACGGGCGTCTGGAGGGTTGGGCATGAGGCAAACTTGGGAGTCAGAAAGCCTGGGTTTGAGTAAAATTCTACAATCTGGGGGCTGTGCACCATACAGAAGGCTCTGAATGCTTCCTTCTTCAGTTACCTTTTACTCACAGTGCGAAGGGTTCAGCTGCCTTATCCGCAGTGCGAATGGGGCAGACACTATATTTGAAAATATCCAATAAATATCTGGGACATGCTAGGAACTGAATAAAAATTAGTTGAATCTAAATACGGCTGATGGGAAGACACAGAAACCAAAGCAAACCCCATCAGCAGCCAATAACTTTTGGCTTATTATGCAAAAGGGAAATGCCGGCATTTCTTTTGCCAAAGGAAAGCTGAAATATAAACCCGCTGTGTAATCCTCAAATGAACCCGGAGCTTTCCTGCGGGATCCAAGAGGTTTTGTGGGGTTTTGAAATTTCAGCACGACCGTTTTACCTTCTTGATGCCCATCATCAAGGAGAGATTTCAGAAAGCCTGACATCGTCTCTTTGACCTGTTTCCTTGAAGCAGGCCTCCGAGCGAAGCCGGCACCAGCCTGGTGCTGGAGGAAGGTTCCCGGGGCGGAAGCCACCCACACACTCGAGCAGATACGTGAAAACATCCTGCAGTGTGGGAATGCCTCTCCCGAAACGTTAGGGTGCACGGTCTCCACCAAGAGCTCTGAAGTTCAGGGTCGGGAACATGTAACAAAACTTGGATTATCAAGTGTCGGACCCGAGAGAGCAAAGGTGAGCACGTACGCACCAGGTGGTGGGAACTAGCAATAAACACATGAGCTGAGTAGGTAAGAGTGAAGTCAGGAACCGGCGTTCTGGACGGAGTCCGTGTAGGATGGGCTTGGACTCCGGGGCTTTGTAATTCCTCCTGGTGAGGTTGCCAGAGTGAGGGCCGGGCGCTGAGCGGAGCCAGGGGCACGTTGTGCACACAGTGTCTCCAGGCAGATCACCTGCAAGAGGGCAGGTGCGCACGGTCAGTTCCTGAGCCCCTCGGCATCGTGTCAGCGCATGACCTTCTAGGTCACCGTTGTGAGTAGGGTTTGTTCAGTCCAATTTTCAAGTTGTTTTTTAGAAAAGCAGACATAAATATCAAGAATGCAAACATGGGAGAAAACATTTTAAAATCAAGGCTAATGAGTACATACCCTTTTCCAGATGGCATAGACCCAATGAAATTATAAAGCAAATTCCCTAATCTTGATACACGCTGGAAAGGATAATGGGTTAATTTTATCTTCAGTGGCTTTGACCTCCGTGCTGTCTCTCAGCCCTCAGCATTAAGGCTCAGCTGTCCGAGGCGGGTGTTGGGGCAAGGACCCCAACCACAATTCGGTGGACCTTACACTGGTCCCTAAGATGCATCCCTGACACGTGTGTGAGGGCTGTGGATCCTGAGGAGCAGCTCCACGTAAGTGGACTGTGAGCGGTGCAGGCCTGGGTCCCCTGGCGGGGGCGAGGGGTGTCTTGGGCTGGGTGGGGTGCAGGCCTCGGGGGTCTGCTTTATTCTTCTCCATTGGCCCTGCTGGCTCATGGTGCCCATTCAGCTGTCAACAAAAGCATAATTCATTTCAGGGCAAAACTCCTGCCTGGGACAATGGCTTCATTATAATCCTAAAGCAGTGTCGGGAAAACATGAAATTGTGCAGATGGAAGCAAACGGAGCCAGTGCTTCCGGTCCTTCCTCAGGAGAACGGAGTGCTTCCTGCTCCTTCCTCAGGGGTCGGGATGCTTCCTCCTCCTTCCTCAGGAGGGCAGGATTGTTTCCTGGTCCTTCCTCAGGGGCAGAGCCGCTTCCTAGTCCTTCCCCAGGGGGCGGGATTGCAAGCCGCAAACATGAACCCACGGGAGCCTAAGGAGAGCGGCTCACGGGCCTGAGTCCACGGATCCCCGGGGCCTCCTTCTCAGCAGCCACGCTCCGCCCTGGGGCTGTCGGAGCTGGGGCGCTGTGCACAGCCTGGGGACCGAGACCCTCTCTGATCCTCACCTGGACGAGGCAGTGGGAGCCAACCCTTGTGTGAGCTCATCTCCGTGCTGCCTCCCAGGATACGCAGGTCTTCCTTGAAATGACAGTGACGTCGCCAGTGAGTTTTCTTTTGGGAGGAATCGAGTGAGTTGTTTGGGTGTTAACAAGCATGTGCGTAACATAAATACCGGGAGCCGTCGGTGAAGACGTAACAGGCGGACCACACGGAACAGACGGAGTGTAAGAGACGACTGTCCCCCCAGCTGCACACACTTTGTCGTCGATCCCATCACACATACTGTGATTCTGCCCTCGAAGTTCTGGTCGCCCGCTGAAAGCAGGCTGGGTCTGTATTACTTTGTGCCCAAGGCACACGGCGAGCCCCAGTTGGTCCTGTGAGGGTCCTCCTTCATCTGCGGATATTTTCGCGAGCGGTGCGACTGTCACCTGCGCGAGAGCCGCCGTCCGCTACTCATGCACCAGGGCGCTGAGCGGACCGGCTCTGGGCCGGGTCGTCGAGGCCTCTGCGGGCGTCCGTGCTGCTCGGCTCCTGAGTCACGGCCCCGCCGGCTGGCTCGTCTCCTGGCGTGTCGGGGGCGGGGGCCGGGGACGTGCCCCGGGCGTGATGTCCCCGGGCGCGAGGCCTAGCCGCCGTCTCCATGGGCGCGATCTGCTGTCTCCCGGGAGCCCCGGGGGCCTCAGCAACGTCACGTGTGGGGGCTTCCCCGACGCCACCGGGGTGTCCGTCCCCCGGGCGCCGCCGGCTTCTCGCGTCCTCGAGGAGGCCCGGCCGTGTGCGTGCGGTCCGCAGGGGCCGTGCTGGGCTCGAGCGCGCTTGGCCCCGAGCTGACCGAGTCCGGGGACGGCCGTGGCTCCGCGCGGGGGAGCTCGGTGCTGCCGGGCCAGCTCCTCCCCCGGGCCCGGGAGCGTCCGCTCGCCGAGGGTGAGGGAGGGTCCGTGCCCCGGTGTGCCGGCCCCAACCGGAACGTGCCTGCTGGCGCCCAGCCGGCTGCTCTGTGTGCCGCCTCGGCCGCGACAGCCGCCGGGGAGAGCTGGGTCCCACGCACCCGGCGGGGCCACTGCCCAGGCCTGTCTGCCCGCCGGGGACGGGGGACGTACAGACCCCACGCGGTGGCCGTCTTCCCTTCCTGCCGGCCACCACAGCCAAGGAGGGCGTCATAGGCTCCCTGCAGAACCTACTCATGGCCATCGAGTGTTGGTGGGTTGCCCAGAATTGTGTCACAAACCAGGCCTGACCTGCTAGGGCCAGAACCCTCCGTTTTCAACGTGCCGCCCAGCACAGGGCCCGCGGCTGACTCCCCGGGTCAGCTTTGAGTCAGACACACAGCCGTTCCAATCGCAGGGTCCCCCCCACCACTGCTGTTGTCACGTGCCAGACATGCACGGCCTTAGGGGTCATTGCCTTCGATCCAGAACTTTCAGTTCTCGGAGAGAGGAGCACAGTGGGGCAGCAGATGAGCCCATGTCGTCCCTTCCATCGCCCGAGAGTGTTCACTGGTGACGAGATGCACGACCGTTCCTGTAAACCGTGGCAGCCTGGCTTCTGTGCTCCGAGGGGTGAGGAGAGGGATCCACGTGATAGTGACACTCGCCTCCCCAGGCGTTCTGAAACCCCCCTCCCTGCTCTTTCCACACACGTGTTCAGAAAATAACGCACGGCCGTGCTTCTACAGAAAGAGAAGGAATATGAAATTCTGAATCAGAAATTCTGATAACAAAGACGACCCGTTCTCGTCTCTCCTCCCAGGTCAGGGATCGGATTCCGTGGTCAGGGCAATAAAGAGCCTGGGGTGGCAGGCAACGTTGTAGATTCTGGATTGTTTTCCTGAGCGGGCTCGTCCTCACTGGTGGGTCGTTTGAAAGAGAAGGAAGGTGGCACGGCGGGAGCCTGTTTGTCCAGCCACCTGCCAGGGACGGATCCTACAGAAGATCAGGCTCCCCGTCCCACGGTGAATTGCGTGTATTCAAGTTACAATTAAGCAAAACCTTTTTTCTCCTTTTCTGACACAGTTCTGTGGTAGGAAACATTTGCTCCTTGTGTGTGTGTTTGCATGTGTTTGTTTCCCTGCTTTCTGTGGTCCTCCTCGTCTCTCAAAAACATGCCTGGCTGGTTTCTGCCTCCCGCCGAAGCTGCTGATCTTCTGTGACAAGTGTTTAGTGGGTAAAGATGGTGTGAGCCCCCCCCCCCCACTGCCTTTTTGAGAAACTTTCTTTTTAAGTTTAATTCAATCTTGAAAACAGAATTTCTCTATTTCCCTGAACAGCCGTTCCCTCACGCAATCGCTGTGATTGCGAAGATCTGTCAGGCTCTGAATTGAACTGGGGGAGCCCGGGGACAAGAGTGACAGCCTCTCTGGAGGCCTCAGGACACCGAGGAGTTTTCATGGTTCAGGGACAGACGAGTAAGCCCGATGCACCTGTGCCCCCGGCTGTGTCGCACGGACTGGATGGGGTCGGGTTCCAGGTGGATTTGAATTGTTTCCGTCCAAACTGGCCAACAGGAAAGAGGCATTGACCTGAAATCTCTGAACGAGTGCTTTTGACCATTCTATGAACTATAGACCGAAGGGCATCCCCGTCAATCTGCATTTATAGCAGTGTCAGTCAGGCTGTGTTCTGTATTCCAGAGCCTAACATAAAAGTTAGCGAGCAGTGATTTCTGTTACTATAAATCTCGTGCGGTGGTTCTCTTCTGTTTGCTTTCTGTCCCCGTGGGCTGGGTGACAGGTAGAGCCTGGGCACTTTCCCCTGCAAAGTGCACGTGCTCCACGGTCTTCCCGGAGCCTGGACCCGACAGCCACCTGTGATCCCCTGGGACACTGAGCCAAATATAGTAGGTGTCGTATATTTGAACTGAAGCCTGCAAGAATGATCATCGTAAACTTGAGTGAGCCTTGCAAGTACTCTGCAAATTACCTTTCATCTGTTCCCTAAAGAAAAAATAATAGAAGTCGTTCTGTGTTTTTTCTCTTTCTCTCCTGTGCTGCCCTCAGTCTCTTGGTGTCTCTGCCTCGCTCTGTGTGTCTCTCCACCCCTTTTGGAACACAGCTTAGAAGAGTTTCTCTCGGATACTTTGTAAATGTGTTAACACTCACTAATAACAGTGGTTTCCCCCCATTAATAACAATGTTAAACGTTAACATCACCTTGTCCTCAGAACACTGGTTCTCTTCTCTCTCTTTTGTGTAAAATTATTTTTTTATAAGAAACTTTTTTCCTCTGAAACAAAGAACATATAATGAGCAAATATGTTCCCAAGTAGAGCGAGGGAAAGTACGGCTTCTCTCGTCTTGTGTTTTGGAGAGAGGGAGGGACCGTGGTGGTTAACAGCATCCGCTCCGATTCCCCCTGGCTGGTTGGCAGCCAGTCACGGAGTCTCAGGGTGAACACTTGCAAAGCGCATGCCACAGCTCTTCTCTCTGACCCCCATACAGCGAGGACGCGGGCGCCCCGGCCCCGGTGTCCTCCTGCGCCGAGACAAAAGGCGTTCCAGGCCCGAGGATGCAGGGCTCGAGGGGTCTGTGCGGGGAGACCCGTGGGCTTCCGTCCGTCCGCCCCTACTGCGCCTCACCAGCGGTTGCCTGGCGTAGGTGTCCGAGAGGGGCCTGTAAAGGGAGCTGTGCTCACCGAGCGATTGCTACTCCATCTCCCAGCTTGCATTCATCGCCGCGTGTCACTGCGAGTTGGATCTTCTGACCCTGTCATCTCGTGGTGTCACCGCATCAGCGAAGCCTGCGCTGACCTGACGTTGCAGCCGATGAGCGAGTATGCGAGTTTCACCATCGAAACGTCATGTACGTCTCGTGGGTTCCATCTGTGTCACGTGAAACACCTGCGTGTCCCCCACGTGACATCCCTCTTGTCACATTGTGTCATTTGTGATGTGGACACGACGCCTTAGGAAGAGTGAGTGGGAGCCCTGGTCCCCCGACCCGTTCCCAGTGACGCTGCCGGGTCCGCGACCTCGGGCCGGCCCGCTAAAGGGCCATTTCTTATCGTCTCCTGTCTGCACGTCCGGTTGCTGGCCTGGATTCCCGTCACTGGCTGCCCTGCTGGTGCGTGGGGTCTGCTTTCCCAAGATGGCGTTGGTGCTTCCGTGGTGCCGCATCCCACCTGGGCCGCGACCAAACCGAGCTCCTTTATGACTTCCCACGAGCGCCATCCATTACTACCGTTGTGGTTTGCAAAATCCCCCGCAAGATCTATAAACGTACGTGTCCACTTGGGGCTGCAAGGCTCCGGAATATATGGTGAGAGCTTTGGAATTGAAATTCAGCTGCATCCCTGATGAATACTCAGCTCCTGATCAAACGTTTTCTTATGGAAAAATGAGTTTCTTCCATTACATGAAGTGGATTTCCTATAATAGAATTACACGTCATTTCCAACCAATGGTGGGCACAGTGTACACTGCCCGGCACCATAGTCCCGAGCCCTAGGTCTTCTTGGGGTTCAGCGGAACCCCTTGTCCCCAGTCATATGCAAATGAAGCTAGCTCAGCTCTGGAAAAAACTGTTTCCTCCTGTTGTCTGGTCTCATTCAAATCTAGTGTAAAAACAAAGTGGTTTATGTTTTTATGTGTTATCAGATAAAGACCGTAAAAGAGTGGCTGTTATATTAGGAATGTACTTTGATTTATTTGCACATTTTAGACTCGCAAGGTGTCCCCTTTTTGCCTCATCTCTAAGTCCCTGGGAATCTGCAGGCAGAGCAGTGCAGGGAGCGAGACAGCCCCGTGGGTGGGCTGCACGGCCCGGATGGATGGGCAGGCACGGGTGGGGCCGGTGAGCCAGGACGGCTTCCGACTGCCTACCGCACCCTTCTCTGGATACTGCTGTCCGTCCACGGACCCTTCCAGCTCTACAGTGTGTGGCTGTATTTTACACATCTTAGGATGAACAAGAAAAAATCGACTGTCGTGTGGATGTTTGATACAAGTCGGTAAATTCTTGGTCCGAGTGGTGCCATGGACTCCGCATTTAGCGGGATGAACGGCCCATTCAGATGTGCTCGGCCGTGGGAGGCCCATGAATTTTCACCACGCGGTTCCTTCATTCTCAAAAAGATGCTGATCTTTAAAATATGGGGATCTTCGGAGGTTCTCCATGTGCACTGTCTCTTTACGGGTAGCCGCTGAGGGGCACACATGTGCGGGACGTGTGACGAGCACCAGCATAGCGGGATGCCTGGGGACGCAGTCCTGTTTACTGATCCCACCTCCCGCTCGCGTCTGGACTTTGTTATGCACAGTTGTAGCTTGTATCGCGAGGGCTCTGATCTGACACTGGATTAAGAAAACAAAACGAAAAGCAAAAGCAGCCCACCCAGTCCCTACGTGTACATGTTCATGGGCGTCCTGAAGACTCAGGACCCAGGTTTTCAAACCAGGTCCCCTGTGGACATCTTCCTTCCTTCCCTCCCCGCTTCCTCCTTCCTTCCTCCCTCTCTCCCCCCTCCTTCCTCCCTCCCTTCCTTCCTTCTATCCTTCCTTCCATCTATCCATCCTCTCTTTCTCCCTCCCTCTCTTAACAAATGTGTGCGGAGGGTCTATTGCATGTTGCTGAAAAGCGTTCCGTCCTTGGGCAGCTGTAAGTCCCAGGTGTCCGTCAGTCCTGTCTACAGGGCGGTGGAGTTCATCTCCACTTTGGCCATAAACTCTTGAAGCACCTCCATGTTCTAAGCACTTTGCCGGATGACAGTTGTGTGCAGAGCCGGCCGCCGCTTGCTCTCACGGTGCCCCTAGGACAGAGGGAGGGCTGGTCATCGATCACAAACCCCGCTGATGGACACGTGCTGCACAGGATCCTGCCTGTCCCAGGAAGCAAAGCCCGCACGCGGTGGACTGCAGATGGTCTCCCTGCACGGAGACCTTGGCCAAGAGCTTCTGGAAGCCGGGAGAAGGCTGAGGGGCATGGGGTCCAGGCAAGCTGGTCTGCAGGGGTCTGGCCACGGGGAGGCTGGCAGTGTGGCGCAGACCCAGTGAGAACTGAGACAGGGACAGCTGGGCAGATGATTCCTGTGACTGGGGGTGGGGGGCACCCAGGTAGGAAGCAGGTGGTGGGTTCATCGTTAGAGGCTCCAGAGAGTCTGAGCTGAGGGTCAAAAGATACGAATTCTATTTTTCTTTTACTCTTTTAAAAAAACATTTATCTATTTTTGAGAGAGACTGAGATAGAACACAGGAAAGAGGCAGACAGAGGGGGAGACACAGAATTGGAAGCAGGCTCCAGGCTCTGAGCTGTCAGCACAGAGCCCAATGTGGGGCTCAAACCCACAGTCTGTGAGATCATGACCTGAGCCGAAGTCACTCAACCAACTGAGCCACCCAGGCGCCCCTTGACTCTTTCAATATGAATAAACCATACAAAATATTTTAAAATATCATTATTCTTTTTTTTGAACAGTTTCTTTATTTTGATATCTTTCCCTTTAAAAAGGAGTGACCCAAAGTCTTCATGTTTAGCTGCTTGCTGTTTTATACACTTAGGAGTGTGTATCAGAGACATTGGGACACTAGAATTTAGTGCCTTTTCCCAGAGTCCCAAATACTCAATACACCTGAGATTGTCTGAAAAAGTGAGCATTAAGAGTTAATTGTTTTTAAAGAGTTGGGACCAAGGCTTTCCTAGTTTCTGCTCAGTCAGTATTGAAAATTGACCCTGCGGGTTGCTCTTAGGCAGAAATATTGGAAATGCCACGAGTCTGGCTGGGCTGTGTGCAGGTGAGCGATGCCAACGCCCCCATGTGATGCCGCACGGTTTGGGCAAGTGTCAGAGACATGTGGCTAGAATCAGCTGATCTGAGAAGTTCACCCGTCTCCTCTTTGTGTGTGGACGTAAAAATTGGAGTCAAGTGTTTTGGATAAAAATTAAAGGCAATTTTGTGCTTTTTTAAGAGCTCAGGAACCATCACTAACATTTGCACTTACAATTCTAACAACATTTTGTGAACTACTGCAGGGAAACATCTGTTAATATAATCGCCGCCAAGGTTGCTGCCTTAGCGGTCCTTACGGTGTGCGGGCGTCGTCGGTGTGCCTGGCTGGGTGAGCGCACGTGCTGTTGATTTCATTTTACTGTGTTTTCCCAAATCAGCCGAACAGTTGTGTCTCTAACTGGGAGCACAGTCAGATTTGGGTTCCGGCATGTTTTGTGTTTCCCATGTTTGTGTGTGTATGTTTTTACTGAGGACCGCTGTCCTGCCTGTTCGATGGGACAACAACACCCTTTGTGATGGACAGACACACGCGTCAGAGCAGTCTCGCTTTCCGCACTGACCCTGAGGTCAACAAGCCATAAACTCCCTGACCCGCCTAACCCCACATTAGTAAAATGAGGTGAGAATACCCAGCTCACAGCCTTGCTCATTAAAACCATAGCCAACCTGTGTTCCCTGCTTCCTGCCTGTGGAGCTCTTCACGCGCGTCTGGTGAGGTTCACAGGGAGCAGTCTCCCTGCACAGAGTGGGGCCAGCGAATTACCTACGATTCATATGGAGAGTTGGCAAGTGTGCCCATCCCGCCCTTGCTTTGAAAAGAGTTACTTGCACAAGTAGGTTTTCACATGACGGGAGCTTTAATGTTCCATGTTTCTGTATGCGTATGGCTCTACCACATTTACTTGTTCTTCTCATTATCCCTTATTTAAAAAGTAATAAAGGACAACCCAGAGCTAAGACTTCACATTCAAAGGGAAGCAGTATGTAAGATGAAGAGAACAGAGCTGACCTAACAAAACCGCTGTGCTGGTCTGAGCTGAACCCAGCCTGGACAGGGTAGGGAGAGTGGTCAGTTCCCTCGTTCCTTGTGTCCTGTATGTAAAAGCGGATGCCAGTCACTCCCTGAAGAGCAGCCACACCCGGCCCTGAGGCCTGCAGGGACCGTGCCCACTGGGTTTTCACTGGGAGCTGTAAAGTGCCACAGGGCCAGACCCACATCAGCATCGCCGTAACCATGGCAGCCGGGGGCCCAGAATCTTCCCTGAGTTGGTGGTCCAGGATAGGCTGGCGATATCGCTGCGATCGCTCTGGGGAGAGGCCAGGGAGGGGCAGCACCTCCTGACCCGGTGGAGACTGGAGATGGACCCCTGTGGCCGTGTGCATCCCTCGGAGAGGCTCCCTGCAGTGTCAGGTCTCCGGGTGGATGGACCTCCTACTGTGCCTGGGCCGCCCTGGGACGTGGCCTATGGGGGCTCCGGAGACCTTTGCGCCGCACATTTACACAGGCGCGTGATTCCCTGAAAAGAATGTGCACCGGTTTCCTTAATTTTGAGGCAATTTATGTATTTTCGTTATGTAAGAAATATAAAATACATTCATCCTGTAAAAGAATAAAAGCAAGAATCCAGCCTTTGAAGGGAAAGTTAGAATCTTTCCACTGCTTCCCTTGGATCTCAGAGATTCCCTCGCAGCCTCTACTGAGTAAGGGTAGCATGTGTGTGTATGAGTGTGCGCATGTGCACATGTGTGCACGTGTGTGCACGTGAGTGTATGTGCTTCTAGGAAAGTGAGTGGCTTTCATGAGGGCTCCCGGGGTTTCACATTAAATGTAGTGCTTGCTGGGGGCTCTCATAAGATATCCTTATGTTGAAGACATTTCTTCTGATTTCTAGCTTGTGAAGAGGTTTTTTTTTTTTTTTTTTTTTTAAATCAAGAATATGTTTTGAACTTTATGCTTCTCAGGAGACCATCTATTATAAGAAGCATGGTTTTCCCCTTGATTTATCAATTATGCTGTTTTGTTTTTAGTGCCACGTCATTGATCTTCTGGGACACGCCCTACTCGGCTGTGATGCTCTTTTAATAGCCTACTGGTTTTGACTGATGAATGTTTCATGTAGAATGTTTGCATGTTTGTTCAGAAACCAGATTGTTGTGGATTTGAGAGTATCCGTTGTATCTAAGCTTGGCCAACAATTGAAGAATATTGGTTGCATTTAACTGTCAACATAGACTCAAGGCTCGAATGGCTGTTCCCAGATGATGTGGGAAGGGTAGTATGATGACCTCTCACGGTGAAGGACAGCTTTTGATTATGTGTTTATTGCAACAAGCAATTTGCCTGAGAGTAGAAAGCAACTGTGGTGTCTACAACAGATAAGTTGTAGAGATAGAAAGTGATGCATTTGACAATTGACTTTTAAATTTCATAGGATCTTCATTTTCTTGTTGGTAGTATTCATCGCAAAATCTCATATAATCCGCTGACTTCGTAGCCCGTGTCCAGTCCTGGACCTCCTGCACCGAGGTGTGGAGCCCTGGTAGACGGGTGAAGCTCGCCCCAGCATCAGGTTCTGACAGTACAGTAAGTTCCGGGGCATTCCTGACGGTTAAAAGATGAGTAAAAGCAGGCTAAGAGCCGTCTATAAACACCTCCAGGTTTAAGCAATCAGTACTGATTTGGTGGGGTTCTCGCCACATGTTTATTACTATAACTTATATGCGTGTAGCTCTCTGCATAATAGTGTACTTAGAAGACTATTTAAAAAGTCATCTCTGTAAAAACAGGAAGCTGAACCAGGATGATCATAACATTCTGCATGTTACTGATGGGAAAAATTGTCCTGAGAAATACGTGTTCGTATATAAACAAAAAAATGTTTTTATTTTTTCTTATAAAATGGATTTAGGATGACACCTTAATTTACTTTCTGGAAAACTTAAGTCCAACTTTATAAAAAATAGATATCTGGGATTGTGATTGCCTCTCCCAAATTATAAAGCTGATTTGAGGGGCATCTGGGGGCTCAGTCAGTTAAGTCTCGGACTCTTGATTTCGGCTCAGATTATGATCTCACAGTTTGTGAGATCGAGCCCCACGTCGGGCTCTGCACTGATAGTTTGCAGCCTGCTTGGGATTCTTTCTCTCCCTCTCTCTCTGCCCCTCCCCTGCATGTGCTTTCTCTCTCGAAATAAATAAATAAACATTAAAAGCTAAAGCTGATTTGGAATGGAGAAGGGCCTGGACCCAGTCATTCTGACGACCAAATCATGTAGTTTATATGTAGTTGGTCTGTTACCCAGATTTTATTCCAGCATCACAAATGTCAGCAATTATATTAACCACATGGCAGTAAAGAAAGTAGTTTAGAGTAATCTAAGAGAGAATTTTAAATGAAAGGAAAGAACTCTGTTTGATTAAACTTTGATTATGATTTTTAGGACTAAAGAACCACCTCATAAAATTATCCTGTAACTCTTCATGTTAATTTGGCTTAATTTAATCTGACCATCCATTTTCCCCTCATCCAGCTGTCAAAAGATTTCCTTCCCCAGTGATTTTAGCACCCTCACATATATAGCTTTCTTCAATTTTTTACAAAAGTTTTATTCCTGCTCTTGGTCTTGTAGGCCTGTGAGGTAGACACACAATGGCATATTACTCAGCCATAAGAAAGAAGAAAATCATGCCATCTGTGACATCATGGATGGAGCTAGAGTGTTACGCTAAGTGAGATATGTCCAAGAAAGACAAATACTGTATGATCTCACTTGCATGTGGAATCTAAAAAGCTGATTCATAGAAGCAGAGAAGGGACGGGAGTTTCCAGGGGCTGGAGCGGGGGAGAGTAGGGAGGCGCTGGCCAGAGGCTGTGGAATGAAACGTGGGGATGTAAGCCCAGCTTGGCAACTGTCCTAACCCCAGCGCCCCCTTGTCTATCTGTTAAGGGAGTAGATGTTACGTGCGACCACGGCAGAAAGGTAACCCTGTAGGCTGATGGCTGTGTAGACAACCTGGTTGGGGGGAGCACTTCACAGTGTGTGTGGATTAAATCATGTCGTGCGCGTTAAGTATGTATGGTTTTATTTCTCACATACAGCTCAACAAAGCTAGAACCAAGCCTGAGTGCAGGCACTTCTCCTCGGCGAAGGAGTGGGTTTTGTTTTGTTTTGTTTTGTGTTTGAATGAATAGATGTAAGTCATTATTTTCCACGGGCACCTGAGCAAAACCTTTAGCTCCAAAGCCAATTGTGAGACTGAAAAGGCAGCTACAGAAGCCGGCTCCGCGAAGAGAACGTGGGCCTTGAACAATCTTAGCAGCAGCTGCGAACGTCTTGTTGTCTCAAGTGAGTTGATAGAGTTTGAAGTGGTTTTTATGAACCGTGTAGAGAGAATCACTTCCAAATTCCTCACCTTGGATGACGGAAAGGAGTGTGTTTCCTGTGGCCCTTTTCCTAAGCAGTGGGAGACGCCATGGCAGAGCGTGAGGACGCTTCAAAAATGCGACTTTCCAAAAGTAATGGTGAGGGAGCAACATGCTGACCATGTTTCATGACCTTGGGATGAGGCTTGGGGACTGTGGTTCTCATGAATGGCTTGTTAGACCGCAAGCTTTTGGTTTAAAAAAGCCGGACCTCCCTGTGAATGTGTAGGCTCCCACTTTCATTTCCAGTCGTGGCCGGTCATATTTCTTGTAGAAAAACAGAAGGAGGTGTTCACGATGAAACGGGCAGGCCCAGCTGGGTCGAGAGACAGAAAGGTCGGTCCCTTATCATGCAGGCCAGTGTTCTAAGAAATTGAGGTAGAATTTGCCCCGCACGTGTTGGATCGATGAGCCGTTTCCCCCAAGAATCATCGCTGACTCAAGTTTCATCCTCTTTCTGGACTTGGAACCAGCCTTTCCCCCTGTTCCCAGAGCCCCCTGGAGTAGCACGAGGACCCGCCCTCCTCCGGGGGAGTTTCTGAGCAGAACGGCATCACGTGGACGTGGAGGGGCGTGTTCCGCCCGTGGACACACAGGCCTGGACCCCGTTTCTGGAGCTGTCAGACTTCAGACTCCTACAAGCCGTGGTGGAGGTTTCGGCCTTGCCAGGGACCTGGGCCTCGCCAAGACACCAGCCCGGCAGACGGACGGCCCCGATGTCCTCCCCGCTCACACTGGCGTGTGGAATGGACGTGTCCCGTGTGGTTGTGTGGAGAACGTGTGGGGCGCCCAGCCCCGTCTCCGGCGCAGAGGAGGTCCACAGCTCTGACCAAAACAGAACCTACCGTCAACAAAAGCTACTTTCTTCGTGTTCTGCAAATAGAAGAGGGATTTCACCAGGCCTGGGCCGGAGGGACTTGAGAAATCCCTGAGGCCAGCCCGGGACGCCCCTGAAATCTCCTGCCCTGATGCGCAGGCCTGGCCTGCTCGACATTGATGATACTAACGATCAGAACAGAGAAATGAATATTGGGATAACTGTGATTCTGTATTTTGAAGTGGAGGCTGCCCAGCGTTCTGCTGGGGCGGTCAGACCGTGGGCCGACACAACACACATTTGTCTCTCACACTCTGGAGGCTGCAGGTGCAAGGTCAGGTGTGTCACAGGGATGGTTTCTCCGGAAGCCTCTCTCCTCCTGTGTTGGACGGCGACCCTCCTGCCAAGGCCTCGCATGTCCTTCCTCTGTGTGCATGGACCCCGGTGACCCCCGGTGTCTCTTCCTGTGGAGACCCTAGCCCCATCACACCAGGGCCTCGCCCTGAAGACCTCATTTAACCTTAATGCCTCCCTAAAGGTCCCATCTCCAAACACATTCACGCTGTGATTGTGGCTTAGATTTGGGGGACACATGGGGCACCTGGTGGCTCAGTTAAGCATCCGAATCTTGGTTTCAGTTCAGGTCGTGATCTCACAGTTCATGAGTTTGAGACTCACATCGGGCTCTGCACTGGCAGCGCGGAGCCTGCTTGGAATTCTCCCTCTCTCTCTGCCCCTCCCCCGCTCATGCTCGCTCTCTTTCTCTCTCTGTCAGTAAATAACCATGAAAGAGCAAATTGGGGGACACAGTTCAGTCTATAGCACCCACCAAACCACAGGCCTGACCAAGATGCCGAGAATGCTGTTACTGGGGAGGCTGCAGGCCTTCCTCACTGTCCCATCACCATGTGGGTCCCGTGACCTCCAGGCATCATCCAGAGCCACCCAGCCCCCAATGTTTGTATCGCTTACAGGTTGAAATGATATTTTGGATATATTGGGCCAAATAAAATTTATTATAAAAAGTTAATACATAGAGGTTTGTATCGTAGTATGTGGTACCTGAGAGCAAAAACTTCTAAATTAGCACAATGAGTAATTTTTAACATGGTATTTGGTTTAATAAAACTGCTTTCCTAATACTGAGTTGTTTGAATGCTTCATGGCATTTAGAGTTCTTGATGACCTAACCTTCTAGAACACCAGCCATGTGAGCTGAGAACCCCGGCCTCCACTTTCCACAAGTGCTCTTTCTACTGTGTGAACTGCCTGAGTGGAAGCATTTTCCGTTAGAAAACGAGAAACACCGAGGCCGGGTCCTTGGAGTGAAGTTCACAACCCTTGTGTCAGATGCCAGAGATGACAGCTTCCATCACTTAGATTTCACGAGTGTTCATGGAAATGGGTTTCGGATTCGATGTCGTGTGTCTGGTTCCCCGCGGCATCTCCCAGCTCACTCTTGCTCAGCTTTGGCAAGTGTAGCTCCCGGGGGTCTTTCTGTGGACTCCTGAGAGTCACCTGTCACCTCGCAGGGCCTTTGAAAGCGGTAGGAGCCGCAGTGACACTGGTGTCCCTTTGGACCAGCACGGACCAGATCGGAACTGCCCTGCAGGCCCTGCATTGGGGGTCTGCTCACCCCTGGGCTCCCAGGAGAGCCGAGGGCCCAACAATGGGTGTCAGGCTGGGCCGGAAGGGAAGAGGGTCTTCGGGACTGGGGGCCAGGCCACAACGAGCCTCCCTCCGCGTGTGAGTGGCACTGGGAGGCTCGCCCACCGCCGCCGGCAGACACGCCTTGCGGGGGCCCAGGGGCCCGCCTGGTGGCAGCGTCGCCCCCGACCCAGCCTCGGCTCAGGAAGCTACTCTCGGCCTTCTGGAACGTAGAAGGGAAGAGGCCAGAAGTGCCGGCAACGGTTCAAAGCGGGTCAGAAACATAACGGGAGACACTGGGCGGTTCAGCTCCCCCAGGAGATTGCCCCTGGGGCACAGGGTCCGCACTGGCAGGTACAGGCCTTGCTGGTATTTAGAGGAAACAAATGTGACCAGAAAAAGCAAAAGTCCTGCAAAGTCCTGGTGATCAGTTCTGATGGGGTCCTTCTTCTGGGATTAACGGGAATGCGGTTAGCTGTAACCTTTGTAAGAGAGACACCTATTCCAGAGCATTTCTCCTGGGGATATAATCAAAGACACGGATATTTATACCAACAAAACTTTGGAAACAACCTTAAAATTTTACAGTAGAGGAACATAAGATGAATTATGTGCTAGAAGTTGGTGACTGATTGTATTTTTGAATAATATTTAATAATATGAGTAAAATACTTAGGGCATGAGGTTAACTGAAAAATACAAGATTCGAGGCTGAATATAAAGAAGGGTACAAAAGACTGATACTTGTTTTGCATTTTAAATCATTTCTTTGTTTCTTTGTACTTTTAAGAATATTCCCCAAGGCTTTCAAAATGAATGGATATTAACCTTATAATTAGTAAGCATCCTATAAACATTTTACATAGAAGAATTTATAATTAGCTTATTTTCATTTATTTTAAAGAAAGATTCGAAAAAGTGTATCACGAAGTAATTCGACGTTGCCAAGGGGATGCACACATTTCCATTTTCTGGCTCTGCATGTCATTTGTTTGCCGTGGTCTCACAATTGAGACAATAATCCTGCACGAGGAGGAAGCTTTTCAAAACCTTGGAGTAATAGCTTTATGCTTTTTTTTTTTTTTTAATTTAAGGCTCTGAAGATCTTTGAGGTTCAGGGGGGTTGCCATAGAGATTTTTAGATTCACTGAATAATAGAAGTGAGAATTGTAAGGCGGTTCACCAGGAAGTTGAAAGGTTATACAAGTTTTTCTTTCTTTTATGAAGGAAAATACAATAAATAAGCCACGGGTTGTGAGCCGTGTACGCCCAGGAATTTCAAATGTCATCAAAGCCGCGGCAGGAGGCGGCTCAGCAAGTCCCCGCTCGGCCCGGGGGCCCCCCCTGCCCACCTCGCAGAGGGTCCGCGTCGTTGCGGGCGAGGCCGGGAGCGCCTCCCGCTGGACTGAGAGGAGGTTGTGCGGGCGGTGCGCTGGGAGCCGGGGCCCCGCCGGCCCTGAGGGGCTCGGGGGTGCGCGCCGGCCCGGGGGCTCGGGGGCTCCTCTGTGAGGACACTAATCCCGTTGTGGGGGTTCCACCTTCATGACCTCATCACTCCAAAGCCTACCCCCCGACACCATCACTTGGGGTGAGGGTTTAACATATGAGTTTGGGGGGACACAGACACCCAGTGTGTAGCATCTGCAATTGTGGGATTGGAAAAAGAAGTAGGTATGCAGTCGATTTCCGCAAAATCCCCCCCAGTGACGTGTGAGCGGTGCTGGGTCCCTGGGATCTGAGATCATAGCACCTGCAGCAGGGCAGGGGCTCCTGGCGCTCGCCCTCCCTCACCAGCCCCTTCCCACCACTGTGCCCTGGGTACCAGCCTCGCAGGCACACGGCGTGCCTGTGTCCCCTCTGGCACACTGCGGCCCCACCTCCTGCCAGCGAGCAGCCCCCCGGTGCCCCCGTGTGGCCTCTCCGGACCCACCAGCGAGCAGCCCCCCGGTGGCCCTGTGTGGCCTTTCCAGACCAGCCAGCAAGTGTGCCGTGTGCACTTCCAGCTTTGTTCCAGTTCCCAGCTCAGTGACTAGGGCTCGCGAAGGGCATGGAAACATCCTTCTTTCTCCTGCCTTCTGAGAGGGGCGAATTAGATGAGCAAAGGACAGATTGGTGAGAAAAGCACAGAGGCGTTTATTAACACGCGCATTGCTCACACACACGGGATCATGCGAGTGTGAGGATGCACAGGGCGGGTTGGGATCCGGCTCAAGCCACGTCTGAACACACAACAGTGAATTTGTACAGAAGTGATAAGACACAGAAAGAGGACGTTGGGCAGCGGGATCGCACATGGTGGGAAGGCAGGTACACACAGACGCCGTGGAGGCTGAGGGCCGGACCGAGCAAAGTTATGCAGATTCCGTCGGTGCCACCTCCTCTCCCGCTGAGAAGGCTCTGGGACGCCCCCCATGATTGACTTCCGTCCTTCCTGGTACTTCTCATCTCCCTTCAGCTCAAAATCGTCCTCAGGCTGAAGTGGTGTCTTGGAGGGCACACTCCAGTGCTGTCCCGGTGCCCGAGCGGAGGAGGAGACGCTGTCATCAGCCAGACTTCCCGAGTGCTCAGCATCGGGGCAGCGCTCCAGGGCAAGTGTGTCGTGGAGCCGTCACTGCCATCACCAGCATTCGTGCTTTTTCCCGGACACCCAGAACAGGAGCAATTATATCAAGCAAATTAACAAAGGAGGTCACGGAAGAGTAAAGATGAGGCGGAAAGAGAAGAGGGAGATTGTGTCCAGCGGGTGCATGTTTGCCGCCATGTGCTGGAAAGGCGTTTATGAAGCTAATGAACATAAACTTATACTCTCGGAAAACAGATAGAAAATGCAGTGGAGCGTCCGAGTGGATGATTAAAGAGGAAAACAAATCAGGAGGTAAAATTACTGTTTATAGGGCCGGAGAGGCTCTGCGGTGCAGCTTGGTGGAACTGCGTTTCAGAGGCCACCGTGAGGAGACACAGACGCTCTTAGGGCCGTAAAGATCCATAAAGACCACAGTGAGCTTCGCGAGGCGCTTTGTCCCCGCCTGCAGGCGCCCCTGCCCGGCCTGGGTGTTCCTTGGACCAGATGTCATGCTTCGTGTCCATCCCAGTGCAGGGTCCTTGCCCCGTCCTCACCCTGTGGCCAGCTCCAGATGTTGCAGAATAGTGGACCCCTTTCCTGTGCAGTGGCTCTTTCCCACCCGGGTGGAGACATTAGGGCCGCATCGTGTTGTTTGCGCTGCTTCCGTTTTTCTTCCTGTTGCAAATACAGACATTATCTGAAGGCCTTTTGTTGTCAAGGTCTGATTTGAAATCCCGCACTGTGTCTCTCATGGACGCGCCATTCACGTGATTTCCCAGCATGTGCGGCGCCACCCGGGACGGGGGTGGGGAGTCCTGGCTCGGATGTCTGCAGACCGCGTTAGGAAAGCATCCTCTGTGACAGCCACAGGTGGTCTGCTTTGAACAAATGTAGCTTTTTCTATCTTACATTTTTATTTGTCTTACTCTCAAGTAAACGTTCCGGTAAAAGGGCAGCAGCATTCACGCGTCCAGATTACGACCGTAGGAGTTTTGACAGAGTGAACACAGCCGTGAAAACACCGTGTGAACCACGAGATAGAACTTTATCAGCACCCACCCCCTGGCCACTGTCACCCAGAGTGACCCCTGTCCCCCAGAGTGGCCACTTGTAGTTTGCCTCCCATCAGTTTAGTGTTTCCGGCCTCCCGGGACCTCAAGCACACACTTGGGCGCAGTTGTCGCTTCTGCTCACTGTTTGCCATGTGAGCCTCGCTGTGTCGAGATGCTGCGTGGCTTGTTCGTGTCCTTGTGGGCGTGTGGCTGCTCCAGCACTTGTCACCCGCCGCGAGGTCCCTGGATGCCTCTCCTCTCCTTTATCCCTTCCCTTCGTCCTCCGCTCACTTCCTACTTTGGAACTCTGGCCGACAGCACCGCTGGGCCATCACCTGCGTGCTTCCGGTGAGTCTGTGGATGCGAGTCCAGCTCTGAGGCCTCCCGCGGCAGGCTTCCAGATTCACCGGGCCCCTCGGCACTGCTGCTCACAGAGGGCAGAGTCCCTGCCTGCTCCCTCACCGGCGCCGGACGTTAGCCTCGCCGTCCAAGCTCCAGCAGGCATCAAACGGCGCCTCGCTGTGCCTGCAAGATGAGTTTCCCTGATGATCAGTCACATCGGGTTCCTCTTTCTGTCGTTACGGGCCGTCGGGACAGCCTCTTCGAGGAAATGCCTGCAAATCTCCGGCCATCTTAATTCATTAAATTTTATTTTATTTTGGGGGGGGGGAGAGAGGGAGAGAGAAAGAGGGAGGGGGGAGGGAGGGAGGGGGAGAGAGAGAATGAATCCCAAACAGGCTCCACACTCAGTGCAGAGCCTGATGCAGGGGCTTGATCCCATGTCCCTGGGGATCATGACCTGAGCTGAAATCCAAAGTCAGATGCTCAACCGACTAAACCCCCCAAGTGCCCCCTCCTGCCCTTTTTATTTTAGGTTCTCTGATTTTTTTCTAAACTTGTCTAGAAAGGAGACCTTTCAGAGTACAAGTTTTGCAAGTACCCTCTCCCACTCTGTGGGTTTTGTTCTAACGGCATCTTTGATGGCCTGGGTTCTTCAGTGTAACGTAGCTCCAGTGCATTAATGTTGTGTTCTAGAAACTTACCATTTACCTTTATATCTAGATTTGTGATGTACCTGAGGCTGGGAGGGTGTGTGTGCTTGTTGTGTGTGCACACGGAGTGAGGTCAGGGTCCGGATTTGTGCCTTTTCCAGAGAATATCCAAATGATCCGTGTCGGGGAGGGAAGTACATTTCCTCTGCCCATCCCAGGCGCTCCGGCTGGGCCTGCCACACTGCACAGATGGAAGGCAGATTAGGAAGAGCAGCACAAACAGGAGTCGGTGACCATGTGTGTCACCCATGCACACGCACAGGAGCGTGGAGAAAACTCCAAGGACTGGCTGGGAACCGGCTCATGCCGCGTCCGAAAAAATAGCACCGAATTTGTACAGAGGTGACCACACAAAGAGGACTTTGAGTGTCCAGGGGGACAAACTGTGGGAGAACACAGCCCATGACACGGACACCTTTCCATTCCCACTGCTCTGCCCTTCCGTGTGAGATTTAGAATCAGTGTCCCAGTGTTTACAAAGAATAATTCACGGGGATTGGATGGGCAATTTATCAAAGATGCAGATTAAATGTAATTCTCTAATTGTTGATTGCTTACAGAGCAATAAAAGTTTCATTAGCCTTGTTTCTAGTAACATTGCTTTATTCACTTATTGTAATTTTTTTTCTGGAGGTACTTTAGACCTTGTACATCCAGAATAAGTTGGTTACAGGTACCGTTTTGTTTTTTTCCAGTTGTTTTATTCATTTTTTAAGCTTAATGTATGGGCGGGACCTCCAGGATCATGTTAAATAGATGTGGTGACATTGGGCATCCAAGTCGTATTCCTAAGTTTAGTTAGGGATGGAGAACTTCCCATATTTCTTTATTAAACATGATGTTCTCTGTAAGATGTATATATACCTTTTATCAGGTGAAGAAAACTTCTTTCTAGTTCTGATGTATTTAAAGTTGGTATCATGAATCAAATATTATCTATTACTTTTTATTGTGAAGATTGTATCATTTTAATTTAATTTAATTTAATTTAATTTTTTTGAGAGAGAGAGAGAGAGAGAGAACAGGGGAGGAGCAGAGAAGGAGAAAGGGAGAGAGAGAGTAGCCTTAGCAGGCTCCGCACCGGCAGCGCAGAGGCCAATGTAGGGCTTGAACTCACGAACTGTGAGATCATGACTTGAGCTGAAGACAAGAGTCAGACGCTTAACTAACTGAGCCCCAAGGCGCCCCCTCTTTATTCTTTAATAATGGTGTTAACCTGATTGATTTTTGAATGATAAACAAAATTTGCATTCCTGAAATGAAGACAGTATTTTTGTGATGTTTTCATATCCTTGGAAACACTGCATAATAATTGGTAATATTTTGTTGAGTACTCTCACGTGCTAAAGTTTACAACGCATTTTTCCATTCATAACACACTGCCTGATTTCATTGTTTAAGCCCCCTTGTTTGGAACGAATGTTAGTCTGACCTCCAAACACAAACTCTCAGGAATATTGATTCTCTAAAACATTGGAAATATTTCTGGAGAAGCCATCTGCTCCTGGTGATCCTTTGAGGTGAAGGATTCTGATTCCAGATCTAATTTTCTTACTCGACTCAGGGTTGTTGAAATTTTTTGTTTCTTCTTACAGCAGTTACTATAAGTTGTGTTTTTCAAGGAATTTTTCCCATTCAGTTAATTTAAAAATTGGGACATACGGTTGCTCACATGGACCTGGACCCGTTTAATGCCCGGGCCAGTCTGAGGCGGGTTTTCTTCTCCTTTCTGGTATCATCACTGAAGGCCCTCTTTTGTTTCATTCCCCTGATTAAACCCAATAGGGCTATAGAATTGTATTAGTCTTTAAAGAATAACAATTATTTGACTTTGTTGAATTTTCTTGACACTGTTTTTCTCTGTTTAATTAATTTCTGCCCTTATCTTCGTTACTTTTCGTTTGGTTTCCGTCTGCCAGGCTAACGTCCTGTGGCGTCACAAGAAACCTTGGCGCCTGGCCTTCTGTCCCTGGTACAATTCGCCCTGGAGGCGCGGACGCTTCTGGCGCTGGGTCTTGCCGTGTCCCCTGAGTTTGGATGTTTAGATTTCCATGGCCTTGAACTCAAAGTATTTTTTTCATTTCCATTTGATTCTTTCTTTAGTGAGGAAGTTTCAGCAGCTTAACTACCTGCTTCTGCCTCATGGCCCATTTACTGTTAGCTCTTTTATAACCAAGTTCAAATTCAGCTGCTCGGTAGTTGGAGAGTGTCCTCTGTGTCCTCAGTCGCGGAGGTTTGCTGGGGTTGGACTTCCGGTTCAGCACGCACGGACAGTTCTGGCAAATGTCGTGCATGGTCACTTAACAAGTGCAGTTATTTAATCCTGGGACCCAGGGCTCTACACCTGTGGACAGCTGCGGATGATTAATCCCCTTGTTCAGATGTGCCAGTTGAACCCTTGCTGGTATTTTTCATTTAATCTGTCAACTTAATCTGTCAAATTTACCTAGACGTAATCCTTTTTCTCTCTCCGATCAGCTTGTGTTTCTTCCATTTGGAAGTCCTGCGGTGAGCATACAGGTTCTGACTGCTTCATCTTCTTGCGGATTCACCTTGTATCATTACAAGATACCTTCTTATCTCTGCCAGTGGTTCTGGCTTTAAAATCTACTTTGTCTGATGTCAGTACGTATCCACTTTCTTGGCGTTCGTGTTGGCACGGCATCTCCTTCCATCATTTCCGTCTGCTCTTCTAGTTAAGTCGTTCTCCCTGCACACGTGGTGCTTTTTATCTTCACCTGGTCTGATCATTTACGCTAAACTCAGTTCCCGCTATGCTTGGATTTAAATCTGCCATCCGGGGATTCATACTCTGTACTACCCATTTTATATTGTTTCCCCTCCTTTTTCCTGGTAATCAAGATTTGCTTTTACTGTGGCCTTCTTTCCTCTCTTGTAATTGGCACGTCCCACGGCTGTGCCTTTGGTGGCTTTCCCGAGAGTTGCCAGAGTCATCTATAAATTATCAGAAACTAGTAGGGGCGCTTGGGTGGCTCAGTTGGTTGAGCATCTGACTTCCGCTCCGGTCGTGATCTCACAGCTCATTGGTTTCAGCCCTACATAGGGCTCTGTGCTGACAGCTCAGAGCCTAGAACCTGGAGCTGCTTCGGATTCTGTGTCTCCCTCTCTCTCTGCCCCTCCCCCACTCACTCTGTCTCTCCCTCTCTCTCTCCGCCCCTCCCCTGCTTGCTCTCTCTCTGTCTCAAAATAAATAAGCATTGAAAATTTTATTAAAAGAATGCCGTAATAGAAGTGAAATTACAGGGTCAAATGTCACAAACATTTTTAAGGCTCATGATCTATACAGGCAAATCACTTTTCTGATTGTTTGAACACATAATGCTCCTGAGAAATTTCTGGGCACTTTTTCTACTGCAATCTCACTAGCTTTAAATTATAGTTCATTTTTAAACTTTCCCAAATTAAAACGTGACAATTGTATCTTGTTTTAATTTGCATCCCTTTGTTTCCTAGAGAGGCACATGCGTGTGCAAATATTTACTGGCTATTTATATTTCCTTTGTAAATTTTATTTGCAAACTTTTAACTATTTTGCCATCAGAGTGTTAGTGCCTTTTTCATGGTTTTCAAAGAATTCTTTCTTTTTTTTTAAATTTTTTTTTTATGATTTTTATTTATTTTTGAGAGACAGAGACAGCGCGAGCAGGGGAGGGTCAGAGAGAGAGGGAGATACAGAATCGGAAGACAAGCTTCAGGCTCTGAGCTAGCTGTCAGAACAGAGCCTGATGCGGGGCTCGAACCCGCGAACCGTGAGATCATGACCTGAGCTGAAGTCAGAGGCTTAACCGACTGAGCCACCCAGGTGCCCCCGAAGAATTCTTTGTAAAATGTTGATACTGACATTTTCTATTGTTCAAAATATGTTTCCAGTTGCCCTCACATCTTCTTATTACGTAAATACTGGTTTAACACGTATGAATGGTGACGTGTCCCTAACCTAGCCCCTAGAACACACCATTTATTTCCTGAGCACTCAGAATGCGAAAGTAAATGAATCATCTCGTCTCAAAGAAACAATAAATGTTCCAATGGGATAAAATAGAGTCTCGGAAGCTGAATAAGAATGATTTCTATTACATTCTGTTACCTGGTTCTGGTGAAACGGGAAGCTATGTCTTCATTTTTTTTCCCTTGCGGGGAGGAAAGTGATTTTCTCTCTCCCCTTCTGAGTTCTTGACCGAGACTCCTGTACTAAAAGACAGACTGAGGAGAGAAACACAGACATTGATTAACATGCACGTTTCATGGGCACACAGGAGAGACCATGAGTCATGTGTGACAAAGTCTGGGGTGGATCTTGTGACAAGCGTCCATCCTCCTGGCTGGTCAGACTCCAGGGACGGGATCGGTGCCAAGTGCTTCGTTGGGGGGGTCAGTGTGCAGGCAGACGGGGCGTTCAGAGAGAGCTCTCCAGCGTCCTCAGCTCAAAATAATCAGTAGGCCCGAGCAGCAACTGTTGGGGGGTTGTGTCCCGAACTCCAGCAGTCCTATTTTGGGGTGGCGTCTTCTGCTACTGCTCACTCTCAGTGCCGTTCTTGAATGACGTGTGAAATACACACCAGTGAGCAAGGCTGTGGTTGAGCACGAGAAGCGTTTGGTGGACGTCGGACATCTTCCGTCCAGGAAGGGTTTGGGGTGGGGGGGATGTGGCCAGGAGGACAGGCAGATCTGAAGCTGAGAGGCAGAGAGATCTGTCCCCCATCTCTCTGTGTCTTTGCGATCCGAACGCTCACACAGCACCTGCTTCCTCGTTGGTGAGGACATGAGTGAGTGGCTCCATCCAAAACCCTGCAGCCAGCCTCCGTCGCCACTTGTCTCCTAGGGGCCGTGTGACTGCACGGGGCGGCTGTCCTTCTCGCTCTGCCTTTACTCCTGAAACGACAACGTAAGTGAATTGGCAGGTCTTTAAAGTATGGATGCATGCCCACTCAAACATTTTTCCTTGATAATGGACTTGGCACTCACCGAAAATGCATGCCTTCTAAAGAAAGTTAAAAATGAAATTTACCTCCTTGACTCTCACTCTCAAACTTCTTTTTAGAAGGTTTGATTTCAAGAGTATCGTGTTGGACAAAATGCTTCCTATTTCTGCTCTGAGGCTGTCTTCCTCTTGTCCTCTCTGTGCCTGAGGGGCAGGGGTCCCTCTTGGTCAGGGTCCAGGGTCATGGGATGTCAGCCCGACTAGCTGGTGCCTCTCTGTCTCAGCAGACAGACATCGGTCCTAATGGAGAACGTGTTGAGATGATCATCATGTTCTACAGAAGGAAAAATCCATCCTCTGATTTGGCAGTGTCTAAATCAGAACTTGTCTACCTCAGGGCCTTTAAAGATGGTCAGGCCAGGCTTCTAGACAACACTCTGCCCCCTTTATGGTCATTGATTTAATTAACAGAGAACACATTAGTTTGGTCTCTCTGTGTGTAGAGCGCTCTTCCGCTACTAACCGAATCCACGGAGCCATTCTAGAAAAGTTGATGTGTCTGGCTCCTGCGGAATTACTTAGCCTGTATTTCATTTTCTTTCCTTTTTGCTCATGAGCAAAAGTTTCAAACAACAGTAAGTGAAGGTCGCAAACTGAAATCTTTGATCTTAACTTTTTACAGGCATTCGGAATGTGACTTTAATGAGAACCAATCCATCAAAATTAGGCTTTTCTTGTTTGCCAGACCATTACCATTATTTTAAAGTCATTAGCTCTGCTTAATAGCACACATTTACAGTCATAATTATTAAGAAAAAGAGTAACATTCTTTAGATCCATTTTAATGATAAAACCCTAGAGTGAAATCTTGATAAACACAAGGTTTAAAGATGTCGGTGGCATGAAAATATGTCCAGCTGGGGAGAGACCGCATACATCTCTCCGTCTCCTCCTGCACACCGCCAGCTCCATGTTACCAGCCATCCTGTCTTCTTGTGTGTTTCTTCTTCTGTTTTCTTTAAAAAATGCGCTTCAAATAATAAAGCAGAAAAGAGAAAGAAATAAGCAAGAAGCAGATAATGGAAACAAAATTTAAATGTGCTTAACTGAGTATTTTAGTCCGTTTTCTTCTGATTAATTGTCTTCGCCTTGTCTTGGAATCAGAGCTGTTCTTTACGTGCAGATAACACACTGATCATGTTGGTCACACCCGCCGTTTTGATCAAAACAGAGGAACATGCAAAAAGATGACGTTTTGATAGGTGTGTTTGGTGGCAGATATTTCCAGATCTCTTAGGCAGGTATTGGCCACTCTGTGACCAAGAGAAAATAGAGAAGTTGATAAACCAGGTCTACAGTATGAATCGTGTCTCTAAACCCAGGATTGCTATCATTTGCTTTGTTGCCGTGCGTTTTCTGTGCTGATTGAATGACTTGGTAATTACCGTGCACATTGCTTTGATGCATTCAGTCTTTAAAATGTCCAGACACAGCCATCTGGTTTGATATTGTAGAGATTTGCAGGGTGCTCCTCATTAGAAGACACCCTGAACCTTATAAATGCACGTGGCGATGGAGTCTCATAGATGGCGCATCTGTCTCTGTCTTCTGTGAATGCAATTTTCTTTCCCTTTTTCATGCATAACAAGACATCATCCTTCAGAGTTAGGGGATCCAGAGTAATTCACACTTATCCGTTGTTGCTATGATTTGGAAACACCCAGGTTAAAGCAAAGTCTTATCTGAAATCCGAATGCTTCTGCTGCTTTGGTATCGAAGTTTTGAGCACATGCTGTTGTGTTTAAGAAGATCAGCAAGAGTCAGACGGACTTGGACCCCAGGGCGAAGGGCTGTTGGTCCTGACAGCTGTGACAGAGCAGAATGTAGCAGCATCAGGAGGCACCAGGGACCTCTGCCCTCTGGGTCTCAGGGACACGATCGCTGCCTGGCATTAAGTCTTCAGTCCTGGCTCTTGAGAGACGTCGCAGTAGAGCCACGTTTTGTTAGCCTTTGTGTCACGTTTGTGGGGTTTGACTGCCAGCTGCCATTCTCCTTTATTTGGTTGGGACACCAGTGGGTCCTCAGTGATCACGAGCGGTGGTTTGCTCCATGTGCTGGGTCTGCCTGGCTGCAGCCTGCTGTTACATAGCGTACATTTGGTCGCTCTTCCAGACACAGTCTTTCCCTGCCTCACGTCAGCTTTCATGCACTTTGCCGTAGTTCACGATGCTTCTTAAAGGTGGGTGCCCCCAGAGCAGCGTGTGTCCCCTTCAGGAAGGCCGAGAACGTCAGCATCTGAAATTCTGCTCAAGCAGTTTTGCCTTGTTTCCTCTGATGTGATGCGTGCAGAAAATGCCAGTGTCCGCAGCAGGATGGTTGCAGGCCTGGGGGAAGGTAGGCGCCCGGTGTCAGCGACAGATGCTCGGGTAGCAGTGAGAACACGTGAGTGACGTGGAGATCGTAGGTAAAGAAGGCGAGCGACATCAGAATTTCCCCGTCGGCACATGAAACTGAACACACTCCAGCCGAAAGGCCAATAAGTGAAATTAAAACTGGCCCTGTCTCGTATGAGGATCTATTTAGGGTCATCTAGATATTCAGAATATTCCGTTCTTGCTGAAGGTAAGCTGGTCCCACTCTCTCTGCCTCTGACGTGTGAATGGAGACCATCACAGCTGTCCTCTGACGGGCCCCCCCTGAAATGGGCCCAACTACTCTGCGTTTATGACGATTGAGAGTGGATTCGTTCACAGGGCGCCGATGTGCCAGCTGGCTTGGGATTGGCCCTGATGTACATGCTTCCTCTTCGGGGCAGGATTAGACCACCTTCTATAGAGAGTTGAGTCACGTCAAAGGTGGGGCGAGTGTGAGGCAGCCCTGGGCACACAGCCGCATCTCCACCCCGGGGCGGGGGGTTCTCTGTCTCCGCGGAAGGACAGTTCTGTGGCCGTTTCTGTTACGTCCAGGAAGCCCGTTGGGATTCAGAAGTTTCTGACCGGGGGAGGAGGTCTGAAGGTCTGAATGAATGTTGCCACAGAAAGTCATGGTCTTTCGTCTTTTCCCTGAAGGATCACGTGGGCACTTGTGGCCCCTGGTGCGTGAAGAGTGCTGTGGGGGTGGTGGTTGTGCCATCCTGAGAGGCTGGCCATTGCCGCTTGGCTTCATCTTCGGCTGGTTTCCAGGTATTTCCTGAGTGCCCCCCGGGGTCTTCCAGTCTCCCCTGACATTCTTGCACAAACGGAGCATTTTTCAACTGAATTTAGTTTGTTTTGGGGACATGAATCTTGCCTCTCCAAGACTGTGAGGCGATTCCTCATGGTGGTTTCCATCATTTGTCAGACCTGCCTCCTTCCAAGCCCGGCAACGCGGTCCCACGTGAGCCACAAGGAGTGGGGGTTGGTTACTCTCCATCCCCGCACAGAATGCACGCAGGCGCCCAGGCCAGGGCTGCCTGGGGCCACGCGGGCCACTAGATGACCACCGTATAGGGCGAGCCCTCTAGTCATACACATGCACACAGACACACACACGATGCACACTCACGCACATGTGTATGGACACCCCCACATGTATACGCTTGTATACATGCATGCCAGCACACACACCTGCACACTCTTGCACGCACGCACACCCACACACACTCATACATGCATGCACATGCACGCTCACGTGTCCACTCGTGCACGTGTGCACCCACACTGACATACACTGTTGCTCACAATGCACACAGTGCACACCCACAGACATGCACGCTCACATGCACATGCCCGCTCATGCTTTCACACATGTGCACATGTGCGTTCACACGCACTCATGCACACACACGCACACATATACCTTGGACTGCTTTGATTTGTATCGCTACATTGCACATCTTCCAGATTGTGTCTCCCGAAGTTCAGAGGCCCAGAGGCCCCTGCGGGGATGCCTAGGACCCTGACCTTTATTCCCTGACTGGAAGACATTTTTGGAGCGTATGTGGCGGCATCGAGCAGGTTTGATGTCAGTTCTCTGTTTCTCAGAGATAGAAATAGCCGTTTCTGTGACTCATCTCGGGTGTTGGATGCGGGGAGGTCAGACTACGAAGCTAACGTGCTTTCACTTGTATGTGGAGAATCGAGGGGCGCACGTTATCGCTGCTAAGGGGCTTTCATTCGTACACGTAGAATCCAGGTACGCACGCCAAGCCAGCTGCCATTACTAGCTGGCTATGAGGGAAAACTCGTTTTAACAGTAGCCGAGGCATCGGGTTTTACGCTCACGCACACCAGGCTGGGTGTGTTAGTTGACAGTGACCGTGCTGCTGCCTGAGGGAGTGGCCCTCATCCACGTGGCCCCAGTGGGCCAGGATGTGGCCAAGCTGTGGTCACCACATCCACGTTCGTCATGGCACACCCTTTGCTGATCACTTCTGGAACATTCCACGCACTGCTCCATTTACTCCCCGCTGCCTAGAACTTGTCGCACAGCTGTCCTCTGGCCCGGGCACCTGGATATGTCATTTTTCTTCTGACGAGACCAGAGCTTGTCTCCACTTTGGGGCCGTGTGGTTGAGCAGGAGGGCACAGGTCATGGGGCGATGAGGCTAATTCCTGGCCCCCATCCCGTCTCTCAGCTTCTGTGAGCGGAGTCAGCTCCTAGGGGTCTACTCCGGGATTCCCGCCACTCTGTCCCGGGCACGTGGTCTGAGGACGGAAGTGCCGTTGTGCCCTCGCTGTTGGTAACGCTCCTCTGGGCGCCGTACGTGGGCCCGACTCGAGACTTTTCCTGCCCGTCACCCCCTGCCTTCGTGTCTTATCTCTGGATTGGCGGCCCCCCTTCCGTGCAGTTTGGTAGGCCAAGGACAAGCCAGGATGCGCCCAGTCCCTGACGTCATGATCTGTGCTTACCAGGTCCTGCCAGCTTGGGCTTTGGGTTATGTGGGTGCGTGGTGGGCGCCACAGCCCAGGCTGTCCCCCTCCGTGGAGCACTTCTGGCCTCTCCCGAGGCGCCGACTCCACTCAGGAGTTCCACATGTGGCCCCCAGCCCCACCGAGGGGCCCCGCATGGGGAGGGGGACGGCGTCCCCGGCGCTCAGACCGCTGCGTCCATGCAGGTGGACAGAGAGCCAGCGGCAGAGCGTGTTGTGCCGTGGCGCCCGTGCAGCCCCTCCAGGAGGTGGCTGTGGGCAGGCGAGGGCTCTGGTCCCCGGGGCCCCTGCCCAGCACCGGCCTCTCCTGGGCACTTCTCACCCCTGGGGCGTCCAGCTCGGGGCAGCGCTGCCCATAGCGCCTTCCTCCGGTGCCGCCAGAACCTGGAATGGTGACACTAAGGGTGTGTGTTCTTTGTCCTCGATGTCTCCGAGGGACGTCAGCACGTCCCCCCATCGCGTGTGGAAACCGAGCCCACGTCGTTTGCCCCAGAGGACTGGTTTTCCTTCTCTCAAGGTCGCAGATGCTTGTTCCTACTAGGTCTCGAGATCCAGGGCGGCAGAGGAGGGGAGGCGTTTTCATCAGGTTCCGGGGAACTTGCTGACCCACCAAGGCCCCGGATGGCTGGGGGGACACACTAGGAGAGAGGCAGGCCCGCGGGGCTTTCTCACAATGGGTCTCTGTACACAGCGGCTGCGGTGGCCCCTCAACAGCCTGTTATACTCTCTGAGTCCAGCCCTCGCGACTCTGCCCACAGGTGCCCCACATCCTGTGGCCCGGGTGCCCTTCCTGATGCCCCCAGACTCTGGCCCAGGCCTACCCCCAGGGAGCCCCCTTGGTTGCACACTCGGGGGATGCACTGGCCACATGCACCCCGAGCGTCTGCTCTGCCGGCCCCGCGTCGGCACCCTGGCTTCCAGCACACGTCCCGTGAACATGGGAGCGAACGCGTGCCCCAGCAGAATGTCCTCAGGCACCCCCCCATTCTTCTGGCCCCGCTCCAGCCTCCCAGGGGGCACTGTCTCCCCAGGAGGTCACCGGGCTTTCACCAGATGAGGCCTGTAAGGACAAGAGACGGGTGGCCTCCCAGACTTTCTCAGATCAGAGACAGAGCGGGTACGTCCACCTGCACTTCCTACAGCACCTGTGACGTCATTCAGAAACCGTAGGAAAATCATTCTAAAAACGTCCAGCGGAACTTTCCAAAAAAGCATGCATTGCAGGAGTTTATTTAAGGCAGCAGATTTGCACTGCTGCGTAGGCAGGTTGCTAGGCAACCCCCTCCAAGCGCGGCTGAGATCAGCAGAGAAGGAAGGAAGCAGCGCTGAGCCCCTGGGCTTGGCCAGGCATCTCCGGGACCCGGGGGGGCCTCTGCGTGGCAGGCAGTAGACACCCCGTCAGGAGGCCTTGCTTTTCAGGGTGTAAAATCCCCGTGTGACAAGCAGTATTTACACTCAGGCGTGTCTCCTAGCATCCTGTGAGGTCCCTGCTGGCCACAGAGCTGCACAGACCTCTGGTCCCTGTGCCCCGTGCCCCCGAGCAAGTGGCTCCGTGATGGAGAGACCCTGACTCTGCCCATTTCTGTGGTGTAAATGCTCCCACCCTTGCTGCCTTCCAGCCAACAGCACGGCGTCCCTGAGCACCGGCTCGGGCACAGACGGGCACACTGGGGCACACAGCCGCGGGGTGTGGCCGGCAGGGAAGTGTGGAGTAACGAGGGGGTGTGAGTGTGAGGGTTTATTACCTCTGTTTGAATGTAGTGTAGCTGATTGTAAGTTCATGAAATCTAGTTCTAAGAACGGCCGTGTAATGCCAGCTCCCACGGTTCTCGGGCATGGAACGGCCCGCTCTCCGGGGTCAGGTGAGCTCGCCGTGGCCTCTCAGAGGGGCTCTGTTGCCAACACACACCGGCAGAAGCCTCGTCGCGTGTGGGGGCCCCATGCACCCGGGAGAGTCTCCCCACACCCAGGGCAGGGTTGGCTCTGGGGCAGGGCCGTTGGGGCTCAGGATGAAGGTGGGATGGCGGGAGGCTGGGGGCTGTCCCCAGGCTGTGTCCCCAAGCGAGCTCTCTGTCTCACCTTCCCGCCTGACCCCGACCCGGCGCCTCTGTCTTGCTGGTGAGAGCCACCTCCGTTTGGTCACCTGGGAGGTTCCGGCCAATCCGGAGGCTCTCCCGGTGCCCACCCCTTCAGGTCTCCGTGGACTGTCCCTCCTTGTTAGGGGCAGTGTTTGTGACCCCGCCCGGCTTGTGCTCGCCCGTGTTGCCCTCCATCTCTGTCCCCTGCCCGGAGCTGCTGCCCGGGGACATGTTCTCAGCCCCTGCTGTGTCACTGCATTTGCTCCAGGGTGAGCTCACCAGCTCACCTACCCTCACGGCCCCGTCATTAGCTCCTCGTAGGCACGGGTGAGACGTGTCTCCCACCTCAGGGCCTGGCCATGGCCCCTGCCACAGCCTGAGGACGAAGCCAGCGCCTCCACCTGGATTTGGAGACGCTCCAGCTCCAGCCCGCTGGCCTGCCCGCCGTCTCCTCAGCCCGCCGTCCACACCGTCCGCCTCCTCGCGTGCGCCACGCTGCCTTCGACAGGTGCTGTCACTCACCGTTTCCCTGTGCGCACCGTGTGCCCACCAGCGTCTCCGAGGCTCGGCCCTCGAGCCCAGTCTCGTAACAGCCCCAGACGGGTGACTTCAACAACACATTCCTCTCTGTGATCTGGGGGCTGGACGCCCGACACGGAGGCGCTGGCAGATTCCGTTGTCCGGTGCACACAGCGCGTTTTCTCACTGTGTCCTCACGTAGAGGTGGGGCTGGGGCACTGGGGTCCCGGTGCGGGGCCCCTCCCTCATGAGCTCACTCTCCCCCAGAGACCCCCCTCCCAGCGCCAGCACGTGGGGGCGTCACGTTCGGTCTGTAGCAGTCTCCATTGCTGACAGTAAGATGTGGTGAAGCTGCCCAGCCCCCCGTTCCCCCCAGCCCCCCGTTCCCTCCTGCACGAGGACTCGTGTGCACACGGCCCTCATGGCCCACACATGGCCACATTGCCCGGCTTCCCCTCGAAGACCCCCGTGTTCACAGAATCGGCCACCCGGCCATCCAGCAAAGTCCATTCAGAGGTCGCCGGCTCTGCGGGTTCCACGGGGTCAATTCTGGCTCCGTAAGACATGTCTGAAGTCTCTGTGCCGCCTATCTGTCCCCTTCTAGGGGTCTCCGTGCGGAGTCCCCACGGCCCTCTCGCAGGTACTTTGCCCCTTTCCCCCCACACCGCTTCCTCTTTCTTTCTCTGTCTCCTCCTCTCCCTTCTCCTCTGTCTCCTGCATTCAGTCCTCTCCTTTCTACATTTGGGCCAGGTGGCTGGGGCGCATGAGGGACATGGCAGGGACTGGAGGGCACGGAGATGGTGGCCAGTGGGGTGGCCGTGAAGGACCGTGTCCTGGAAGCCGACGCAGGCCCCTGAGTCCTTTGCTGGGGCTGTCCCCTCGACCACATCCCGATGGGGAGGACTTGGGGAAGCCACGGTCTGTGGACCTCCCACGCCCTGGTTCCGGAAGCTCGCATGGCCCGGGGCTGTTTCTACAGCTGTGGTTTCTTGGCCGTCTATAGCCCCGACTACTCATCTTCCACTCGGTGAGTCACACTCCTAAAATAGCCGAGCCCTCTTTGAAGGGGCGGCCGTGCGGGCGTGAAGGGCTGTCGTCGGAGCCTCCGCCAGCAGGAGCACCCAGGCGGATGCCGTTGCGCAGCGCCCCTCCTTGTCATCTCCATCCTGCGAGCCGCCTGCACACCAGGCTGTCCCCTTCTGTGCGGGGCCCTGGGAGCGGGCATCGCCAGCTTCCCACGAGTTCTGGGGGCTCCGTGTCTGTCCCCCTTCCCCGGTCGGCCCTGCCTAACAGGACCTGAGTGGCCACAGCGGACGCTGCTCGTGTGTGGTCCTGCCTGGGAGGGAGCAGGCGCATCCACACGTGCCTCCGTCTGTTCTGGACCAGTCCTCACCCTGAGCCAGCCCCTGGCCTGCACACTTACACCTTAACCTCCTCTATCCTGACATTGGCTCCGTGGCTTGCGTGGTCTTGTCCCCATGTTATAATTGGTGAGAAGCAATAACTCGTCCAGTTGCATAGACAGCGACCAGCAGAGCCAGGGGCGGGGGCAGGTGTGCCAACTACCAGAGCACATTTCTTTTCCCCAGCGCGGTCCAGTAGAGCTCATTCATCCCATGTTCTTCGGCAGAAAATGTTGCCCCCAGACCCCGAGGCCTGGTCCTTGTGCTCCAGCTTTAGTGCTGCTGATGGATGCCAGGATTGTCTCCGCGCGGTGCCTCCTTAAGAGCCGCGCAGTGTAGACATGAAGCCGCATGGTACTGGTAGACTGGGATTCCTGCCCGCCACCATCAGCATGGAGATGCTGAGTCTCATGAAGACTGCACTGTTCCCTCCATGTCCTGGGTGGGCCAGTTGTTCTGTTTGTCATCGTCACCCAACCTGACAGCCTTTGCACGGATTCTCGCCTCCCTGGCCCCGTCCAGGTCCGGCTGTGGCCCTGATGCTCTTCTGGCCTGTCTGAGGATTTGCATAAGAACTTGGTGGCATTCAGTTAGTCAAGTACATGTTGACATCCTTTGCTTATCCTTCAGTCTTTCTGGGGCTTTTGGATTTACTGAGAGTAGCAAAAATAAAGTCTTCCAGGTCTGTCACGGGCCAGGCCACATGCATGGGGGCAGGAGGGCCAGCCGGCGCTGCGTGCCTGGCGAACGTCCACACCAGCAGCGTCTGACAACATAGTGTGGTTGTGAGGTCGGTGGTTCCGTTGACCCTGGCCGGCTCCTAGAGTAATCCCTGAGAGGGCCGTGGGCCCCACCCTTGAGGGCGCTGTGCGTCTAGAGAGAGATTCAGTGTCACTTTCAGGGTCATGATCAGAAACCAGACATCACAACTTTGTGCTCTCTCGACCCTTTAGTTCTACAGTTTGTTTCCACCTGCTCCCAAACCCCAGTGACCAATCTTTGCTTCAGACTAACTTTGGCGGAGGTCGCGGAGAGCTTGCCTGATCTGCTGTGCACCGCGGCCCTGGGGGCCGGGTGGCTGCACGCTCACCGCCTCTGTCCTGGCCGCTCCCAGCGGCCAGTTCTCTTTGGCAAAGGTGCTAAGTGACGGGTCCTTAGTAAAGATAACACGGCAGCATCGCAGAGAGGACTGGCTGCCAATACACATGCGGCCTTTAGTAAGTGAGATATGACCCCATTTCTGTCAGAGAGGGGCGAGGGGGTCTCATATTTATTAGTGAGTGGTGGTCCCGGGCCTCTGGTAGGTGCTTTGAGTTCAGTCTCATTTGGTTTTCTGGGCACCCCAGGGAGTTAAACTTAGCCTCCACATTTTTCTGTCTTCAGGGATATCTGCACAGCACAGGGGGTAGGTTCTCATGCTCCAGGCGAGGCTGCCGGGCACCAAAAAAACGAAATTGCTCTCCAGGCTCACACAGGATGTGTGGCTCCAACACTCACTCAGACCCAGCCTGTGTCCTTTTCTTCCTTCTAATGGGCGGTGCTGCTGCGAACCAGCGCGCTGCGGGTGCAGAGGTGCTAACGCCACGGTTGGTCAGTCTATGAAATGAGCCGTATGATTATTTGGTGGCTGCCACTAACATTTTGGGATTTAAAAACTGAGGCACTGCACACAGCTGGCCGTGCCGGGCTGCATGACACTGAGCAGAGAGCAGGTCCCGTCCCATCGTGTGTGTGAGTGTGTGCACACATGTACACACGTGTGTGATGCGTGTATGTGTGATCCGTTGTTGCCCTTATAATATGTGTGTCAGATGTTTTATTTGTGCTTGAGAATGCTGACTCTCAATTTACACTTGACTCACAAGTGATGCCATTGCACGCTGGTTGCTTTGGCTAACCGGCTGGTTTACTGTATGATTATACATTTCAGGGGACGGGTATGAGTCACTCGATGAATACATTTTCACATGTAGAAATTGCTCTTTTCATGACTTTGGACAACAACCATTGAATGATTGGCTTTCTACTGAAGTCACTCCATTGTTTTGCCAAGTTGCTTAAAGCCACAGCCCGTCCCTGGTGCCTGGTCCTCGCCGATGCCACGGAGGGCGGCGGCACTGCCCTGCGCCCCTGCGCGCGTGAGCAGCCGTGTGGAGGCCAGTGGCTCAGAATCACACCAGCCCCTGAAAGTGTGTCATGACGGGGTCCACGTCGACAACTGTAAAGTTTATTTTCTTGTGTATCAATCACTTTAGGGGTCACTAGTGGAGCCCTTCCTTCCCATTTAACAGAGGACATGCGTGGGAGGGCCGGCCGGCCCCATGGAGCTGAAGCTAACTAAAATCAAGGGCAACCTGCGCGGACTGAGCCTGTTTAAAGGTACGGGACTCTCCCCGGAGGCCGCGGCCCTGTCTGTGTGTCTGTGGGCGTGAGGGAGCGAGCAGCGGTTGGCGCGGGCGTGAGCGGTCTGTGGCGGGGGAGGCGGCCGGTGCCCTTCTGTTACCCTTCGGGGGAAGGATGCAGACCTGTCATTTAGATTCTCAAGGGATGTTTATGACTTTTGAAGAGAGAGCCAATATAAAAAATACAGAAAATGTCGCGGTTCCCTAGATTCACTTGTGAAACTCTCATAAATTTGACTTTTTTATTGTTCTTCGTTCTTATTCCATCTGTGAAATGAAATGATCACTTGATGTTTCTCGGATGTCTCTTATTCTTTCGCCCTTTAAAGGACGTGTTGCAGTTAAACTTTGTGAAGAAAAGGTTATCAGGAATAGTGAAGGTGTTGTTGTTTTTTTTAAATATTCATTTGTGAGAGAGAGAGAGAGAGAGAGAGAGAGAGACTGAGACCGAGACCGAGTGCAAGTGAGGGTGGAGCAGAGAGAGAGGGAGACACAGAATCAGAAGCTCTGTCAGCACAGAGCCCGACGCGGGGCTCCAGCCCACGAACCGCGAGCTCATGCCCTGAGCCACCCAAGGGCCCCAAATGAAGGTGGCTTTTTAAGGCGATTGTTTATTTCCAGAACTGGTTTGTTCGGTGACAAGCAGAGCGTGCCTCAGTTCCCGGGATGTATCGCTTACCAGCAAACCGATCAGCGCAAAGTTATCAAGAGTTTAGCGTGTGCAGAGCCTACGGGACTCCGTGTTTCCGGTTATCTGAGTTTTCAGTAAGTTGTAGGTAATAATTAAGCCACTTGTACCCAGCGTGCCCCTGCATGGTCAGCGTCCCCTCCAGGTTGAGCGAAGGAAACAGATTAGCCACAAGCATCCAAAGTCCCCCAAGACGGGACTGGGAATGTCCTCTGTCAGTTTTAAATGCGTTGTCATTGCACATGTGGTCCGTGCAGCTGCCCCGAGCCGAGCTCACACGATTTCAGTCATAAGTTGCAAGTTCTGGAGACAGGTTCAGCAAACAGGTGGAGGTTCTCTGTGTCCTGATGACCTCGGACAGGAGCGACCAGCATCCCGGCTCTGGTAGTTTCCACGGGCCACTCTGTGGGTCACGGGGCCTGAGGAGCCGGGCCGTGCCTCCAGGTTTTCTGGGCTGTGTGTGCAAGAGATCTTCTCTGGCCTTGGAGACTCCTTTTCTATTGGAAATCTTTTGTGATTGTTTTTTATTATAAACAGAGAAGGATACAGTATGTGTTTTGCTTTGGATCTTATGGTCATAAGCTTATGAGTTTCGAGACAACAACTTAGGTCTTACACAGAGACTCCAGAAGCCACGGTGGCCCTCTGCCTGGCATCGCGAGTTTCTGCCTCCGTCTGTGTTGAAGGCCCAGCACGGGGCTGTGAGGGGCTGAAGTCAGTGCGGCACAGATTTCAAAGCACAAGGCCACACAGAGTCCTGAGGCTTCTCACAACAAAACCTCTCCGGGAATCACGGAGGCCTGACTTTCTCCACGGTCTTGAGGACCAGCCTTGATTTTATTTCTATTTTGGTCATGTTTGTTTTTGAAACTTCATTCTAGCAACGAGGTAAGTTGAACAACACTCCGGGTTTTTCACTTTACAAGTTATTTTTTCCCTAGCGTTATCGCAAAAATAGACAACGGTGTTCGGATTCTTGTCTGCGGTATCAAATGTTCCATAATTGTGGAGTATCTCGTGGGTTGTTTTCTACCCCGTGTGCTACTGATGGCCTTCAAGGAAGTGGTGGGGGTTACACTTGGCCTGGGAGAGCAGGCTTAGTTTTATGGTGGTTATAAATTAATCAGTAATAATGAATCAGGTCTTAGCTCGACAAATGGGCGGCACGGTGGCCATTTGTCAGGACGCCTGTGTCCCCCGCTGTGCAGAGATGGGCTTGTGGAGGGACCGGTAGCTGATTCAGATGTGTGACGTTACTGTCACTGCCCAGGGCCTGAGACGCAGCCGGCATTCACCAAACGTTGCTGGGGCGTGGGTGGTAGGCGGGGCCCTGGGTTTCAGTTTTGCAAAGATTGTCTGTAATAGGGATCCGGAAGCGGGAACGCCCACAAAACCGCTCGAGATGGTGCGGTGGCCTCGGCGTGAGGCTGGGAGGGCAGGGTCCGGACACACAGAAGGACCAACCCCCTCATGGAAACACTTTCAAATCCACATCGAAAAACCCACCAGCCAACCCCGTGCCAACCACAGCGCTGCCCATTGGCACACTCTGCAGGGAGCCAGACGTTGATGCTTCCCGCATGCCAGCCTGTGGGCAGACACGCAGGCGGGAGCGCGGGACCCTGTGGGGCCGGCCTGGCCCGCGGGTGCTCAGTCCGCGCCCCCTGGCAAGGCGGGAGGCCGCACTTGCGGGTGCCCGAGGCAACGCTACGGTTTCTGTGCGTCGGGGGTGGCGCAGGTGACAGGAGCGGAGCGGGGGGGAGGCTGCGGGTCGTCCGCTCGGGGAAGAGCATCTGCACTGGCGGCTTGTCGGCCTCGGGCGGGCTCACTTCCCGTGGTTGTGAATCCAGCCGTGGCCGAAACACACCCACAGACACGGTGGAGCCGCCCTAACGTCAGGGGGAGGAGCTGCGTTTTCGCCCGTGGAAGACAAATCAATTGCAGTGATCACTTTCCACTTTATGAGGAAAACTACGCGACTCCCTCACCTGTATTAGGAATGGAAACCCCCAGTGCCAGGAAGATTACATGGGTCTGAAAAGCTTCAGAATAGAAACTATACAATAATCTCATAATCATACATGATATTTAGTATAAATAATCTGAAATGTGAGAGTACGCACATTTCAGTCCTGTGTTAAGGCTCAAGAAGCTTACAGTGATTTTCTGGTGTGTTCTTTCTTTTCTGTCTCGTGATCTCAGAGCCATAACGTAGCTCAGGAATCGAAGGTCTGTGCAGAACCACCCGATTCCAGGAGGACAGCCTGAGTGTGGTTTGTTCGGCTCTGTGGTTGCTGAATTATGCACAGTATTTGCCGAAGTGTGGCGCACAAGCCAGAGTTTCTCTCCTGGGTGTTGACACGGACACGTGGAGGCTTCTGGAAAGTGCTGATGACAGATTTCGTGGCATCAGTGGTCTGATCCCTCACCAGTGGGATCAAAGCGTCAGATAGTAAACTTTCGAAACAGGATAATCTCAAGGCACGTTGCTGCCTGTACACGTGGCGGCCTCTTCGCCCTCCCCAGGCCCGGTCCTGTAATGCTTCCCCGAGCCAGGTCTCCCGTACGGCCACCCAGCGAGTGCCCAAGCCTGGCGCCGGGGACCCTGCCCCATGGGGGCGAGCTCCAGATGTGAGCGGGGGTTACGTGTCCGGGATGCGGGGTGACCCCGGTGTGTGGAGTGCCCCAGGCGGAGGGCGCTCCGTGAGCGGGCAGTGCCGGGCGCTTGCAGCAGGAGGGCCTGGCAGGGGACCCGGAACAGACCGCGCACGTCTCACGCCATCTGTGAAAGTGACGTGGCCCCCCCAGGATACTCCACCTCGTGTCCCTCGGTGGGGGCGAGTAGGGGATCAGCACTCCTCGGACGAGGCTGGGGAAGATAGCACACGGGAAGGCGTCAGAGCTGCTCAGCCCCGGACGGACCTCCGCTCCGTCCTGCCCTCACCTCCTCAGCTGTGCTCTGTGGCGTCCTCTCAAGATGCTTCCCTGAGAGCTGCATCCCCATGACGGCCCCTGGAGCCACGTCCCCCATGAGAGCCCAGAGCCCCGACACCCAAGCCTCTCCTGGGGTGTGCACGACCTGGGCGCAGCCCCGTGGGAGGGGTCTCCACGGACGGAGCCGGCCAGGTGACGGTGGAGGAGGGGGGCTATGGGTCCTAAGTGTCCATGGGGCGTCTTCTAGGGTGTGAGTGACAGAGAGACCTGGACGTTAGGATGAAGGGAAGGAAATGACCCACACGTGTCTGCCCACGACACAACCTGGAAGCCAGGTCCGGGGTCCACGCACCTCCACCTCGAAAAGGTTTTCATTTTGACTCATAGCGGCCAGAACACAGTGCAGGTGGGGTGGAGGTGGGGAGAAGTGGGACCCCCACCCCGGGCAGAACCAGCCTGCCCTCTGCTTTAACCAACCACTGGCTTCCAGAAGGAAAAAGCTGCAAATCCTCAGCCTGGCAAACCGGGCCTGCAGGGTTCACGGTAAATAGCACAAAGGTGCTCGAGGAAGCAGGCTGGACGGGCTGGTTTCCACTCTCCTCCACGCCCCAGCTCCTCACGTGGGGGCCTCCTCCCTCGGCCACGACCAATGGGACCCAGAACCTTCCAGCTGGGTGTGCTGTGGGCTCAAGACTTAGAGCACAGGCACCGTGAACTCTCACTGTCAGTCTGTTCACTTGTTATTGGTGTGAACTGTGTTATGCTAATTAAATTAACTCACTAATTCGTTCATCAGGTGTTTATTCAAGTGTGTCCTTGTCACCCGATACTGTCTCCATGCAGGAAACAGGACGTGAGCCCTGCCCTAATTGAATCACTGGAGTGCTGTATGTTGGCGCTAAATAGGGCTTTCATTTTTAAAATTTTTTAATGTTTATTTATTTTTGAGAGACAGAGTGCGAGCAGGGGAGGGGCAGAGAGAGGGAGACACAGAATCCGAAGCAGCTCCAGGCTCTGAGCTGTCAGCACAGAGCCCGACGTGGGGCTTGAACTCGTGGACCGTGAGATCATGACCTGAGCTGAAGTCGGACGCTCAACCGACTGAGCCCCCCAGGCACCCCAGGATTTTCATTCATTTAAAGTTCTCACTTTTATTTGTCAAAATTATGTTTCTAGCTCAGTTATTTTCTATGCAAATATTACAAACAATATTTTGAAGAGTTGCTTTTTCATTTGAAAAAGACAGATTTTCACGACTTGTAGCTCTTATTACTTTCATTTTTCTTGTGTGGTTTTCAGCTCTAAAATGCCGTATTTTCCCTCTGCTACATTGTAGAAAGTCAGTTTTTCCAGGAGGGTTTAATACTTGTGCTGCTGTGTAGATGGCGACCTACCGAATCAGGTGAGGCTGTGACCATCGTTGAGGGCTTCGTCCTTGTGGATTTTCTCCGGGCCTGACCGGGAGGAGACGTTCCCAAGGGATTTCCCTGGGTAATTTATGAACCCCTGTTTTCTGGGCTTCCTCTAAGGAGGGGTCCCCCAGTTTTGTCAGTCAGACACCCGTGGCCAGGCAGCTGACCGGGGTCCCCGCCACCCTTCCTGGAATCTGTTTTGGTGAAAGCATGGCCTGTATATCCCCCCTCTGCTTCCTGCCCGCAGGGGGCCAGGCCTGGAGGTGAGGTCACCCCAATTCACCCCTCATAGTGCATGTGCTCGCAGACCCGCTCTTCGGCCCGACCCCGGCCCTGTGCCCAGGCCAGTTTGATTTTCGAGTTCACCCCTTGGTTCGCCCGCTGACTGTTGGGTTTTCCCATCTCTGAATGTGTCGCTGGGGGAAGACTTCACAGAGTGTCTCGTCCAGTGGTGGGGATCCACCTCGTGCTATGGCTCGCCCTGGCGTTCTCGTAGACGGGAAGAACACTCAAAAGAAACGTCTCCTATTTGCTGGTGTCTGGTTTAATTATTTTATCTTTTCTGGGAACACTAGGTTCCAGGACAACATCATATGACGGTGCAATCTTGCAGGTCAAAAACAAAAGATCTCCAGTGATGATCAGATCAAGGTAGTTTCCTCGCTTTCCATGAGTGGGTGATGGCGTTTAAGCAGCTTCTGAGTTTTGAAGAAAGAGGCATCTATGAAAGTCTCCTGACGTATGTCGATTTCACAGGAAGAAATCACTCAAAGGTTTTGGTTCCAGGACGCTGATCACAAGCCTCGGCCTCCGAGATCTCAAGAGCCGGAGCACAGCGTGAGGGCTGCTGGAGTCGGACACACACAGCGCTTTAAAGCGATTGCTCATGTCCATTTTCCTCCAGTCATTCCGGTCACTGCGGTGTCAGTCAGAAACGCATGCGTGCTGCGGCCGCGCCGTCTCGGGCAGCGGCCGAGCAGGACAGTCCCAGCCGGGCAGCAGAGGCCACGGGTCCGGCTGTCGGCCGGCTGGGCTGCGTGACCAGGGTTAGAGCACAGCGCGGCCCCCGGGTGTCCTCAACACGAAGTGCAATCTTGTTTCCTTGGACTCCGACAGTTCTAAACCACGCACACCGAGCGAATAACCTAAAAGTACACGGAATGTAGTTTAAGCTTACTTTGTAAGGACGATGGTGGCATTCTTCAGGGCACTTGCTGTGCAAAGTGACAGAACTACTGGTCCAGAGAAGTCTGCAGCTGCTGTCCTGGGCTTCTGGCCGTTCCCCCAACGGGCCTCCGCCGTCTGCCGTGGGGGGCCTGGGGCACCAGGCTGGGTGTGGAGTACGTGTCTGCGGTGGGCTGGTTACCGGGCGCCCGTCTCAAGGGACGTGCTGGTGCAGGAGACATTCCTCGGCCGCGTGGGGTCAGTCAGAGCATCGCGGCGGCCCCAGGCTGGAGAGACCCAGCGGACCGCGTGCTGCTGCGGAAGACTGGTTGGGGACCAGGTTGTCCAGAAATCCAGGGGGAAGGGACAATGTGAGGAAGGTGTGCATTCTGGGGGGGAGGGGTTGCGGAGTCTCCACACTTCAGGGAGACCCGGCACACTGTCCCCTTCCCTCCAGCCAGTGGGGAGCCCGCGTGGGTGAGGGGCGGGACACCAGGCCGTGGCCGCTGACGGGAGGCGGCACTCAGAGCCCTGCTGCCCATCCGCCCTTCTTGTAGGGACAAGTACATCAATGTCTCTCTTTTCCCCAGGAACGCAAATTCCATTGTTTCTCCACAAAGATAATAGTAGACCATTCAGATTAAAGCACAAAAATAAATTCAGTTTTATCATAAACTCAATCAAGCCCCCTCCATATAACCCACTCTCCACCTCCCGCCTGTAGGTGACCAGAGAATCTGTTTTGTTATCCGTGGAAATTTCTGTAATGACACGTAGGCCACGGGCCATGAATTACTTACTGGACACCTGGGGTGAGCACAGAAATGTCTTCGTGCCCTTGATTTTTGTAACCTGCAGAAGCAGGGTGAGGCTCGGCCTGGTATGTCACGAGGAGACCCCAGCATAGCGTGTGCATGTGGGGCATGGCTTCCATGAGTCTATGAGGCACGTCTCCCCAGAGACCCTGGTGAACACCGACAGCTGTAAAAATTGAATTAACTTGTATCGGGGTGAAAACAGGCTTCGTTTACAGAGGAAAAGTCTATCAAACTTAATGGCAATAAAAGTGGCATGTCATGTGTCACTTAGGCTCCCGTGAAGGGTGGGGACTTGATGTCTGGTTGTGAGTGCCTCAGCGCAGGGGTGCGGGGTGACTGAGGAATCTGGATGGTGCTGGTCGTATGTCCATCCCTGTGTGTTGCCGTGACCTGGTTTCGTCAGACTCTCGGGGGCCGTGTGTGTGTGTGTGTGGTTGAAGCTGGACACCTTGGGAACCTGGTGCAGGGACCCCCTTGAGGTGCTGATGACCAGTGTGTGCCGTTTTCCCTGGATCTTGTGCTGACAGGAGCCGGGAATTAGTTATTTAGCGCGTGGTGCCCTGTGCGGCACGTGGACTTTGGAGGTAGACAGGCTTAGCCTCGACCGTGTTTCCAGCCTCTATCCCTGCAAACGTGGCATCCATGTGTGCTATCGTGTCCCCGTGGGTGTGCGGCGGACTCCCGCCGGCACAGCTGTGAGTGAGGGCCGCGTGGGAGAGCCCGCCGGGACGCGTCACCCCAGGGGAGCTGATGTCAGTGTGTCTTCCCAACTACGAGTAGAGTCCACACTCCACACGTCTGTTCTGAGTGTGTAAGGTGCAGAAGGGTGGATGAAGCAAGGAGCCATCCGAGCCGGAAGGATGGTTCTCCGGGATGCTGCCTCCCAGGGTCCTCGTGAAGGTAACCGGTTTAGTGACAGAATCAGAGCTCAGTCCCTATAAAACTCTGTGCCCTTCCTGGTGCCCCTGCTGCTGCTTCGAGGGGCTGGAAGCTGAGGGGTAAGGACTCATGGCCTGAGGTGTCTGTGATGCCTATGTGCAGAGCAGGACAGAAAGTGGGGTATGTGTGACAGTCACCCCAGTCCTGTTGGAGCCCCTGAGCTGGGGGTGGATATGGTGGTCACGTTCTTCCACATCCTCGTGAGATACCAGGGACAGGAAGGCCAGACGTGGCCAGAACCACACGCGGCCAAGCGTGTCCAAAGCTGAGCAGCAAGGCAGCACCTGGCGGGTTCTGGGACCCACTCCCAGGTCAGGTTCACACACGTGGTGGGCGGGCTGTAGAAACGAGGAAGAGTCAGCTCTGGAGAGCACACTGACCTTGTATTAATGGTTTGGTAATTTTCCTTTTCTTGAGGTATGGCAGTACAGTCAACCTAGTCTGAAGACCTATTTGTACGTAAATAGGTACATAATTACACGTAGAATTATATTACATATAATCTATGTAATATGATAGGACTCTAATACATAATCACATATGATTGCATGTAAGTAGTTATATATGGGTTGATGCAAAACAAACCTTTTAGAATTTCTAAAAGGAAGGAAGGGACTTCTTTCTGAGCCCATCAGGACAGCTGCCCGGAATACACAACCATCACAGGAAGAGAGTGCTTTGGAAAGGGAATATTTGGTGAAGGGCGATATACTTTTTTTTTCCATGAAAGGTTAAAACTCATTACACAAAGGACATTTCAGAAAGCTGCAACCGTCCATTTCTAGTATATGCAGGGCTGCATGACTTTAATCTTATGGGACCCTGGGAAATTTCTTCCTTTTTCTTATCTTTTGTGTTCAGAATGCTCCGTTTTGGTTATTTTCTTTAATGAAGCAGATGTACGGTAGGTGCCCAGGGCAGGAACAGAGCCCGTGCCTTGAGGTTTTGCCGAGTCATGATGACCTTGGTAAATGGTGAAGTGTGGCTTCCCTGGGAGCCCAGGAGCAGGGCCCACAAACACTGGGACAGTGAGAATGTCCTTTATCATAAGGTAACTACGTGTGTATCTATTTTGTCTAACGGCCCTGGTCCTGTGAATGGTCATTGCTCAGTGAGTTCAGATTTTGAATGGGTGCCTTTAGGTCTTTTCCCCTAGCTCAGCTGCTTGGATGCCTTGTGTCCCACGAATGCACTTTATTTTGGATTCTTTGCCAAAGCCACATATTTATTTATCTTTCCTCCGTATGTTACTGGAGTATTTTTTGCTTGGGGGAAGAATTACATCAGCAAACCTCAGTGTTTCATCAGGTCCTCCAGATAGAGAAACTCGTGGTCTCCTGGCCAGGCCACACCATCTGTCACCAAGAGGCATCCTCACTCTCCCCCGATAACAGTGCAAACTGGAATCCGGGCCCGTGTTCATGCACTTCTGGACACAGGATGTCGATGTCAAATATTGGCGGTGTTGGCTGGGCTTCTTACTGTGTGGCTTTGTTTATTTGTGCCTTGCCTCCTGGCCAACGTTTGTTTCCATTACATTTAGTATCAAACAGAGAAAACAGATAAAGCCCTTAGAGGCTTACCTGATGCTTCGGTGATTCGCATCTTGAAGGGAAATGTCTGTACTTGAAGGACTGTGGTTATGGCCTGGGAGCCGGGCATCCGCTCATCACAGGACACATGGGCTGAATGCCAGCAAAGGGACCGGCAAAGATCGGCATCAGGGAGTGGTCCCTAAAGTGGGGACCCAGGGCCTCATTGGAGGGGATCGTGAGCCCCAGGGGGCTGCTCAAAGGTGACAAGAGGTGAATTTTGGGGAGATGGTGGATTGCCCGGGTGATTTCTCAGAGGTGATATACAGAGTTGTCACTTCATGGCATTTATTGTCAAGACTTGTGCGCTGGGGATCACCCTTTTCCCATGGGGACGTCCCTGCCTGTCCACAGAGCAGCTGGCGGCCGGTGGAGGGCGAGCCTCCGTCATGGTGAGCGGATCCGCAGGAGATGCCCGTTCACTTTGTGTTCACATCTGCTGTGCCGATGCTTTGATGTGCAAAGGCTTTCTGACGTGCAGACGTGCAAACCAGCTAATGGTGGGGTTAGACCAGAACACCATGGGCTTGCGTGTGGCATTTAGCAAAAGGCCATCACTCACGTGGGCTGAGGCATTGCCCTTGCTGTTCTCCAGGCAGATTTTTAACGACTGGGTCATCTGCCCTGATTCTAAACCCGAATGGCATCCAACTGCCAAACCCACTCTGAATTGTTTTGGGGAAAGGTACAAAATGGGACGCTTTGCAAACTTCAGGTGTGTGAATTTTTTCTACTGTGACCAAGAATCCTGTTGTGACTCTGCTTTGTTATTTCTGAGAAAGACCCCAGGTCACTGTGCGCCCTCGTCAGCACTTGGCCCTTGGCTACAAGAGAAACAGGAAGTTCCCCGTTTGCCCAGCTGCTCTTTATATTAGGAGGGGCGGTCTGCTCTGCCCGAGCCAGCCTCCACTCCAGACACACCTGCCTGGTCCCAGGTCTCCCTTTCACCCGCCGGAGGTCCCGACAGATTTAGTCTGAGCCTCTGCATAAAACCGCCAGTTTATATCAGTAGTTAAGTTTAAACACGCACACGCTTAAACTGGTTCTAAAAAGAAATATCAGGTGACTTTTCTACGCCTTTGTATGGTGCCAAAGAGCCTAGAATGTTTTATGGACTTAATTTCTTTTAATCCCTTAAATGACCAAAGAAAGCAAAAGGCAATGCGTATCCTTGTTGCCATGATCACTTAATATTTCAGAGAAGGCAGACGCAGCGTCAGGAAGGGAACCCAGCTTTGCAGAGAGATCCTCTCCCGCCAGGCCTCGTGGAGCACTCGGCACCTGAGGGAACACGTCCGTCTGTAGCTCTGGTGAGAAGACATGGCCTGTTTCCAAGTCGCTCCACAGCTCGCTCTTCACAAATTCTGCAAGTCTCAGGCCTCCATAGGAGTGCCTTGACGGAATGTGTTCTGCACTTTTATTATCTTATTGATGCTCACTTGGTATTGTTAATACTAAAAATATATTTTCTTCCTAATTCAGGAAGGTGAAACAAATGCAGTACCGTGTAATTACCTCTCCAAGCTGCCTATGCAGTATAGTCTTCAGCAAGTCTGCTCTCCTGTGTCTACTGCACTCTAGTTTGCTTTACTAAAATACGTTAAATGATACTGGAATACCAATGACTATGTCAGCGTACACGTAGACAGCTGTGACAGTTTCACACAATGTAAGTGTGCATGTGAAAGTTTTTCAATTAAATACGAAAAGTATTTTTGGATTTGTAGCGTGCCCTTCAATGTGCATCCCGTGATCACCAAGAATAAATCGGCTGAGAATCACTCCGCACGCAGCACTGGCTGCCATGCACACATCATTACGTGGAAACAGAGTGACTGGTGGATGGAAAATTGAAGCATTCCCTTAGAAACAGAGATTGGATTCTTGTTTGAGGAAATGCAATTAAAATATTTGGTGTTTGATACTAGCCAATTAAAGTGACAACATCGTGAGGCACCTGGATGGCTCAGTCGGTTAAGCGCCCGACTCAACTTGGGTCATGATCTCACAGCTGGTGAGATTCACAGTGGGTAAGATTGAGCTGTGCGTCGGGCTCTCTGCTGACAGCTCAGAGCCTGCTTGGGATTCTCTCTTTTCCTTTCCCTCTGTCTGTCCTGCACTCACGCGTTCTCTCCTAAAATAAAATAAAAGTGAAAAATCATGTCACTTGTTTTGATTTGAGTGGAGAAATACTTACAAAGGGTTATTGAGTATTGAGATTATATTTCTGTCAGTTCCATAAGTTGAATAATCAAATCAAAACAGATATGCCTTCCCAGTGACATAAATGTCCTTCGTTGTTTCCAAAATAATGAGAACAGAAATTATAATTTATTTCTCTCATAAAGCCAAGCGCGTTCTTTTCAGTGGTTTGTAGTTTACATCCAGCAAAGTGCCCAGATACTGGGTGCTCTGTGCCCCAGCACATGCACACTTGTCAGGGTGCGGAGCCCGCCTGCACCCCGGAACCCCCCCGCGCGGCCCACCCGTCACCGCGGAGAAGCCGGCTGTGACCTCCCCGGGCGGGCCGCGCTTGGTGCAGGGCGCGCAGGGCGTTAGGCTGCCGCTGCTGGTCTGCAGGGAGACGAATGAGGGCTACGCCGCGCCGCCCGCTCCCGGGGTGCACGCTGTGTGCGCAGCCGTGGGGAAGGGACAAGGCCTTTGCCCCGTGAATTTGGCCGCAGCTCCGGTAGGCGCGTCCTCACGGGAAGCTGCTGGCGGGGGGCGGCCGGAGCGCTGTGGGCTGATGTGCGGGGCCCGCGGCCGCTCGGTTCCGCCTCCCGGCCGCTTGGTGGCCCGCGGCCCTGGTACTTCCCGGGCAACCCAGGGCGTGTTTCTCCTGTTCCTCGTTCGCGATGAGCTGATCGGCGTTCACGTTTCCGGCGAGCGTCAGTGCTGTGGAATGACCCGGCCGAAGGACGGGATGGAGTTCCGTGGCTGCCGGTTCACGACTGCATCCTGGGAGGGGAGAGTCTCCCCCTGCTGGGTTGTGCCGGGGGAGGAGCCCACCTGCGGGAGCACCTCTGGGCGACACTGCGCGTGTGAAACGCTGGGTTATGTGTCCTCACTGCCTCGATCACGTAGGGGACCTCCCCGGTCCCGCTCCATGCACCCTGGAAACATTTGTGAGTCCCCAGAGGCGCGATGACTCCATCCCTGTTCTGGACACAAATGTGCGGGAAGGGCACCTGACGTCAGTCCTGTGAGGTCCCCCGACTGTGGCAAATAGAACTGAGTATCCTCCTCACACGCGAGGCATTGGTTAGACCACCAAGCTCCCAGATGCGGATTGTGCAGGAGGCCGCCCCCCCCCCCCCACTTCGTGGCCGTTCATGGCAGGGTGGGCATTTCCCCCTCCCCACAGGCCACTGGGGTCTTGCCGCCTCCAACCAGGCTGGCCTCCTGCCTGGCGGGCAGGGGTGAGGAGTGCTGCCTGTGACACCGTGGAGGAGGGGCCAGGCTGGGAGGCTGGCACTTAGAACGCTTGGCATCAGCTCCCGGCTCACTGGCCGGCCCTCCCGAGCCAGCCCACTGGTGACGCTGGGGGAGACAGGTGTCTGGGTGCCAGCGAGAACGGAGCGGGACACAGTCCTTGCTCTCGGAGGCTTCTGGGTCCTTAGGCGGCTGCCCGTTGCACGACAACGGTGTGTCGGACGCTGGCTCTGCATGGGTGCCGGGAGAGGAAAACGCGGCTTTGATCGGGATCTGAGAGCTGCTGTCAGGCGGGTCGCACCAGACAAGTCATTACCATGGAACAGAGTGTGAGAATGGACATGGCTGCGCAGTCCTCTGGGCCTCAGAGGAGTGCGCGAGTCAGAGTTCTCCAGAGAGGCAGAGCCATGGGGTGTGCGAGCGTGTGTGTTTGGAAAGAGGTTTGTTGCAAGGCCGTGGCTCGCTCGACTAGGGAGGCAGGCAGCTCCCAGGGTCTGCAAGGTGAGTCACCAGGCTGGGGCTGCGGGATGGCCGATGGGGCAGGGGCAGGCTGAAGGCTGGTGGGCAGGGCGAATTCTCTCTTACTGGAGAGAGGCTCAGCCTTTTTGTTCTTTGCAGGCCTTCAGCTGATTGGACGAGGCTCACCCACATTAGGGAGGATAGTCTGCTTCGCGCAGTCTACCTATCCATTGTTAATGTAAAAATATCATCACAGACACACTCACTGGATGTTTGACCGCATGTCCGGCTTCTCCGTGCCTCAGTCGAGTTGACACATTCAGTTAAACATCAGGAGGCCTCGTCCTGTAGACAAACTGGACCCCAAAGGTAAACAGGCCTTACGTGCCCAGTCTCCAGGTGCTCTGCCCAGGTGACGATTGCTGACAAGCTTTAGTGGATGAGACACGCATGGATGAGGTGAAGTTCAGGTCTCCGGTTTGGTTCTAGAAATGTCTACAGCGTTGCTATCACAGGGTGCACGTTGGTGTGGCCCCAAATTAAAGTGTGCTGAGTTGGAATCTAAAAATACCGCCGTGCTTTAGTATGTAGCCACGTGACATCACCACACATATAAACACAGCCGTGTCATGTGACGTGACCACAGCCCGTCACACTCCTTAGGATCAGCTGATCGTGGTCCACCCCATGCTGGTCCCCTGAGCTCCTGGCCCACCTCCTCCTAGGTGACGTGTGGGATCTCCGGTACATGTTCTCAGGTAACAAGGTACTAACTTGCCTTAATAAATTATTTGGGGGAAACAGACATTTTGGGGACACTTTGTATATATGAGACACTATTTTCTTCTTAAAGAAATGTGACGGGTCAAGTTCCGATCTTCGTGGATCTTACAGTCTGGTTGGGAAGAGTAACGCGTATGATATCAGAAGCCGAGTAAGCTGGAAACCTGTGCTACCAGCCACGGAGCATGTGATGTGCTTTCGGTGTGTGTCAGAGACAGAGCCAACTTCAGTCCCAAGAGCGGTGACCCCGGGCAGGGTGGAAGGGGAGGGTGGGCTTCACAGACTGGTGGGAACAGCATTAGCAAAGTAGGAAAGGTCAGGGCCCGGGAACTTTCGGGATCAGTGAGCACACAGGTGCAGGACTTGTCTGGGGCCCCCCTGCTGGGGTCAGACTGGAGAGAAGCGGAGCTCACGGGGGCCGCGGGCCGGTGTCAGTGCACGGAGCCCGTGCTCTGGCTGGGGCAGGGCTGTGATGGTACGGGGGCGTTCAGGCTTGATGCCCTTGAAGAGACACGTGGAGGTGGGGGCGGACGCGGGGGGGGCGTGGCCCAGGGGCTGCGGTCTGGGAACCCAGCGAGGAGCGCCTGTCAGGGCAGCGGCTGTGGGGCTTGGGGGGAGGGGCTCCCCAGGGCGAAGGCCACACCAGATGTGGCGCTTCAGCAGAACAGGGACTCCGGAGCCGTCCTGACTCACAGATCAGAGAAAATAATTACAATGGCAAAGATGGCCAATTCGTAATCCGCGCAGCGATGATTTGTTTTTAGATTGCAGGTTGGTTGGCGTTTGGGGTGTGTGTGCAAGTGTGTTTCCTGATAGGAACATTTGATCTAATTAGTGGACTCTGCTTGTCTCTACGGCTCACTGCTGACAACGGTTGTCAATGTTTCTGCACCAGGACAGATTCTAAGCTCTAAGAATACACTTCTGACTTAGTGATGGCAGCGGTGTGTGGAGGTAGAAACCGCTAGTACCTTCCTGTTGCACATGAAACAGTGAGCAACAGGTGAGGGGGCACGCGGAGGGAGGGCTTGCGGCGAGGCCCCGGGCCCCCTGGGAAGTAGGGAAAGCAAATTCCATTCAGTCCCTGTTCATGTTACGGCATCGTTATTAACGGATGCATAGAACAGGGAACACTTGCGAGCCTTCCGGAGGTAACCTTGGGTGAATTATTTCATGTCTCCGGGCCTTTCTTATGTATCATAAAATAGGAAGAAGAGCATCTAAGTCATGTCATTTCGCTGTTTTTCACATCACTGTTATATGGCGGGCACTGAACTGAAATGGACTCTGTTTGCATTTTGTTTGAATCTGCGCCATCTCTCCACGCTGTCCGGGAGGCTGGGAGTCTTGTGTTGCTCTTCATCCTAAAACCACGCTAGAACGTGTATCTGAAATTTTAAATCTCAAGATAAACTAGCAATGACATCACATATTAAGATACGAGGCATTGGAGGTTCCTTCATTCAAGATGGGAGACGCAGTGAAAATGAGCATGGCTGGCGGACGGGGCGATGGACGGGAGTCCCGAGTGTGAGAGCTCACGGGCCGTGCTGTCGGCCTCACAGCTGGGCTCTCTCCCTCTCGCCGCCCAGGGCTGTCTGAGTGGGGGCTGCCGTGTGGGGCGCGGGACACGATGCTGCAGCCGAGACCGCTGCCCACCGGAGCCCACGGGACCCACGGGGAGAAGCGTCCCCCTCCTTCTGGGCAGTGGGGGTGGGGGGATGATGAGCATTTTCTAGAACAGGGTTGACTGAGTCTTGGACACTAAGTGAGGATTTTCCAGCTGGGCCCGAAGCCGGGGGTGGGCCGCACGGTCCTCAGGGGCCGCAGGAGGGGCTGAGCGGGCACGCTGTAGGAAGGACAGACAGCGCGGTGCAGGAGCAGAGATGGCGTGAGCGAGGTCCAGGAGGGAGGCCGGGCCACGTGATGCTCCAGACGCCCCCGTTGGTGAGAGCTGGCCGAGCTCCAGGCCCGGCTCCGTTTAGACACATGCTCGGGCTGTTGGGGAAGTTGCCTGCTTGGCTCCACATCCTAGAACCGAGCGTGGAAGAGGCAGGTACAGACCTCGGCTCCTCCCTCTGAATCCACACGCACTGGGCCTTTCCCTGTGCGCCAGAATCCCCCGTGGGAATTACGTGTGTCCCCCTCACATCGCCAGGAGCCCCGCAGGCCAGGGAAGGAGGTACACGTTTGTCTGGAGCCAGAACGAAGGGCTTGGCCCAGCAGGTCCTGCAGGGACTTGGCTTCCAGGAAAACACCAGGGCGCTGCCGCCGGTCCTCACAGTGGTGGCGACAGTTTGCCAAGCGCCTCCTGTGAGCCACGCTGTCCGCTGTCCTCTCACTTAACGTGCCCTTCCGTGAAACCGCGACAGAGGTGGCTTCTTATGATGCGGCCCAGTTCGCAGGGGCATCTGAGGCTGCATCTGCCAGACCGCAGGGTGCAGGTCAGTGAGCACGCGGCTTCGTGAGGTGCCGAGGTTCGCTGGGTGCCGTTAGCCCGAGTCGTTCTGGAGCCACGGAGTTTCCAGCAACACTAGGTCTCCTGCAGACATGGGTCACTCCCAGCGCTGCCATGAACAGAAGATCAAACATTTCCATTAAACAAGAGCAGGCAGGACCCATTAGTGGCTGTGAGTCTTTTGATATGGAGGTTGTTTGATTGTCGAGGAACATCCCGATGTCTGTGGGCCACTTACGGAATCCCTATTTCAATAGAACAGGATGGAGAAAGCAGAAGACCAAACCGCAGAAAAAAGCCGTAAAATCCAAAATTCATGGGAGAAAAATCAGTACCTAGCTCAAAAGGAAATGCCATGAGACCCAGTGCATAGTTTAAATAGTCACGGACAGACTCAAGCCAGCCGAGGACAGCGCTCTGGAACCGGACACATGGAGTCCCCGCTGCACCTGGACTGGACCTGCCCTTGGCCGTGTCCCCAGATGTGGACTGCACTTTGGAACTGGACACACGGAGTCCCCGCTGCACCTGGACCCGCCCTCAGCTGTGTCCCTCAGACGTAGGTCCCAACCCCAGCACTTCCTTTCCCATTTCCCTGTGCTGACGAAGGTCTGGCAGCCGAGCACTAGGACCCTGAAGACCGCCTTCCGGGGTCGAGTCCTGCGGTGGCCACTTCTCAGCTCAGTGACCTCCCCAGACCCCTGCTCTCCGTGACTCTGTCCACATCTGTTGGTTGGAAGGTTTGGTGAGGGCACTTTGGCAGGGCTGGTGTTGAGGTTAAAATGGGTCGATATGGCCAAGGCATTGTCTGGCCGCAGAGCACGTGGCATGGCGATTATTGACACGGGTTCCACGATCTCAGAGCATCTAGAAAATCCAGGGGGTCTTGGGGTAGCAAACATAGTTCCTTGTTATTATCACAAGGGTTGGTGCCCAGTCGTGGTGGCAGAGTTTGACCACATCAAGAAGGAGTTTGGGGCGCTTCCCCATCACCTCTCTGAGCGTGATTGCGCTCTTGGTCACACACGACTGTAACCAGTACACGTGCCTTAGAACAGGGTGCACAGACATAGCTGTTGGAGCTCCATGATGACCCTCAGGGAGAAGGACAGGCCCACGGGAACTGTGCGCACGTCTGCGGGGACAGCGCCCCGGGAAGTGTGCGCATGTCTGCAGGGCAGTTTTGAAAGTCACCCCCTGCACTAGCCCTGAGGGGTTGACATTGTCTTGGGGGTTCTCTGAGGAGCGAGCTACGGTGTCCTCCGACTGCACTTGGTCCAGACCTCCCCGTGACCAGGGATGTGACCTCCTCCAGTCCCTACGCCTGCCCTGCAGCGCCCGCCCCGCAGCCCGCAGGCCGCACCTCAGAAGTTTGCCCCAAAGGCCATGCGGTACTCGAGAGACAGCGTGGTTGCTCCTTTCCTTCGCTCCCTGTTCCACGTCAAACAGCGAGCTCAGGTCACCAGTTAAGGGAACAGGAGTGGGTTTTGGGGGGCCGTGGTCTCGGCGTGCAAGGCAGTCATTCTCAGCAGCTCCGTCAAGATGCAGCTGCAGGCATAGCTTTTAGTAGCTTTGAAGACACCAGTGTGTCACCAGAATAGCACAGGCCACGTGGTAACTGCATGTAGAAACAGGGGTGATAATAACCGCACTGGGGGCTCGTGGAATTTCACAGCACCGCCCTGCGGGCCCAGTGACTCACCCCACACGCAAGCCCGAGGGACTTAAGTATATGTTGCTTCCCCGTTTGGCAAGCAGTTGGGCCATAATTCATTGGTACAGTGTCTGAGCTGTCAGCGTCCGGAAGGACGTTTCCCCGTCGTGCACTGAACAAAGGCCTGGGGGTGTCCCCCGCCACGTCGTCAGGATGGGACATCCTTCGGAACCACTAACTTGTCACTCCAAACGGTTAACGAAATAACAGACCTCCAAGGATAGATGGCACCGAATACGCTGAGTCACACAGATAGTCTTGTGTGGGTCACGTGTCAAGACATTTTCAACTGTTTGAATTCATTTTACACAGAATTCAAACCCGGGCAGAAGTTTTGGCCCACGTTGAAAGCGAGGGTGACACACACGCGCGTTTGGAAACGCACCAGCCGACCCTGACGCCGACTGATACTCCCTTGGGACGTGAGGACGAGGAAGATGGGCCGGAGCTGGGAGTTCGGACGCGGAAACGTTCACCCAGGGCGGTCGGCGTTCCCGTCCCAGAACCACAGCGGGCACCTTGCAGTTTCTGACCTCGTTCCGCACACGGCGGCACGGCACGCTCGTTCGCACTCTGTTCACCGCAGTCTGTGGCTGTTAGGAAAAGACCAGCGGACGCTTTACCCCCAGTAATGAGGGAACGGTGGTTGAGATCATTCGGACACATGGCGTTGCACGCGGCGCCGCGCCTGGCAGTCTGGGCGTGCAAACGACAAGGCGGGCCCCCTCCACAGTCGGCAGCCGTGGCCAGCTCCGCTGCCGGACGGGGGCGCTCCCGTGCGCAGTGTCCAGGAGGCGACCGCTCCACAGCGGCCCGGACGCTCGGGGGATGCACAGTGGCCGGGTCCTCCCCTGAAGGGCGTCGCCGCGTGCCCGCGCCTAGGGATGCTGGCCAGGCCGCCTGCCTGCGCATCCTGAGCCCGAGCATCTTCGTCTGTGAGACGGGATGGTGGTCGACAGCAGCGTTGCTACGCGATGGGGTCTAAGGAGTTAAAACAGGAAGTGGATTAGATGCGCGGGGCCTAGCTCAGTGCCTGCACCTTGTTTGATAAATGTCCTCCCTTAGGAGCAGGTTGGAGCATCAGGACTCTTCCCAGATGCTTCCTCTCAGGTCGATGGGAGCAGCAGCCACGGAGCAAGGGACTGTGTGTGGCAAAAGCGGCCGATGAGAGGGGCTTGGAAGTAATCGCAGGAAGGAGTCTCCCTCTGTCCCGTCCTGGCAGCTGCTTTGTTCGAGGCCAAAGGATTGAGATCCTGAGATGGAGCCTAGACTCTGAGCAGTTGCTTCAGATGACTTGGGCAATGCTATTTGTCCTTGTCCTAGAACTAACGCGTTAGAGTCGGGGTTTACATTTTTAATAACCTAGAGGCAACTTGAAAATCCCACAAGCTCTTTTCCGGTCTGACTTGATGAGGTGAGGAGACCATTGTGACCAAGTGACAAACCCCTTCTGGAACTGTGTCCAGCAGGGAGACAGACATGGAAGGAGAGGAGCCAGAGTGTCAGGCAGCCAGAGGTCGGGGAACAGATGGAGGCTGTTTGTGCAATGTCAAGGCCGTTCCCCTGGGCTTTGAATGGCAAGTGGTTAGCTGGGGAGAGGGAGATGGGCAGAGTGGGGCCGGGACTAGCATTTTCCAGGAGGTCCTCCGGATCCCGTCCCGGGCCTCCTTCCTCTGTGCAGGAGGCCGCGTGTGTCACAGTCCCCTGCTGCTGGCCACCGCCAGGGCTCTGTTGAGAAGGACGCGTCCCGGAGCTCCCGGGGGCTCTGTGTTTGGTCTGCCCTGTGGGCCACAAACTCCTAGAGGCAGGTGCAGGGTCTTGCCCACAGTTGATGCTATTTTATCTTGCTGGAAACAAATCAGAACGACTTAGACCTATAATTTAGATCCTCTGCTTCTCAAAGAATCCTCTTTTATAATTAAGTTTGCTCTCTCTGGCTCCAGGCCACCGCTGTGAAACGTGACTGTCCCAAAGTTCACTCCTTCTGTGCAGGCGCTCACCCCGCACTTGGTGTTTATCCCCTGTCCTTGCTACTGTGAGGTTGTCAACTGCCCGGACGTTAGGGCGTCTGCGGCCTCTGGTCCGTGCTGCCCGACCCGCTGCATGAGGCTGCCCCCTCTCCGTGTGCAGGGTCTTCCTGTATCCTTCCTTGGGGGAAGTTTGACAGGTCTTCATCTATGGGATTCCGGATCCCGTCCTCTCCTCCTGGAGCCATTGCGGGGAGCGCCGCCGTGTTGTGAGCCCGCAACCGCAGCCAGGCCCGGGCACGTCGCTGGTACCTTCTGCAGGTGCTCACGGAAGCGTCGGCCGTGGCACACGCATCAGAGCACTCACAGGGGCGACGTCCCTCACTCCGCGGCCACGGCTCTCCCTTTGCCGCCGCCTGTGAGGCGCCTGCCCAGGGGAGCTGGCACAGAGCATCACGAGTGCCCCTCCCAGACGGTGTTTCTGCTGAGTATGAAGGCGGTAAAATGTGTGCGGTCACCCACGGTTGAAGTATAGCACCAGGGCGTACGGATTTACTTATTTGTTATATTGACGTACATGGATTTGTATCATCAATAAAAAGCATCCTGAAGTGTTTGTTAAAGGGAAGTCTTAGTAAATCCTAGGGCTGCACAGCAAATAAGGACAGAAAGAGTTTTTTTTTTTTTAAGTATCCTACTAAGAAAGTCATTTTTTCCTACCTGAAAAAAGTGAAAAATGCTTTCTACATATCTACGCCTTAAAGTACCTTCTTAAGAAGTAATTCTTTTTCTTATTGAGGTACAGCTGACGTAGAGAATTATACTAACGCCCGGCATGCCACAGAATGAGTCGCTGTTGTGTGTATTACAAAGCGGCGTCAGCGGTAAACCGGGTTCACAGCCATCACCACGCACAGCCGTGCATTTTTTTCTTGATGAGAACTTTTGAGATTGACTCCCTTGGCCACTTTCAGCTGTGCAGTGTGGTGGGATCCGTAGTCCCCTCCACCCCCAGCCCTTGCCTCTCTCTTCCAGCTGACAGTGATTTCAAAGGAAATAACTCTTGTCACGGCATTTCTAGAAAAGCATTTGTAAAATCTCTTCCAACGGATTCTATTCTACTTTTCGATAGGCATCTTGTCAGATGTTAGAGATGGGTGTGCTCTGCTTACATTTTAATCATGGGAAGCACCAACGTCTGCACCTTTCTGCTGTCCCGAGGACCACCGCGTCAGGTTTGAAGGGACATGTGTCATTCAGTGAAGATGCTTCCAAATGAGGCCCAGTGGCTCGAGGAAGCTTTTAGCATTTCTGATTCTCCCATAAAGTACAAGAATGTTTCACTGCAGCCTAATTAATATTTGCTTCCATTTCTGGACTTTTCCACCAGGCATCGGTAGGAGCGTCAGCTAAGTGTGTGAAGCTAAGTGTGTCAGCTAAGTGTGTGAAGAAGCTCTCACAATAGGAGAAAATTTGAAGGTGAGGCCCCGCCCTTGGCCTCCATCATGACTGAGGAGTCACTGCAGTTCCTCCTCGTAACTGTTGTGCGCTGGTGATGGTATTCTTTTAGATAGCAGCCTTCCGCGTCACGGCGTGGGGCTCCAGTGTCACGGTGTAGGGCTCCAGTGTCACGGTGTAGGGCTCCAGCGTCATGCTGTGGGGCTTCCACGTCACGTTGTCGGGCTCCAGCGTCATGGTGTCAGGCTCCAGCATCACACTGTTGGACTTCTGCGTCACGCTATTGGGCTCCAGCATCACGGTGTGGGGCTCCAGCGTCATGCTGTCGGACTTCCGTGTCACGCTGTCAGGCTCCAGCGTCACGTTGTCAGGCTCCAGCGTCACGCTGCCGGGCTCCCACATCATGGTGTCGGGCTCCGGCGTCACGGTGTGGGGCTCCGGCGTCACGCTGTCGGACTTACGCGTCACGCTGTCGGGCTCCAGCATCACGGTGTGGGGCTCCAGCGTCACGGTGTCGGGCTCTCGCGTCACGGTGTCGGGCTCCAGCGTCACGGTGTCGGGCTCCAGCGTCACGGTGTGGGACTCCAGCGTCACGTTGTGGGACTCCAGCGTCACGGTGTGGGGCTCCAGCGTCACGGTGTGGGGCTCCAGCGTCATGGTGTCGGACTTCTGCATCACGTTGTCGGGTTCCAGCGTCACGGTGTGGGGCTCCAGCGTCACGTTGTTGGTTTTATAAATTATCTCAAATTCTTTCATAAATGGTCTCAGTTTCCTGGTGTGTGTGTGCACGTGCGTGCAATGTTTCTGCACAGGAGACGGTACATGCAGGTGCACACACAGGCACATGCACACACGTTTGCTGCGGTAGCTCTTTTCCTGACACCATGCCACTCCCCTCGTGGTGGTCCCTCAGCTCAGGCTTTCCCCCCAGACAGGCAGAAACACGGGCGTGCCGTGGACTGGCTTTTCGGGGTTTCTCTTCTGGTGCCGGAGTGGCTGGACCTTTTGAGTACAGCCCTCAGTGCAGACTTTGATTTGAACAGCAGGGCAGGCTTTGGAAAGGGCAGGTGCTCTCGTGTTCCAGAGGTCAGGAGGTTTGCTGTGGGTGCGTCCCGCCAGTGACACCCCGTTTCCCAGGCTGTGGGCCGCAGGGCAGAGCGGTGGCCCGAGTGTGGTGCTTGACTTCCAGACATGGCAGCAGGCCCGGCCGGTGCTCAGTCATCGGGCGCTCTGAGAGTCGCGGTGAAGATGTTTCCTAGACGGCGGAGTGTCCTGTCCTCGCCGACGTGTCCCGGGCGCGTGCTAGGTCTTGCCAGCGGCCCTGAGCTGCTCCAGCCCGAGGCCCGTGGCTCCGCTCACCGAAAGCAACTGTTTTCACGGAGTCACAATTTGACAAGGAAAGTAGATCTTAACAGAATATAAAACATGAAGCGTAGGGTGTCGGTGGTGTGAGCTGGAAGAGAGGACCTGGTCCAGGCGGACGGTGACGTCACCCCTGCGAGGTGCCCAGGGAGCCGCGGGCTGCTCGCTGCCAGTGCTGAGTTTGCTGTTTGGCCGACACAGGGAATGTCACTGGGGCGGGGGGGGACGATGGCTCTGGAGGGCAGCAGACAGGGACACACGGAGGGGCCGCTCATGCCCGACCCGGGGCCCAGGTACCACCTGGAGTCGTGCCCAGAGCCCCGGAGCTGGGGCGCTGATGGAGTGCGCGCAGCTGTGTGCCCTTGTGTCACATGCTGAGTAAATGTGAAATGACGGGGACCAGGTGGCAGATGTGTCCCGGTGGCAGGACGGCCGAGCGCTGCACGCCCTTCCCCGGGGCTGACCTGTGCGGCTGCGCTCTTTGCCCACGAAAGCCTCGTGCCTGCAGGCGGCTCCTCCACGCCCCACGAGGTCTTAGGTCTCCTGAGGAGGGAGCCCGGGGTCTGGCGGGGGTCGTGTGTCTCCCGCCATCTGTTCCCCTTCCCCGCCACCACCACAGGCCTGTGTGCACACGGCAGCCTCGCATTCCTGGGGCTCCCGGGTTCCTGGCAGGAGCACTCTGGGGAGCAGCCCCGACAACCCGCAGTGACCGGGGGCCCTGGAAAGCTGCCCTCGAGGACGGAACCTCACCTGCCTCCGGCGTGGCCACCCTGGGGACTGAGCCCGGGCCGTGGCTCACCTTCCCAGCCCCACAGTATGCACTGGGTGCGAAGGCGGAAGTCAGAACCACTGCCAGGCTTTTGAGGCTCTTTGTGCTTGGATCTCGCCGCGCCGGATTTAACCCCGGGGCTGATTTCTAAATCACGAGACATCTCACCCAAAGACGGGTTCGGGGCGTTGATTTGCTCCTGATTGCAGGCACCCCTGTGATGAGCCCTCATCCCTCAGAAGGCCCTGAGGGGAGGCGGCTGTGGGGGATGACAGAACCTTCTAGAACCCACTTGTGGGTGGGGCCCTGCCTGTCCCCTCACGGACGACAAGGCCGGCCTCGGGGAGAGCCCCAGAGCCCCCCTTGTGTTTGCGTGAGAGTCGCTGGGCTGCACAGGCAGGCGTGTGGCCGGGCGCTTCTCGCCGTGGCGCGGGTCGTGAGCCGGAGCTGGTTAGTGTGAGTCAGGGGACGCGGGCCCCATGGGGCGACGGCGCTCGTCCGCTGCTCTGCTGGTTTAGTCGTTCTTCCCCTGACCCGGGACAGAGAGGCGCCTGCTCACGGTAGGCGGCTGGCAGGGATTTCACCCACGATTCCTTGTGACGCACGTCCGACCTGGAAACGCCAGAAGCTTCCTCTCCGGCGTCCTCGTTCCAGGGGAACCCAGGAGTGCGGGGTGGCTCCGGGAAGAGGCGCCCAGCAGGTGCCCGGTGACACGGCTGCGCAGTCTGAGATGCGCTCGTCCAGCGAACGGCTGGAATCTCTGGAATCCTGGCGCGGCTGACGGGCGGGGACACAGGACACAGACAGACAGGCAGACAGTCTTAGCTCTTCAAGCCTCCCAACCACGGGAAAGGCGGTTCCCGTGCCCCACGCCCGACCTGTTTGCTCCCGAAGTGGACCTGGTGGTGCTGACAGTCAGGACGGACAGATGGACGGATGGCCAGGACTGCATGGGAGCTGCAGTGGGCTCCAGGGCCTCCGGGAGCACGGGGACCCTGAGGGGAGTGGCTGCCCTGCATAGGCGGGGCCCCGGGCCGTGAGGTGGCCAGGGTGTCCCCGGACAGCAGTTTGTACGTCGTTCAGCGGCTGCCTGGGCGGAAACATGTCCTTAGATGTTGGCTTTGGGAACGTGTGTGCCTGGCTCTCTGTGCTGTGTGCATGTGTGTGCATGCATGTGTGTGTACACGCTCACACACGCACACGCATGAACACGCACACCCTCACATGGCGCAGCCGGAAGGGCCGACTTCGTTTAGTGCGCGCGTCCCCCATCCGACCTCATGAACTGCCTGTCACCCTAAAAGGGAAAGGCTTTTGTACAGGTGTCCAGTTTGTGGCTTGACACCAGCCTGGGGACACTTTCCTGTTGTTTCGAAGCGACGGCTGCAGCCTCAGTGCTGGGGCTCTGGGACCTGGTGTCGCCGCTCCCTGGAGAGTGGTGCCCTGACCTGGCCTGGGACGCTCAGGAGGGGCACAGCCGGCCGGCAGGGACAGAGCCTGGAGGGGCCGAGCTCCGTGTGCGCTGGCCTGCAGCCCTCAGCTCTGGTGCAGGATCTGCAGGGTCACACCTGACGGCCGAGGTAGCAGCCAGCGGGCACCATGCCCAGTTTGCTGGGTGACCCGGGCAGATGGGAAGGTGTGCTCTGCGAACAGAGACCCCCAGGGAGGTGGGAGCAGCAGCTGACCACTGAGGCCCCCTCCGCTCCCCTCCCCTTCCCCGCATTCACCCCCACGCCCTGTGCCTCGTCCAGGAGGAGAGAGTGGGCAGGCGTTGTCCTGGTGGGACCGGGAGCTGGGGGAAGGGAGACTCAGGACTCGGGCCTGCGGTAGGGGTGGCAGCTCGTTCTCTGCTCGAGCTCGGTGTGCACAGGAGCCCTTGGGAGAAGAGAAGCGTGGGGGGGGGGGGTGCCCGCAGCCAGGCGCGGGGTCACACGCGCTCATGCACGGAGCCAGTGATGCGCTGTCTCCCACCCAACGGGCCCCACGTGAGGACGGGACTCGCGTCAGCCGCCAGTGGAGATAAGGGAGGTGCGGGTGCACAGGGAGGCCGCGGCCCGGCCAGCAGACCGCCAGGGCGTTCGGGGAGCTCCCTGGGAGCCAGTGAGGCAGCCCCTCTGCCGCCCGCGCCCCGCGGGGAAGAACAGATGGGCCGACGGCCATGCAAACCCCGGGCTGCGGGCCGGGCAGCCCGTCTACGGCAGGTATTGAACCCGGTGCTTCCGGAGACGAGGCGTCGGGAGCGAGGTGCCAGCAGCGTGGTGTCAGATGAGGCCTCTTCCCGGGTCAGGAGGGCAACTTCTCGCTGTGCCCATGTGTGGAGGAGGGGCAGGGGCCTCGTGGGGTCTCATTTACAAGGACGCTGACCCCCTCACGGGGGCCCCAACCTCATGACTGTGTCACCCGCAAAGGTCCACCACTTCCAGTACCATCACACTGGGGGCGAGGACTCAGCTTGAGAGTTTGGGGACACAGACCCACGGTGCATGGCAGAGGTGCACAGAACGAGGAGCAAGTCACAGTAGGAAGGCGCTCCCTGGTCTTCTCTCCAAAATCACGAGGCCATGACCTTGCCGGTGAGAAGGATGTGAGATTGAGGCGCAAAGTGCATCATAGGAAACTGGGCTGTTCGTGCCCGCAAGGAACCAGAAGTAGTCGTCGAAGGGACTGGACGGAGCACAGGTGAAGGTGTGCTGGGCGGGATGAAAATCGCTTCACCGCTGCCCCTGGCTCGCCCTCCCCGCCCCCCACGGCCCTTCCAGGTCCCGCCGGGGGCTCTCAGACCCGTCGCTGTGTTCCAAGCTGTGCCTTTTGAGGCCGAGCCGCGCAGACGTGCAGTCACGTGGGTAAAGCCCAGCCTGGTTACCGTTGAGTGTTGCAAAGTAATTTCCGCTGGAGGTCTGCCTTTTCTATCTGATTAATCCATTTATGGACAATTGATTGGCTTAAGTATGTATGAAAATTACTCTGCTGGCCACTGGGGCTCATTGGGGACCTTCGGTTCAGTTATTTACGGGCAGCGTGAGTCCAGCTAAGGGAATGATGGGGACCCAGGGCGCGGGAGCTCGGGGTGCGGGAGCGGCATCCTCCGAGGCCTCAGGGTCACCCCTCAGCACACCAGCGTCGTGAAGAATACGGTGGAAGTAGCTGCAGAAAATGTCGTCTCCTTCAACCATGTTTCAGATGGTTCTGCTGTTGCTATGCTCTTATTTTGTTGCTTTAAATCTGCACATCCTGCTGACGGCCATCGTTTTCCCCTTGGAGCATTCGTGTCTGCCGCCACGGAAGGTGTCCGGGCGGGACCCAGAAGGGAGCCCTTCGTGTGGTTGCTCCTTGAATCCTTGCTCCACGCCGCCTGGTGGACACCATGATCCCTGTTTTCCCCTGAGAAAGGCGAGGCTCACAGGACGAAGGCGGCTTACTGACGGCATGGGGCTGTCGATGGGCAGAGTGTGTTTGGATCCGTAGCTGACACTCAGAGCGGATGGGGCCTGGGTTCCACACTGCGGCCACCACAGTGCACCCGACATCGCTGGGCTCCTGCTCCGACATCGCTGGGCTCCTGCTCCGACATCACGGGCTCCTGCTCCGACATCGCGGGCTCCTGCCCCGACATCGCAGGCTCCTCGCGGGCTCCTGCCCCGACGTCGCGGGCTCCTGCTCTGATGTCACAGGGCTCCTGCTGTGACATCACAGCTCCTGCTCTGACATCACAGGCTCGCTCTGATGTCATGGGGGGTAATGAGCATCACCTAGCACCCAGTACCCGTCCACCCCGTGTCCTTTCTCAGGGGGGTGAGGTACTGAAAAGAAGTGGGCACCCTGGCGGGGCCCAGCAGCTCAGCAAGTAGGAACATATTTGGACTCAGAATGTCCACATTTGCAGCGTCCCTGTAAACCTGTGCCTGAAGGGGGCTAAGCCCTGGAGTTGTTTCGCATTTGCTCCTGCACCTTTTATCAGTGTGTCGGGTCACAGAATACAGATGACGTTTTAGCTTTCGGATTGCTCCAGTTTTTAGAAGAGTTGTAAGCCATCCGAAATAGTAAGACTCTTTCCTGAAATGATTATAGAAAACTTTAAATACTTACACGATAGTCTGAATTACTGGAAATCATTCTGGACTATTGAGTAATTTTATAGAAATGAAATTTTAATGTCTTCACTCTGAGTAGGAATAATTAAAAGCACAGCTGAACAGATAGCGTTTAGGAACCTGTTTTAATGACTAAATAAGCATATTGCAATATTTGAGCAGGTTATGCTCTTCCTTTGTAATATATTTTGGCTATTAATTTGCGTAGCAATTTCGTTTTCTCTTCCTCACTAGAAAAATCAAAGAGAGCACACGTTATAAATGAGTATATTAAAATTCTGGATGAAAGCCGGGGTAGGGAATGCGGCAAAGATACGCTCAGGGCAGAGTCAAGGTCCAGAAAGACGGGAGTCAGGGGTCATCGGGTGGCCAACTCTGTGTCAGGCCTCAATGTTGAAGACTCACGGTTGGCTTGGAAAGGTCATGGGGTCTTGGGAGGAGCGTCTTCGCTCCCCAGACTGGCCTCAGTCAGATCAGCGCCGGAAGGCAATTCTGTCCTTTGCGGTGAACAACAGTGTGCTCTGGTGGGGCCCTTCTGCGTGTGCCAACAGGGCCTGCCCCGCTGGCTGGGTGTAGCCAGACCCCAAGCGCCAAGTGTGAGGAAAGTGGATGTAATGGAAAGTTGGTAAAGAGGAAACAGGAAGTCCTGGAAAATTCGCGGTATCCAGGCCCGCGGAGCCCGGTCTCCTCTTTCCTCTGAAGCGCGTGGTCTGTAAGGACCGGGAGACCCTCTCTGTCTCTTTGGTCCCTACGCGGTCGGTTCCCAGAAGCAGTTGGGGGAGTTGGGACCATGCGGAGGAGTCCAGGAGCAGTGCTCTGTCCCAGGAAGGCCGAGGACCCAGGTCAGGGGCACGGGCCCCACGGTGCCCGGCAGGCTGTGCGGCGAGCCGTCTCCACTGCCATGGCTCCACCTTCCCCGTGTCCCCTGGTGTCTCTCCTTGCGTTTCCAGCGAGGGTTGTTCACACGTTTCTGGTCTCTTGCTCCTGGTTGTCCTTTTATCATTGAGCGTGGCCCCGTGCCTCCCTCCTGATTGATCTTCGGTGCTTGTTAGAACGATGCTCTTCATTTTATGTCCTCGAGGACAGTAGCCAGCGGTTGTTGACATGATTCATCGTGTTTCCGTTCCTGCCAGGTGGCTTATTCGTCATAGAACTGTCCATCTGGAGTGTCGCTCCTCGGGGACAGTGTCGCTGGGGGAACACGGCCATCCTCAGGGCTGCCGGGTGGACACATTGGGGCCACTCACCCTCGCAGACCTGGGGGGCCACGCTGCGTGCAGGGGCCCCCACAGTGTCCTCTTCAGCGAGGCCGCAGATGCAGATGTCGTGCTGGCCCCTCGGGGAAGCCTGCACACTTGACCTTCACAACCTGGGTCCCTCTAGAGACGCAGGAGATCAGGGAGCCTGGGCTCAGAACGCAGTGCTTTTGTTGGTATAACGTTTCCTGCCTGTGCGGGACCGGAGCCTCGGGAGGACTGGGAGACGGCGGCGCCCTTGGCGTTGGTGCTGTCCCTGCCCATCCTCGCTGAGGACGGACGGCTGTGCCAGCTCCCGCTCGGGCGACGCTGTGGCTCAGCTCCGCCCAGGAAGCACGCGTGGTGCTCTGTGGCGCTGTGCTGACGCCACGGCCATGGAAGGGGCCTGATGTTTACTCTTTAGGAAATGTATGGCAAGTCTACTGATTTAACGCATAGGGATTCCTGGGGCTGGGGAACGTGCAGATGCCTGGGGAGCGGCCCGACTGGAGGCGGTGACAGGCTGTGGGAGGTGAGGGGCCAAGGGGCTTGCAGCGGTGCCCTGGACAGGACTGGTCCCTCCACCGCGTGTCCTGCACCTGCCCAGTGGCTGCGGTTCTAGAATAACAGCTCCTGTGCCTCGTGGAGAACTCATGAGCGGCCAGTGTGCACTGTCCCCCCCGCCCCGCTGCCTCCACGTGCACCTGTGTCTCCGACACCGCTGCACACGCGCCCCACCAGCCCGCTCGAGGGGTGGTGTCTGGTGGCCCTGGGACCACGCTGGCGGCCTTCTCGCCTGCCCCGGTCCGCCTGCTGCCCTCGCCGTGCCCACGCGGTCCATCCCCGCTGCTCTCACACCTCCCAGTGGGCCTGCTGTCCCTTCAGGAGGTGCTCATCATCCGTGAGGCGCCAGACGCTGCCTCCTCTGGTCTCGGGGCATCGGTGGACCGCAGGGGGGCTGTGTGTGACCCCTTCCTAGCAGACCCAGCCCCCCGCCCGGAGCTGGGAGGGTCCCCATCCTTCCACCGGGTCCGTAAGGTTGGGGAGGCTGGGGACCTCCCGGGTCCTGTCAGCAAGGGTGGCCTTTACGTTCTTGAATTTCTTCATTCTTGGGGGAGGTTCCAGGCCAAGGCGCAAATCCCTTCCCAAAGCCTTCCGTAGGTGGGCAGTGAAGGATGCACTTAGCACCCAGGTGACGCTGCCGACGCGGGGCGTGGGGCTCGCGGTGTGGGGTCGGTCCAGGACTTCCTGGTGCCTCTGCCGTGCCCACTGGGTAGCTGACTCCGTGTCAGCTACTGCGGTCGGGAGGAGTCCTGGTCAGCGGGCCCTTGGAGCACACGCGTGCCTTGCACTTTGGTTTCCGTCTGCATGTGTGCCCGGTGTTAGTCAGTGACGCAGCTGTCCGCACGTCTGCTTTAGAACCCGGGAGGTGTCTGATCCTGAGGCTTTAAGATTCCAAGGAAGAAAGGCCTTTCTGAGCTACCCGTTCCGCGTTCCTCACATCCTGAGTGCGAGCGCCCTTCCCAGTGACCCCGCAGAGACGCGTCTCCAGGGCGTCTTCTAGCCGTGCTTCCCCCAGTCCTCCTGTCCCTGCGCTGCGTCCTCTGAGCGCACCCCTCCCTTCACACGGAGTCCTCTTTACGCCACAGGAGCAGTGGAGAACAGAGCTAAGAGCTGAGGTTACAGAAATGGCTTTATTTTCCGTCCCTTTCCTGTGACCGTGTCTGCAGGTTACCGCTGTTCTCCCGTCACAGTAAGGAAGCATCTCTGTGACCCTCCCACGGCCAGCTGCACCCGGAAGTCCCCTCCTCTGTCCCCTCACCTCCCGCGCCGCACACGCCCATCTGTGCCGGGGGCGGGTAGGTTCACCTGAGCGGCGTCCTTGCTCGCCAGCAGGCCTGCCAGGAAGTGTTCGCATTTCAGAGTCAAAAAACTGGTCAGTGGGACGTCTGGGCGGCTCAGTCAGTTAAGTGTCTGGCTTCAGCTCAGGTCATGATCTCCTGGTTCGTGGGTTCGAGCCCCACATCGGGCTCTGTGCTGACAGCTCAGAGCCTGGAGCCTGCTTCAGATTCTGTGTCTCCCTCTGTCTCTGACCCTCCCCTGCTCACATGTCTCTCTGTCTCTCAAAAATAAATAAAAAACATTTAAAAAAAAAACTGGTCAACTTGGGCAACCCAGGGGGCTCAGTCAGTGAGGCGTCCGGCTCTTGATTTTGGCTCTGGTCATGATCTCACGGTTCGCGGGATCGAGTCCTACATGGGGCTCTGCGCTGAGCTGGCCTGGGTCCCTCTCTCTGCCCTTCCCTGTTTCTTCCCTGTTTGTGCGCTCTCTCTATCAAAATAAACATTTTGTAAGAATTGGCCAGCTTTGAAAAACGTTTTAACTAAAAATATAGGTTAGATCACTGCTTCTCAAACTTCTACTTGCTTATGAATCACCTTGGGATTTCATTAAAATGCAGATTCTGACTTAGTAGGTCTGTCTGAGGTAGGACCTACTGAACTTCCAGTGCAATGCAGATTCTGAATTTCTAGAATGTTCCCTAGTTGATCGCAGTGCTGCTGATCTGGGGACCAGGACTGAACAGCAAGGAGGCCAACAACATCTATTAGAAAATATATTGACATATTTCGATTAGCTTCCCCTGTGTGCTCTTCACTGGTAGATACGGTGAGAGATTGAAAATAAATAATGTAATACAGAGTCTAGACCAGAACTACACGGGAGGGACAACTATGGGGCCCGTGTGGGAGGGATGCGGTGTTTGGGATTAAAGACGGAACAGCAATGCTGTGGACCTCGGAAAAGGTGAAATTTCATGGGTTATTGCAACACTTTATGTAGTTACTTTATGAAGGTGACCTTAATTTTTACCTGTGGGAAAACAGGACAAAAATATGTACGTATGAGATACATGTACGTGTGCAAATACATATTAAATATATCGTGTATAAACATACTGTCCAGTATATGACATATATCCTATGTGTAGGCGCAGATACAGTCGAGGTAGCTGTGTGTGTGTGTGTGTGTGTGTGTGGATACACTATGTATACGCACACGTATACACAGTTACGTTACACCCTATCCTGTACCGCAGATCTGTGTGTATGTGGTTCTGGGTCCTGAAGGATATGCAGGCTGCCGACACACAGTGTGTCTGGTCCCATAAACTCTGTTCAAGACACTCCATTCCCCTGCCTTTGGGCAAGACCCTGACTTCCCCTGGCAAAATAGGGGGCTGTGAGCGCATGAGGTGAGGAGACAGCCGGGTGGGAGACGAGGCGGGATGAGCGGTGCTGTGGGCAGAGGAGTAGAAGGAGAAGTGTGGATTTATGAGGCTGAACCACATCATACATGGCCTTGGGCACCAGCCCTCCCAGAGCTTGGACCTCATCCCGGAGCCGACGAGCACTGTGTTTGCCCAGAACAGGGAGCAGCAGATGGAGGGGGTGCTCCGGTAGGAGTAAGTCAGCGGGCTGGCGGCTCCTGGCACGCGTGTGTGAGACGGCGCCGTGACTGCGGCCAGCAGGGCCCACCGTGCGCTGTCTGCGTCAGGATGTCGCTGGACTTCCTGTGCTTCCCGTCCACCGAGCCGGGGGCCCACCAGCATTTCACTGGCTGACACCCTGGTCCCGGGGAGAGACCCTAACCCATCCCACCATCAGTCCCTAAGGGGAGTGCTTTTATTCTTTCTGTGAAGCCGTGTTCAAGGACTTCCCACGGCAGGTGTCCCTTTGGCAGCTGGCGTTGAGCGGGGTCCCCTGTAGGGCTGGTAGTTGTGATGGCCTCGGCCGCTGGAGGAGAGGACGGACCCCGAAGGGCAGAATCTGCCCGAACCGGCCCGGACACCATGGGAGGCATGCACACGGCATGGGGAGAGACTCATGGGTCAGGAAGACTGCGGCCACCAGACCCCTCCTGCAGGCCAGCCGGGATCCTCGCGGAGAAGCCACCACCTCTGGCTGTGGGATCCCGCCGGGTGCCCGTGAGGCCAGGCCGCCGCCAGCAGCTGGCAGAAGCACTGGGCCACAAACAGGTTTCCAGAGTCTCTGGTTCCAAATAGTCCTTCCAGGGCAGGGCAGGGGTGGGGGACGGCTGCGCAGAGACCCCACTCCAGGCGGCCGAGGAGAGCTTGGGCTCACCTCAGGAGGATGGATGAAAGCCCAGGCAGGCTTCCTTTCCCTTCCGACAGGAGCGGTGGCCTTGGGGACTTGTTAGCACGTGGGAGCTAGAAATCCATCCGCCGTCTCAGCCGGGGTGCACAGGAGAGCCGGAAATCTGGTGAAGCTCTATGGGTGCAAAGTGGTGACTCCGGGGGATGGAGGGGAAGGTGCCACGGGGCCGTCACCTGTGAGCGAGGTGCAGACGCACCAGGGCATGAAGACCGAGGTTCGTGGTTGACCAGGTGCAGACGCACAGGTTCGTGGGGACCACGGTTTTGGTTGACCAGGTGCAGACTCACAGGTGTGTGGGGACCGAGGTTCGTGGTTGACCAGGTGTGGACGCACAGGTCCGTGGGGACCGCGGTTTGGGTTGACCGTCCCTGAGCAGCGCTTTGGGTCCCGGGTGGGCGTGATCACCAGGCTCCCTGTCCGGCAGCATCCAGAGGGCTGGCTACCAGGCCTGCCAGCCTGTCTGCCCGCTCTGGGCCCAGTCTCTGCTTCTCCTTGAGGCTCCTGCCCCCCAGCCTCCCTCTGGCCCCTGAGCACAGCACGCCCTTTCCTGCCTGGGGCTTCTTGCACGTGCTGCGCCCCTTCCCCAGGACGGGGCTTCCCTCAGTGACACACCTGCTCCTTCGTCCTTGTCGGGGCCCCTGCACCCAGACTTCCCCTCGGCCAGGGCCGCCGTGCCCCAGACTCTCGTTCCGGGGCTCGTTCATGGTTACTGGGTGCTTCCTCCCTAGACGTTAGACTTGAGGAAGGCCGAGCGGCTCTGTTATCGTGGTGGACGTAGCACCCTGCTGTGTGGACACAGAGTATGTGCAGGTGTCCAGTTGGTTCTCGCATCAGCCTCTTAAACTATGATTAAATCCAGGGAACTAATCATAACTGTGAAGTCTTGACAACGAGGCCCCCCCTGCCTGGAGCTGATCGGTTTACTGTATTGGTCTAAAGGCCTTTGTAAACTGTAAAGTGCTGCCCAAAAGTCCGCTTTGGCGCCGTGACAGCAGTCAGCCCTGTGTCCCGGTCTTAGGAACATGTGTCTCCTGGAGGCGGCTCCAGCGCTGGGAGGGTGATGGGATTCGGGCTCCACATGCTCGTGCCTCGTGCTCAACATGCTCCGGTGTCCGAGTCCAGGCAGCAGGGTCGCCGTGTGGGGCTTACTCAGGGACGTCTTTCCTCTTGTCACTTGCCCTCTGCCCTTGGGTGCTGCTGTCATGGGAGGAGCAGGGCAGACGCCACCAGCAGTGCGGAGGCCGAACACTCACCTTTTGGTTCACGGGAGTCACTCTGGCTATGACCCACGTATTTCCTCCTACAGAAATGGCCCCCAGCTCCTTGGGGACTGATCTGGGGCTGTGTCCCTGTGGCACTCACAGGCCACCATGCTCCCAGGGCTTCACGTCCCTGTGTGCGGACGAGGCGGGGATGGCGTCCATGGAGGGGCGCTGTCTCATGAGCCTGACATCGGAGCCCCCCGGGGAGCAGTGCTGGACGTGCAGCCGGGCTCCCTCGTCCAGGACAGGCACGGGCTGCGTGCACCAAACCCCGCTTGCTCGGGCCACAGCCCAGCTCCGGGCCACGGGTCTAGAGCGGGGAGTAAGTGCTGCTGGGAGAAGGGGCCAGACTTTCCATCCCCCCCCCCACGGTGACGCTCAGTGTGCACAGATCAATGACCGAAATCCTAGGGACTGTGTGTCGTGGGGCGGGGGTGGGGGACTCACTGCGTCATCTGTGCTGGAAGGTTGGTAGGGCTGACCCTCGCATCACCTTTCTGTCTGCTCTGTGTTTCTCACAAAGGGCCAGGTCTGTGTCCCCGTCCGTGGCGGGTCTCGAGAGGATGCTGGCCCCTGGGTGTGGTGTCTCCCTGGGAAGGTCGGGGGGGGGGGCAGATGGCATTTCGTCGCCAGCCGTCCCCTGCGGGTGGGTGTCGGGGGACTGCTCCCTCGGCACAGTGACCCCCTCCCCAAAACACCTCCGTTCTCCCTGCATCGTCACCAGAGTGGCACCAGCGCCGTAGCGATACTCTGCACCTTTAAATTAGAGAGAGAAAAGTAATTAGCATCGATCCCTCTGACCCCGACCCATGGGAGCGGCCGTCTGGGGTGTTTGTCTGTGCCAGGAGGGAAGAGGGCACGCTAACAGGAGAGGGGGTGGCCTGTCCGTGGCCAAAGGTGGCCTGGCAGACACGCCCGTCTCCGTGTCCCCAGCTACCAGGCCAGGGGGTCATCTCCTGTGGCTTCACGACGTCTGGGTTACCGTCTCCACGGAGAACCTCCGCCATTATTCACACTAACATCCGGCAGATACCTCGGATACCTCTTTTCCATTCTGGGCCACAGTTTGTGTGATTTGATGTCTTTGTTTCGTAATCTACAGTCGTCCGCTGTGGGGGTGTCTGTTGGGTACTCTGGGGGCCAGAATTAGACCCACTGTGATGGGGGGTCTGCACTGCGGATTTGGAGACTGCAGGGACACCTATGTTAATCAAGATCATCCGGGACTCAGGCCCAGGAGCCGAGCACTGATGCCGCATGGGGCGGTCAGCGAGCCCCACGGGCGCCCCGAGAGCTGCGTGCCCCACAAATGTCACGTGCGAGGAATAAAAACAAGACGTTATGATAATATTATATCGGATACTGGGAGAGATGAGACCACAGCGCTCTAGATCAAGGGAGATTTTCTTTTTTAAATATTTTTATTCTTTTAATTTAAAAAACATTTTTAATGTTTATTTTTGAGAGACAGAGGCAGAATGCGAGCAGGGGAGGGGCAGAGAAAGAGGGAGACACAGAATCCGAAGCAGCTCCAGGCTCCGAGCTGTCAGCACAGAGGCCGACGTGGGGCCCGAACGCATGAACTCTGAGATCATGACCTGAGCTGAAGTCTGACGCTTAACCGACCGAGCCCCCCAGGCGCCCCTCAAGGGAGATCTTCTGACTAACCTTCAGTGGGGACAGGGGGGGTGGATTAATCCCGCGTGGAGTTTATTCAAGGGAAGCATAAAAGTCTGTGATAGCCAGAGGGCGGGAAAAACTCTCAGGTTCACTTGGAGGCCAACGTCACATCGAGGGCACGTGTCAAAATGAACAGTTCTGTGCCGTCACCGCCATTTCCACAGATCCTGGCTCGGTGATTTCCTGCAGGCTCCGGACAGGAGCCTCCCTGGGGACACGCGGATCGACGCGGTCCGTCTGCGTCACCCGCCCCGAGCATCACGTCAGCCACGTCCCAGCCCCACTGTGCATCCGCGTTCCTGGGGGGGGGACACGGGTGCTGCAGGAGGTTACTTCCTGAACTCGCTCAAGTGCGCCGGAGAAAACGTTAAATATGTAGGACCGGCTCTCGGCTTTGAACACGATACAGAACGCCTCCCCAGCTACTTCTCTGGTTTGTCTCTCCCTGTTCCCCGTCTTGTGATCCGCACGCAGCTGCCCGTCTCCCAGCACGCACCACGTTATCTCCACGTGTCTGTGCTTTGGCCAAGTTTATCTTCCGTGCCTGGAAAACGTCTCGTATTCTTGGGGTGGCTAATTGCCCCCCATCCTTCCATGTCTAGCCGAGGCTTAATCTTGAGACATTCAACGGGCCCCCAATGTCCTATGTCAGTGTGCGCAGTACACACCGGGTCGTGCTGGGACGCTCTGTGTGGGTCCTTTACCATCAAGCAGGACCCTCCAGGGGCAGGGGCAGGTCGCATTGCAGGGCCTGGGGCCACGCTCACCGGGGTCAATGAACCGCTTCCCTCTGGGAGTCTCTGTACCTCCCCCGAGGGCCCGCTCTGCCGGCACATGTGTGAGCTGAACGTGGCGTTGTGTTTTCGTGGGAAAAAAAACAGGAAGAAAAGGGAGTCCCTTCTCCCCAGAGGGGTGGTCACCTCGTGAGATTGAGAAATAGAATAAATCATTGAGGAGGGCGCCAGCCAGGGCCGTGTGTCACAGGCGTGACAGGACTAGACCCAGCCCGGGAACCAGAAGACCATTAGGCGGAGCCCCGGCCGCCCGCCGGCTGTCAGACGTGAAGACCGTACAGGACGCAGCACCCGCGTGTCTTGGGACGTGGGCCGGCTCCTAAAACAGGACTGGGAAGACGCGGTGGGTTATTGGAGATCAGTGAGGACACGGAAGTGCTGAGATTCTGGAAGTGAACAGAAGAGGGTGGAATTCACGGATGGCTCCCCATTTCCTGGGGGGGTAGTCATGAGAAGCCGGGTCTTAGAGACGAGTGTGCACGCCTTCTAAGTGAGCCCCCGCCCCTGCACGGCTGGGCCCACACCCGGCGGCCTCTCCCCTTCAGGGCCCAGATGGGCACCGGTGCAGACCACAATCTAAACAGTGAAAAATGTGGTCAGTGGGCCCGGAGAAGGGCTTTGCCAGTGGTTCTAAACACCCCAGTGAGCTCTTTGGTTTTTCTGTTCAGTAGCTGAATAGAAAAGTGCTACCCTCAATTATTCCTCAATAAAGCTGAAAAAGAACAACCGCATAGAGGATCTTTTCATTACAAAAAAAGGATTTTACTTTATAACCTAGAGCTGCTGGGGTTGGAAGCAAATCCAAAATTCATTAAAAACTCTGTGACCACGATGCAAATTACTCTCCTGTCCCCGCTGCTGTTTTGAGGACACACACACGGCTTGGCCGATGTGCTTCTAAGTCAGCGCTTCAGTGCATCAGGGTTCGTCTCTCGCAGGAGACCGAGCCCCGTGGGCTGCTCGCACGAAGGCTGGTTTGCTCTGTCGTGCACCTGACTCACAGCCCAGGAGCAACCGCCGGGCGGGCAGTGCTGATTTTCTGCCTCAGTGAAGAGCCGGGACTTGGTGTACCGTGGCTGAGAGGCTGCAGAAATTCGAAGGCAACGGAATGAGCAGAGTGACGTGTGCCGGAAAGTCACAGGAGCCATGTCTTGATGACCGTCTTTTAGAAACTAGAAGCCATTTCTGGGGCGTCCGGGTCCCTGTCACCACCTCGGGGAAGGAAGGGATTGGACCTGCAGCGGGTTTCAGCCCCGGCAGAGCGTGCCGTTAGCGAATGTGGCTCCATCTCCAGAGGCAGAATAAGAAATACCCCTTTCTCTCTGGTTGAGACCCAGGGAGCATTAAAACATGCATTTCAGACAGTATTGCAAATATTGCCTCCTTCCCATTTTTAACCGCATTCATTCACTTGACGAAAGATTGGCTCAGTGTCAGGTCAGCTCGTACCAGACATTTTTGAGCCACAGGGTGCTGGCTGTAACGACTGGAGATGGGCAGAATCTCTATGCCCGTGTGCCTCCCCACGTAGCGTAGAGACAGAGGCAGAGTGGAATCACGGAGGGCTGCCTGGAGAAGTCACCTGGAGCTGGGCCGTAAAAGACAAGTGCTGGCAAGGAGTGTCACACCTGATCACATTTTTAGACCTTTTCTGACGCCCTTTTTTCCAGTGTCATTTTGTCCAGACCTACCTTTCTCCTGCAGTTGGCATTTTGGTTAAAGTTCTTCATTCCTCGTGCTTGAGAATGACGGCTCGTACCGCACGCACTCTTCCCCCCACGCCTCGCGTCTCCTGCTCTGCTCAGCTTTTCACTTTGAAACCACTGGGAGTTTACTGCTGTTTGTTACGTACGATTGTTGCTCTTATGGTAGAAAGGTTTTCCTTAAAATTGTCTCGTTTGTTTCACGGTGAGAATTTGGGAAACCGCCCAAAACTGTGTATACAGCACCTTAATAAACTATTCATGGTTTCCTGAGATCCCTTGGTGTTTCTAGAAAGAAAATCATTTCATCTGAGTAGTGACATTGCGCCCTTTCTGTTTATCGAATGACATCGCCTATTCAGCTGAGGTGACGTTTACTAGTTTGTTACGTAAGTGGATTCATATCTACGTATCACCAGCAGGCGTAACGATGATCATTACTTTACGATAGATTTTTAAACTAATTTAAGGAAGTTACATCTGTTTGGTTGTCTTAAAAGTGTTGATCGATTTTGCAAGTTAAACCTTGTCCAATATCTTCCTACTCTGCATTACAGTGATAATCTGCCATATCCTGTTATTAACTTATGAAAATGACATTTGTCATTTATTCCCCAGAGTAAGTCATCATTGTGGTAGTGGCGTTATCACTAAATTTCTATTGCTTTTATTCTGCTTGGGAATTTCTATCTGTGTCTGTAAGTAAGGCCGGGATACAGGTGTCCCGTGATGCGTTTCTCAGGTGGTGGAAGCGCCTCAGGAGTGATGTCCTCCCTCACCTGTGAGGGCGGTGACTGTCAGCTCTCATGCGGCCACCCTGGGTTCCGAGGCCAGTCGTTTCCACGGCCCTGGGTTGGCTGAGCCCCTGCCCGTCCCTGGGTCAGCGCTGGGGGTCCTTGCTCGCGGGGAGAGCGAGCACAGAGCAAACGCTCGGCCTCCAGACTGTCGCGCCTCACCTGTCCCGCCCTCCGGGGAGATCGCGTCCCCCCCACTGAGTGTCGGTCACCATCTCGTGTGTGCCTTCCTCCTGCTGCCCTCGCGAGGCCCCTGTCGCCTGGGAGCCCTGCTGTGGCTGCAGCTGCGGCCCCGGCCTCCACCCAGGCTGGGGACCCCTTGGTCCTTCCTCCCCGCCCCTGCCTGCCCTCCTCGCCACTACCCCAGCCCCGCCTCACCCAGCTGGTTCCTTTTGAGTCCTGGATGATTATTTCAAATTTCCTGAGGCCGTTCCTCACCGACCTGAACGAAAGCAGTGGCAGGAAGCACTTGTTTCTCGAGGGCCAAGCGTGAGCCGGGGTCCCGGGCAGGGACATCCTCTGGCCCCGGGCAGGGCGTGCTGGCATGTCACGCGGGCTCCGTTGCCACCTGCCCTGTGACTGTCGCACGTCTGCGCCACGGGGGGTGGCGGGGCCCCCGGGACTCCGAGCCGGGCTCCAGCGGCCCTCTTCCGCGGCCCCTTCCTTAGCCCCGGCTCCGGTTCCCGGCGGGTGTGAGGGCGCCCCTCCCGCGCGCCCCTGCAGCCAGGCCCGGCCCCGCGGCCCCAGGACGGGCCGTCTTCCCTCTGCGCCGCGGACCGGGCTCGGCACGCGCCGGGAGGCCCTCGAGGAGTCTCTGCGCGGCCACGAGCGTGAATATCTGCTCTCCTTGCCGCTGTCGGGCCTCTCCCGGTAGCCTCGGGTTGTACATAGTATTCTCTAATGAATCGAGAGCCATCTGGTGCTGTTGCTTCCACCTGCGTGGCCACATCTGAACTTAACTGGGGCGCACGCACCCCTCCTCCGACTCTCACCCGCTAGAGTCGCACTTAAAGCCGCGATCCGCGGGCGGAAGCCCTGCTCCGACATTCTGCTGCCCGCTGCTCCATGGACGTGGGCAAAACCCAAAGGGCCACACCACGTGGGAAATAGTGGGTACCATTAATAAAATCGTGGCGGCAAAGGGACAGAGTGGAAGGAAGTTCCGAACAGAGTATCTCAGTTTTAGAAGGAAGAGCAGGATCACGGCACCTAAGTGGGAATTAAGATAAAGAATTTGTGGGCCAAGAGCAGGAATTCGAATTAATGCAGTGGGTTCCTTGCCATCCTCTTGACGGGCCGCGATCCCTGATGGGACCCCACAGGACAGACGCGTGTACATGAGTAGGCTGACGTGCGTGGGGACGCACGCGCCCAGGACGGTGTCCTGGCAGGAGCCCACATCAGATGTCCCTGGTGCTGGTCCGTCCTAGAGGCTGATGTCCTTCTCATTTGCGAAGGCAGTTTCTTCTCTGTTTTCTCTGGTCTTAAGGAGCGTGAGTAGATGGGAGTGTGCGTCGTTGGGTTACGTCGGTCCGCAGGGGATCCAGAAAGGGCGCCTGCCTTGTCAGATTTGAGTTTTCGGGTATTGAATGAAAACAGTCTCAGTTACCCCAAAGGACGAGTGATAATTACAAGCAGCCACGTTTTCGCCTCAACACTGGAAGCGTTGGCATTCTGGAAAGGTACATCACTCCTCGAGTGAATCAGGCTCCGTTCCTAATTGTTCTGGAACCGCCGATAATGTTTTTTTATTTAATTCTCTCCTTAACCTGCAGTGTGTAATTCCGCATTTCCAGCGATCACAGTCTGTCTCGCGGTCGTACACGGATCACCCTGTCTTCCCCACCAAAAAGCTCATAGTTTCCCTGAATTGGATATGAAGTAAATAGTATGACATAAGCAGTAGTAACATAATTAGAGGATGAATTCTGTTCTGTCTTGGTTGATGGAAAGTAATGAAAAATCAAGGTAAAGAGGATATGTTTTTTCAACCAAAGGTGCTGTTTGTCACTTTACAGGGAGACGTAACAGATTGATAGGTCTGTGTGTTTAAGCAGTGACTAGAGGCGGGGAGGAAAAGGCTGAGTTCGAACCAGTTAGTGGGTGGATGACATTTCTCTCTCCTTTACCAGACTACTAATGAGAGTTTAAAGCATTAAAGAAAATCATTGCATAATAAGGACTGCTTGAAAAAAAAATAGTAAGACCAGAATTGCTGATCCTTGCTTCCTCTTTCTTATTGTAAGCAGGAGAGAAATCCAAGTTAAAATAATGTTTATTAACTGTCTTCTTGACAGGCCAATAACCATTTTAAAATATGGTTTATTAAAAATCGGGTGTGGCTCAAACACCAGAGAGGGCTGCATACAAGTCAGCGGCTCCGATTTATCTGGTTCCCACAATAAAATTTTCCAAAAGGAAGGACATGGTTTTGCAAAGGGAACCCCCATGGTTAAGTTACCCCCTCCTGTCATCTGGAGGGTTTTGTGCTGCTGATTTAGTTTTCCCTGACTGGGGCAGGAGAGTTGCCTGCTGGAATTCTAAGAACGAAATCAGTTGAACAATAGGCAGATACTTATTGAGCACCAGCTGTATGCTCATCTCTGGTGAGCAACATGTGAGATAGGAAAGCAGGTGCTTAGCCCATGTCATTAAAAATACTCAGGGGGCGCCTGGGGGGCTCAGTCGGTTAAGCCTCCGACTTCGGCTCAGGTCATGATCTCACGTTCGTGGGTTCGAGCCCCGTGTCGGGCTCTGTGCTGACCGCTCGGAGCCTGGAGCCTGCTTCCTATTCTGTGTCTCCCTCTCTGCCCCTCCCCCTTTCATGCTCTGTGTCTCTCTGCATCAAAAATAAATAAAACATTAACAAATGTTTGGAACCAAACAGAGGTGGTGTTAACAGTCTTGCGAATGTGCTAAATGCCACTGGATCGTCCTGGTCAACTTTCTGTTACCTGAATTACACCTCAACTAAAAAACAAAAGAAAAACTTGAGAGTTTTAAGAGAACACTATAAACAATTGTAAGCCAATAAATATCACTTAGCAGAAAGAGATGAATTCCTAGACACACACCACCAAAACTGACTCAGTAAGAAATAGAAAATCTGAATAGACCTATAAGAAAGAGAGAGATTGCATTAATAATCCACTAAAAAAATTAGAAATAATGACTGACTTCAGCAGGGTTACAGGAGACACAATCAATATACAAAAATTAATTGCATTTATGTAGACTTCCCATGAACAATCCGACAATGAGCAAAATGTAGTGAAAGCACAGAATTTATCCTGTGACAGCTATAAAGTGTTGTGGAAGGAAAGACATACTAACTTCGTGGACCAGATCAATAGACCTGATTTGTTAATCTGGCAGAATTTCCCAAATTGGTCTACAAGTTTAACAAATACCTACTAAGATCCCGGCTGACTTTTTCTCCAGAAATTGACATGCTGGTCCTAAAATTCATTTGGAAATTCAAGGGATTCAGAGCAGCCAAAATGGCCTTGAAAAAAAGAATTTGTAAGTTCTCACACTTTCTGATTTCAAAACTTACTGCAAATCTATAGTAACCAAGATAGTATAATTCTGGCAGAAGGATTGACATACAGATCATTGGAACAGAATCAACAGTCCAGAAATAAACCCTCACAATTTTGATCCATCGCCTTTCAGCAAGGGCGCCAACACAGTTCAGTGGAAAAAGGAGAGCATTTTCAACAAATAGTGCTGGGACAACTGGACGTCCCTGTGCAAAATCTCTCCTTCACACCATATGCAAAAATTAGCAACTCAAATCAGATTTTAAAATTTAATAACTGAAACTATTAAAACAGTGGTAAATCTTCAGAACCTTGGAGTTAGGCAATGCTCTCTTTTGATGTTACACCGAAAGCTCAATTGGCAACAAGAAAAGTATATAATTTGGAATCCACCAACTATTTTTACAAGCTTGTGCTTCAAAGGGCACCATCAAGAAAGTGGAAAGACAACCCACAGAGCGGGAGGAAATATTTGCACACGTCATCTATCTAACAAGGGTTTATCTAGAATATATAAAGACCTCCAATTCAAGTGTTAAGTGTTCTCTCTGAAGGAGATAGGCAGTAGCCAAGAAGCGCATGGAAAGGTGCTCGCTGCCATTCACGGTCAGGAACACACGGACTAGCGCAGCCTCGAGATGCCACTTCACACTTCCACAGCGTCCATAATAAAGACAGACGGACAACACCGAGTGCTGGCAAGGACGTGGAGAAATCAGACGCTTGTAAACTGCTGAGGGGAATGCAAAACGGTGCAGCCACTGTGGAAGACGGTCTGGCGGTTCCTCAGGTGACTGAATACGGAGTTAGTACGTGGCCTGTCCTTCCACTCGTAGATAATGTCCACACGAGACTTACACACGAGTATTCAAAGCAGTGTTATTAATCATAGCCAAAGTGTAGAAACAACCCCGTTGGCCATCAGCTGGGTGACTGGATTAATAAATTGTGCTGTTCCTACTATGGAATAGTTTTCAGCAATAACGAGGGAGATTTGGACACACGCCACAACGTGGATGAACCTTGAAAACTTTACGTTCAGTGAAAGAAGCCAGACACAGAAACCACATGGTATAGGGTTCCATTCCTACAAAATGCCCAGAATAGGCAAATGTTCACAGAAAGTAGATGAGTGGTTGCCCACGGTTGAAGGGATGAGAAAGTTGGTTGGCGGGGGGGAGCTGACTGCTCAAAGGTGTGGGGTTTCTTTGGGATGCGATGAAAATGTCCCAAAATTGATGGTGGTCACGGTTGCATACATCTGTGAATAAACCCAGCACCATCGAGTTGTACATTTTAAATTGGGTAAAATGTATGGTAAGTGATCGTATGTCAGTACAGCTGTCCCCGCCATATAGTGTCCCCCAGAAAGCTCACTTTGTGACATGTAATCACCACTACCTGTATTGTATTGTATTTCAATATAATTTATTGTCAGTTGGCTAACATACAGTGTACACAGTGTGCTCTTGGTCTTGGGGGTAGATTCCCATGTCTCATCGCTTACATATAACACCCAGGGCTCGTCCCAACATGTGCCCTCCTCAATGCCCATCACCCACATTCCATCAACCCTCAGTTCTCTGTATTTAAGAGTCTCTTAGTTTGCCTCCCTCCCTCTCTGTTTAGAACTATTTTTCGCCTTCCCTTCCCTCCGTGGTCTTCTGTTAAGTTTCTCAAGTTCCACATGTGACTAAAAACATGGTATCTTTCTCTGACTTATTTCACTTAGCATAATACCCTCCAGTTCTATCCACGTTGCTACGAATGGCATGATTTCATTCTTTCTCATGGCCATGCAGTATTCCATTGTGTATATAAACCACATCGTCTTGATCCATTCATCAGTTGATGGACATTTGGGCTCTTTCCATGATTTGGCTATTGTTGAAAGTGCTGCTGTGAATATTGGGGTACTTGTGCCCCTCTGCATCAGCACTCCTGTATCCTTTGGATAAATACCTACTGTGCTCTTGCTGGGTCATAGGGTCATAGGGTAGTTCTGTCTTTAATTTTTTGAGGAACCTCCATACTGTTTTCCAGAGCGGCTTCACCAGTTTGCATTCCCACCAACAGTGCAAGAGGCTTCCTCTTTCTCTGCATCCTCACCAACATCTGTTGTTCCCTGAGTTGTTCATTTGAGCCACTCTGCATGACCACTACCTTTATTTTAAAGACAAGGGCTCTGAGACCCAGTGCGTTGTAACAGCTTTTGCTCCGGATCCTATAGCTGTCAGGTAGTCCAGTCTTTAGTCCCAACCCTCATTCTGCTCCTATTCTGCATTTTATTACATACAGAAGGACTGCTGTAGGAATTTGAAAGTGTCTACACATGCAAGGAATCGGAATTTTGAATTCCTTTTTCTTCAGTTTGAAGAACAGTCCAAGATGCATGTTTAGGGCATTTATAAATCAGCATTGTCACTTTTATGACTGGTGGTGGCTGACCATTCGGTCAACTAGATAAGGCATCACATTTCAACGTCCAGGGGCTGCCAGGCTCTGGGAGGCGCCCACCGAAGGGAGGAGCAGGAGTCAGGAGTGGACACCCCAGGCCAGAGCTTGGTGGCTTGGCCTGTATGTGGATGCCCTTCCTCTCCTTGTGGCTCTGAGGGGCCACGCCTGTGGAGCCTGATGTTCTTGGCCAGCTGTGAACACTCCTCTGCCCCTTCTCTCGGGGACTCCATTTCTGGGCGTTTCTGCAGCCCCCTCATGGTGGTGACCGCCACATTGACCTGTGGGTGGAGAAGAAGAAAGCGTGGTCTTCTCCTGGTCACCTGACCTTGCAACAACTGGTCTTGTCCCTTGAATTGCATGTGATAGGCTGGACTGTTAGTGGGCTGGTGTGAGGTGGAAGGAGGTGGGGACTGCAATGTACAGGCATAATTCTTTGCTTTAAAATTGATTATGGATGTTTGTGTCTTTTGAGTGTTTTATTTATAAGGTGCTGCCATATACAGCATTTCATTTTCCCCTCCCAAAACTCCTGGAAAGTGGAGATTATCATTCTCAGAGAAAGAATTGATGCAGCATGTTCAGGAACTTGCCTGAGGCCACTCACTCATCTGTTCTTTTCTCCACTAACTTTTCTTGAATGGCTTTACTGAGATATAATATAGTTTACCCTTTTAAAGCATATGTTTTAATGGGTTTTTTAGTTTTATAGTTTATAATAGTTTTATAGGGCTGTAGAACCACCACCACCCCGATTTAGGTTCAGAACGATTTTTTCCCCACAGAGAAATCCTGTGTCCGTGAGCCATCACTTCCTATTCCACACCCACTGTCCACCAGCCCTTGACAACCACTGATGTGCTCTCTGTGTCCACAGATTTGTCTGCTCTGGACATGCCATATAAAGTGAATCCTACAGGATTAGTGGTCAACATTTTGTGCCCCCTTCACCCAGCACAATGCTTTCCAGGTCCATCCGTGCTGTAACTTGTATCAGAACTTCATTCCTTTCATGGCTGAATGCGATTCCACTATATGGATATTCTCGATTGTATTTGTCCATCCACTGAGTGATAGACATTTGAGCTGTGTCTTCTTTTTGGCTCTGATGAGCCACGCTGCTGCGAATATTGATGTGCAAGCTTTGTATGTATTCCACTAACTTTTATTGGGTGTTTGGCTGACCCCGTGCCACGTGGTGTATTCATAAAGGTAGGTCTGGTCTTGCCTCTGCTCGAAGGAGTCCTTAATTTAATAATGGGGTAAGCTGCGGTCCCACGAGAACAGGCCCTGTGACTTAATTACTGGAACGTGCTGGATAACGCTGCGGCGGATGCGCAGTAGACCCTGGGTGGTGGGCTGTGTGGCTGAGCGCAGGGTACAATAGTGCAGGGTGGGTCGCATATGGGTCACTAAGCGTTCTGACTTGAGTTTAAGAGAACCTGAGATCAGGATGTCATCAAGGCAGGACTCAGCCTCAGAACTTCTGAAGTCCATGTCTATAGGCTCTACTCTAATTTTGCTCCAGTTTATGGCTATTAACAGATGATCTTGTCAACAAGAGCTTACCGAATACCTGTCCATTGGCTTTCTAAGCAACTAAAGGAAATACAAATCTGGAGAACATAAGGTCGCCTCAAGGTTCTCACTTCCTACTTGACAAAGCGTGTTAAATACCAGAGACGTGAAAAGTGCGCTGTTAAGCCTTAGGAGTGCAGCATAAGCTGTGTGCTCTGTGTTCTGGATAAGATGGTGTCCTACAGACGCACGTGAACTATAAAAATCATCCCTGGGAAACAAGGGACTCAATGTGCCCCAGAAGGGGTCTGTGTGGATGAGCTGGAGGGCCTCCACCGGGGAGATTCCGTGTGATTGATCGGTTGGTGGGCGGTGATAACACGATTGAAACTCCCAAATGAACACCTGCATGTTTTCAAAGACAAAATGTCAGAGAGAAATTCTTCATTGCTATAGAGCCTAAAACGGTAGAGAAAAACTGAGTGAAAGAGGGCTCTCCCCTCCTTCCCAAGGGGAAGGTACTACACGGGCCTGGTCGTAGGTGGAGTATTGGGTCCCTGGGGCTGCTGTACCAAAGCACCACGGACATGGGGGCTCTGGCAGCAGAGACCTATTGTGTCACCTTCCCAGCCCAGAAGTCTAAGCCAGGGGTCAGCAGTGCGGGCTCCTGCTGAGGCCAGAGGAGGGTCTGTCACAGGTCTTCGTCACCCTGGCGGTCCCATGGCTTGGGCAGATCTTCACACTGTGTTCTCCTGTGTGCGCCTCTGTGTCCACGTGGCCTCTCTGTATAAGGACACCAGTCATACTGGAGTAGGGACCCTGGAATGACCTCGCTGTAATTTCACTAATTCCATCTGTAGTGACCCTATTTCCAAATAAGGTCACAGTGTGAGGTACGGTGGGCGGGGGGGGGTGAAGATTTCAACAGGTGAGCTTCAGTTCCAAAACCCCGTGTCAGAGAATGGTTTGAAAACAAGGCTTAAACTTATATTCCTTGATCTGAATTTGATTTGGGGACTGCTAATGAATTTGGTTTTGTTACTTACCTTTGATGTAAAGTGTGAGGTGGTGAGAATTAACCCAGAACGAAGAGATCTTCGGGTTGGGGCTCTGTGTGTGCTCTCGACTCAGGGAGAGCACAGTGTCTGTAGCAGGTGCAGTGCGTATGCTTTTTAATGCTGTGTTAATATAATACTGGGTTTAGAGGCCCCTCGTGTCTCAAAGTATTACTCATTTCTTCCTTGGAGTCATTACAGGGGGTCCCCGCGGATGCCCACCTACACGAACACTGCAGGAACTAGAATATGGTCCATCCGGGGGTCCTCTGATGCACTTCTGTCCTGGGTGCAGCTCCTGAAATCTTTCGCTCTGCATTGGGCTTAGTAATTTATAATGGGCTTCATCGTAACTAACAGAAATGACTTGCACTAACTGCATAATTTTAATTTCTCAGAGCATGAATATGAATTAGATTTCAGGTCGGCAAAAAATATGTAAGTGGTAAAAAAAAAAAAAAGTAATCAATCCTGGAAATGTTCAGAATGTCCTTATTTAATTTTATAGTTCAGTGCTACCTATACTTTTAAACCTGGTGATTCAATTTCCACAACCTAGAAATACAGAGAAAAATATAGCTGTCACACTGTTCGAGTGACTTTTCTAATAAATGTTTTTGAAGTTTTAATATGACAGTATACATCAATTATGAGCCTTACCTCTGTTTTAAATGTTTATGATACGAGATTATCTCTGAGAGTTCTATGGGGACAGACGTGCATTTAAGACTTGCTTTGATGATTGGCATTCCGGTGTAATTTGGTGTAATGGGATTTAATTTGTTTGCAGATAAACTTACCTAAAGGGACCAACACAAGAACAGAAATCTCATAGCTTATATAAACAACGGAAAATTAATTTAACGTGGAAGCACTAATTAGTTTATCCAATTTGCTAGCAGAGCTCTGGGCACCGAGGTACTCAGAAGAGGGTCTGCGTTGGGAGATGGGTGGAGGAGAAGTAGAGGGGAGGCCTGGAGGGCGAGGAGAGGGGCCGCGAGGCCTACTGTCCACTCAGACTGGAGGAGGTACTGGAGCCCAGGTGAGGTCGCCAGCTCGGGGCATGGCCCTGACCTTGTAGCCGAGACCTTGGCTCCCTGCGTCACCTGTCGGTCTCACATCCACGTGGTGGGGCTGGGCCTGTGTGGCCGACATCACTTGTAGACTAGAGAATATTCCTCTGCCTGGAATGCCTCCTCATCCTGTTGCCTCTTAAAGGTTCCTCAAGGTCATTTCCTCAAAGACCCCACTTAGAGAGGGAGCTCCTGGTTTTCAGGTCTTAGGCACCTTTCGTTGGGCGCACTGACCACAGGTGGCATGCTGTATTTATCCTTGGGACTCCCTGATTTGTACATGCCTTCCTTACTTGAAGGTAAGCCCTGGGTGTGGCTGGGAAAAGCCCGCAACCGACGAGTGAGTGAGTGAATGAAAATCTCCCCTGCAGGTTCAATATCACCTCAGGCAAACTCCAGTGTCCCTACCGCTATTTTCCACTTCCTGTTACTGTATTTTATGTTGCGTGCATGTTTCTGTCTCCACGGACAGGACTCCTCGCACTCAGTGACTCCTTGTGGGACCTGCCCCATGGTGGGCTCTCACAGTCTTCGCTAAATGAAGCGGGGGTGACCAAGTGGGGAGCAGGAGGGAGCCTCCAAACCCTAACACATGTGCTCTGAGCCGAGGATCCCCAAAGCGGAATCCGTTCCCTGGCAGAGCTTTTTTTGGGGGGGGGGGAGTGGCATTCTGTCAGCCCTTGGCATCTGTATATTTTACCAAAGCTGCAGTGTATCCCTTCCACGAATACCCATAAACCCACATCCTTGGGAACCATGGCCGCTGCCTGGGCCTCTGCATGGAGTCTGAGGTGTGGGGGACTGGATTGTGGGGCACAAGGAGCCCCAGACGGGAGCCCTGGCTTTGGGGCAGAGCAGACTGGGCACTGGCTGGACACGTGACTTGGGGAAGTTCAAGTCTTGGACCTTGAGAAGAGGAACACAGTCTATCAGAGAGGTGCGGGGGGAGGTGCTGGCAGCAGCCACCCCTTGCAAGGAGGACCCAGAAGCGCCCGTGTTTCTCAGAGGGAGCCCCCCATGCCCCGTCTGGCGAGGCGGCCTGGGCGCATGCCCAGTGTCTGCTAGACGAGGAGCTGACCGCGCTTGTCCTGGTTTCTTCTGTTCTTCCCTGCAGCTCTTTTCTCTGGCGGTGATTCTGGTGTCGAGAGCTGCTCATTCCCATCTCATGCTTCCTGTTCATTCATGATAAATGTGAAATCAGTTATTTCCCACTCTCCTCGCATTAATCTGAGAAGTAGGGTAACTAATCGCTCTTTGGATTTTCCCTGTTTGGCCCTGCTATTCTCTTAAGTGGGATTTAAAATAAATCAATCCAGGCATTATTTCCTCGTATTCCATGGTCTTCCTGTGTGGAGCCTTCCACCCCGTGACCATTGCTTTGCTCGTATCTTCCATGAGCCCTCAGCCGTCACCGTCTTACCTTGGCACCTTCTCTCAGATACTCATCCACCTGCTACCAGAGAAGGCTTTCTAAAAGGCGACTTTTATTTCCTTAACAGCCTTGCTTAAAACCCCTAAGTAGCTTCATTGTCCCCAAGGGTGGAGCCCCACCCCTCAGGACTTATTCTTTTCTTAAGCAAATTAAACAAGCTGTTTAAACCCCTAGAATGTGACCCTGCCTGCCCTTCCTGGTTCAAGCCCCGCCTCAGATGTGCCCAGCCATCGTTAGGCTTGTCTGTATGCTAGAGGTTCATTCTCCTTTCGGAGGACATGATGCAGGTACAGGGTAGATTCATTCGTGCACGTGTCTCTCTCTTCTGCACAACTAACTTTGTACTCCAGTTCGCAGCCAGTGTTGGACTCTAGCCAGCGCCAAATAATCATTGTACAAGTGATGCATCATAGACCGTTTTCACTCAACATTGTATAACGTGGACTGTAGATGTGCACTAAGGGCTGTGGGGATATATATATAATCTCCTGAGGGAGAAAGACAACTCTAATGCGACCCAAGTATTACAGAAGAGATGCTGAAGAGGAGGAGCCATGTAATTCACTGCGGAGCAGTCACAGCTGGCGCCCTGAAAGCATTGACACGTACAATAAATCTTAGAGAATGAATAGGATTCCAACAAATGGTGCTGAATATCCTCACACAAAAGAATAAGGTTGGGCCCCTACCTCACACCATATGCAAAAATTAAAGTAGAATGCATCAAAGATTTCAATGTAAGAGCCAAAATTATAAAATAAAATGAGCACAAACCTTTGAGCTTTTAGATTAAATAATGGTTGAGCATCCGACTCTTGGTCTCTGCACATGGCATGATCTCAGGGTCATGGGATCGAGCCTCTCTTCAGGCTCTGTGCTGAGCTTGGAGCCTGCTTAAGATTCCCCCTCTCTCCCTGCCGCTCCCCCACTCATGTGCAGGCACGTGCGCGCACTCTCTCTCTAAAAAATAATAAATAAATTTTTAAAAAGATTAAGTAATGATTTCGTAGGGCACCAAAAGCACAATCAACAAAACGACTAATTGAATTGTATTAAAATTTAAAATATTTGTTTCAGAAATCACCATCAAGAAAGTGAAAAGAAAACCCACAGAATAAGGAAAATGTTTGCAAATCATATAATAGATACAACTCAATAATAAAAAGACAAATAAGCCAATAAAGAATGAACAAAGGACTTTGAATAGACATTTCTCCAAAGAAGGCATACAGACAGCCAATAAGTACATGGAAAGGTGTACAAGATCACTGTATGTCAGAGAAATGCAAATCAAAGCAACATTGAGATATTGGAACCCTTACACCCCACTGTTGGCTGGGAATGTAAAATGGTGTAGCCACTTGGGAAAACAGTTTAGTGTTTCCTCAAAATACTAAACGTAGAGTTACCATATGACCAGGAATTCCATTCCTTGGTGTATATCCCAGAGAAGTGAAACATATGTCCACTCAAAAACTTGTACATGAATATTTAGAGGGGCATTATTCATAATAGTCAAAACGTGCAAACAACCCAAGTATTCAACAACCAAGAAATGGGTAAATGATGAATATCCATACAATGGAATGTTATTTAATGATCAAAAGGAAGTATGACACATGCTATATAGCAGAATAAACCTTGAAATCATCTTGCTAGAGGAAGCTGGTCACATATTACAAGCACATAGGATTCCAGTCACATAAATTGTCCAGAATGGGCAAATATATACAGAAATTAGCGGAGTGGTTTCCAGGCGCTGGGAGGATGAGGACTGGAGGTTGACTGGTAAAGGATAGAGGCTGGAAGTGTTCTCAGATTGATTGTGGCAGTGGTTGCACATCTCTGTGAATATGCTGACAGCCATTGAATTGTACACTTTAAGTGGGTGAATCATATGCTATGTAAGTGATATCTGAAAAGGGCTGGTATTTTTTATTTTTATTTTTTAAGTTTATTTATTTATTTTGAGAGAGACACAGAGAGAGAAGGCAGGGAAATGGGGGAAAAAAGGAGAGAGAGAGAATCCTAAGCAGGCTCCACACTGTCATCACAAATCCTGATGCGGGGCTCGAACTTGTAAACCATGAGCTTGGACCTGAACTGAAGCCAAGAGTCAGACTCTTAACTGACTGAGCCACCCAGGCACCCCCAGAGCTGTTATTTCTAAAAATTACTAAGGAAAAAGGAGGAGTAGTCATTTGTCAGGCAAAGAAGGGCAGAAGGACACCCTCATGAACAATGATGCAGTGTGCAAAGACCCAGGGCTACACAACGGCCTGGCTTGATCTGAGAGGGCTGTGTGGTCCTGGGTGGGTCTGGTGTAGCCTAGTGGAGGGCGGGAGAGGGGCCTTCTGTCCCTCGCTGAGATGTGAAGGCTGTTACAATTTAGGGAATCGATCTCGTGACAGGACCAGAGCAGGGGAGTAATGACACTTTTAACTTCCACATTAAAATTTTGTGTTGAATTTTGTTCCTGTTGTTTGTGTACTATCAGTGACTGCCTTTCAACTCAAATGAACGCATTTGTTTCCATAAATATAGTAAGTGTGTTATGAATAGGGTGTCTGTATGTGTCTTCCAAACACTTTGTAAATCATCCTGTTAAATTTGGTCACTTTAATGTTCGGGATGTGTGTGATGGGCCCAAATAAAATTAATAATTTTTTAAAAAAAATTTAAGTTTATTTATTTTGAGAAAGACAATGTGAACAGGGGAGGGGCAGAAAGAGGGAGAGAGAGAATCCCAAGCAGGCTCTGCACTGTCAGCACAGAGCCCAGTGCAGGGCTCGAACTCACGAAATCGTGAGATCATGACCTGAGCCAAAACCCAGAGTTGGACACTTAACCAGCTGAGCCACCCAAGCATCCCAAAATTGATAAATTAAGGAGAGAAATTACCCTAAATCTAGAAGAGTTCTGGAAGCTGTCAGCCAAATCTGGAACTGTTTATATGAGTTTCCCACCGGTAACAGTTCCGCTCGGGACCCTGAGAAGCTGAGTTGATGCTTTCAGCCACTTTACTGCTTTTCAAGTGTTCCTCCCTCAGTCCTCCCCATGCCCTTCTGCCAATACGACTGGTCCATGGCTGCCCAAATCCTGATGAGCTTCTCAGCCACATTTCACCTCCGCGGACCCTCTGAATCCGGGGGTCACCGCTGCTGTTCTACACAGGGTTTCATCATGAAGTATGAGTTTAGGAGTCCGTGTTTTAAATCACTTTCAGACTTGGAGACAAAGCTTCCGTCGTAGCTGTGTTTGGCTCCAACTCAAGGTAATACTTCATACCGTCTGAACCATCACAAGGACTTACTCTCTTTGAAAAAGAAATTCAAGATAAATTCAAGAACACTTGTAAAGCCCCTGTACTTTGTCAGGTAGGTTTAACTGCCTTTCAACTTCATCCACTGCCTACAAGTGACACAGATGGACAAGAAATAGGTTACGATGGGTCAAAAAATAGAAAATACAAATGCAAGGAAAATTAAAGTATGACAGCCACCACCTAGCGAATATTGTTTTAAATTTTACAGTGGAGTTCTTTCTGCACGGCAGTGTGCGCAATAATCCCAGACACGTCAGATAAATAATAGCCTCTGTCCATGGTACTAAATAATGCCTTGCTTATCAACTCTTGCGAATCCTGCTATGATAAATGAATACCTTGCCACGAACAAAGAAAGAGGCTTAAAAATAAGTGATATTTTGCTGACACTTTTTGAACAAACCAAGGACACACTGATGCCAGGCAAAGGATATTTGATACAAAAGGCTCTAGTGGAAATATTTATGACTTGTGGAAGTGAAAGTTAGCCCTGCAGCAATCTTGGACCTGCCGTTACCATGGGGCTTTGATAAGGCTCCTGACCTGGGTCTACTTAGGTCATCCTAGTATTGCAGACTGTGTGGTATTTTTGTCATTTCATATGGATTTACATTAACTTGACAATAATGAATTGGGTCAAGTCCTCTGAGGCTAATACTTTTTCTCTGTGTGTGATTATCAGAAATATATGTGGAATGTGAATGAATACTTATTTCTAAAGACATGAGCACCTGTGGACGTGCCATCCCACATTAGAAGGATACACACTGCACACACTTACATACTTCTGTGTATGAGCCTCTCTCTATATATTTGTGCTGTTGTGTGTGTAAGGCATATAAATAGAAACCTGCATGTGATTATGTATGGTTTTATATATTTACATTTGTGATTGGATATTTGTCTCTCTCTCTCTATATGTATCCATACATGTATTTGTATATTTATGATGAGATTCCTATGGAAATAATAGGGAAATCACTATATATTCATGTGAATGCAGTTGGTATGGCACAAAATATGTAAGGGATGTCGAGAACATAATATTGAATTGGAATTAATTACAGTGCAGTGTAAATCTTAGGGGGACTTCCTTTTCAGACGGGGAATTGAGTCTTTGTGTTCAAAGACTGCTCTGATGCTGAAACCTATCTGGGCATAGGTCTGGGGCGACCCAGTCTTGGCCTCCGGACACCCCCAGTTGGGAGAGGGGAGAAGACCACCTCAGCCAAGAGTCACATGTAAAGAACCTCATGATCCAAAAGGAAGAAGCAGAAACTGGTTCCACGTGGGGCACTGGTGGCAACCTCGAGCCAGGGCTGGGCTCCGTGTGGCCTGTCCTCGGGGCGGAGGGCAGAGTTCCCAGCAGAGATGCCGGGCAGTCAGTGTGCGTATTTGGGTTCTGGGCTGTCACGTGTTGGCCAGACCAAGCGGCGCTGCCTCACCTGGTCCCGTTTCTCATCACACGTGGCAGCTAGTCCACTGCCATGTTTGTTCCAGTGGCTCCCACCCTCCTGTTTTACCTGGTGCCCATGCCTGGTGCATCTTCTAATGTGGGGCAATAACAGGTACTTGTGTACCTGGAGATACTGCAAAGGGTCCCATCTTACTGCTGGCTAATGGATCCTGGTACTTATCATTATGTACATTTTATGCATTTTGGTGATGAAACTCCTCATGGTGATATGAATCCTGAGTGTTGTGATTTATTTAACACACATTCATCGAGTGTCTGTTGTGTGGCAGGAACTGTTTTAGATCCGGTGATAGAGAGAGGAACACAGTAAACAAGAAGCAGGAACTCATTGTGTTCGTATTCTGTTGGGTGGGAAGAGATGAATGTCAAGTTTTTAACTAGATGCACAAATAAATCAGTAATGAATTTGAGGCTGAACATGAAATAGGGCAGTGGATAGAGAACAACAGCAGAGGAGTTTGTTAAGGATGAATTTCTCATAGCAGAGGAGGCAGCCCTGTGGTAAGGTCTGAAGGAAGAACATTCTGGAGAGAGAACAGCAGATGCAAGTCCTCCCGGCCACCAGTGCAGTACGTTGAGGACAGAGCCTTGTAGCCAGTGCCAACGTCAGAAGGAGCAGGGGTCAGAGCCTCTCAGGCACTGGGAGAACTTAGGCTGCTTTCTTAAGGGTGAGGGGACCCGAGACCCACCAGGGGGCTCTCAGTGGGTGCAGTGTGGTCTGACTTATGCCGTAGGTCACCACACTGGACACCAGGCTGGACCTGGGAGCACCTGGGAGGCTCACCACGGTGGAGGGGATGGTGGATAGCTCTGGTAGTGGCATTGGCAGTTAGAATGGAGGCAGGGAATAGGCTCATGGTGAATTTTGGAGTTACAATTTGAGAGAACTAATGATTAATTGGATGTAGGAGGAAAAGGAAATCATCAGAAACTACACCTGTATTTCAGCCTTGATTAACTATGTGCATCGTGATGAGATAGTGCCGTCGTGAGATACTGAGCACTAGGGACCCAAACATACCGTCCAGGTTGAGTGAAAACCTGTGCGTCCAGACGGCTTTCAGGGCAATGAATCCACTGTGTAGGATCCTGTATTGGCAGATACAGGACATGGTATATTTGTCCAAACCCATAGCTTGTACTACACCAAGAGGGACCCTGATGTAAACTACGGAATCTGGGTGATGACGTGTCCATGCGGGCTCATCAGCCGTAACAAATACACCATCTGGCGGGGATGCTGGGCATGGGGGAGGCTGTGTAGGTGGTAGAGGCGAGGATTTGAGGGAAGTCTGCACCTTTCATTCAGTTCGGCTGTGAAACTACAACGGGCACTAAGGAGTAAAATCTATACAAAATAAAACAAAGCGAAACCAAACAACCAATCCGTCTGTCTTCACATGTTGCAGATTTAATTGGTAGGATTTAGGTGGTTCTTATAGTTTGCGCTGGTGCAACAGGCAGGATCAGCTTGGCATCAGCAGGCGGAGGAAGTCACTCGTGTGTGACATTATCTGTGGTAGAATCAGACGCACTTTTGATGGCTCACGTTAGTGGCGACACGAAGGGGTGTCTTAGTCTGCGATTCTGTAACAAAATCCTGCACGCCAGGGGGCTCGCCAGCATCCGAAATGTGTTTTCCCACAGTTCCAGAGGCTGGGAGTCTGGGACCAGGTGCCACCGAGGTCAGCTCCTGGTGAGGAGCTCTTCCGGGGTGTCCTCACGTGGAAGGAGGGGGGAGCCCGGGGGTCTCTTGGATAGGAGCACTCATCCCATCATGGGGGCTCCACTCTTAGGACCTCATCACCTTCCAAAGGGCCAGCCTCCCGATACCATCACCTTGAAGGTAAGATTTCAGCATATGAATTTAGGGGGTGGAGGGACACAGACATTCAGTCCGCTACACATATGACCCAGCACCCCCACTTTCGAGTATATGCCCAGAACAAATGAAAGCAAGGACTCAGACCCTGGCACACTGTGTTCATGGCAGCATTACTCACAGTACCCAGAAAGTGGAAGCGATTCAGCATCCAAGGATGGGTGAGTGGACAGATAGTGGCCTGTCCCTGCAGTAGAGCATTAGTCAGCCTTAAACAGGAAGGAAACTCATCCAAAGGTGACATGTGGAGGAGTCAAGAAGACGTTGTACTCAGTGAGCTGAGCTTGGGGCTAGGATCTCAGCACAGGCCCTCCGTGCCCCGTGAGGAGCCGCGGGGATTCAGGGAGCACAGGCCCTCCGTGCCCCGTGAGGAGCCGCGGGGATTCAGGGAGCACAGGCCCTCCGTGCCCCGTGAGGAGCCGCGGGGATTCAGGGAGCACAGGCCCTCCGTGCCCCGTGAGGAGCCCCGGGGATTCAGGGAGCACAGGCCCTCCGTGCTCTCTGAGGAGCCCCGGAGATTCAGGGAGCACAGGCCCTCCGTGCTCTCTGAGGAGCCCTGGAGATCCACAGGGACAGCCCACTGGGCGCCGTGGCTTACTGGGCAGGAGTGAGAACTCGGACACGGACGTGGCGCTGTATGTGGCAGGTGTGGTTGAATATGGGGGAAAGGCTGATGCCAGGCTGCTCAGGCCCATCCTGTGGGAGGGAGGGGGTGTCTCTGCTGGAACATTGGGTCTCTGCTGTCAGTGCTGGGCCTGGGGTCTGCAGATCTGGGCATAAGGAAGTGGCAGTTAAGCCAGGAATTTGGGGAGCTCCCCCAAGGAGGCCACGGAAGATGAGGTACCTGTGAGCCAAGAGCAGGACCCTGGGGGCATTAGCTTTAGGAGAGCCGCCCATTGTACTGGCTCTGATGTCGAAGGCACCATTCTGGGGCCGGTCCTTGGAAACCAGAAGTTAGGTTCAACACAAGCTTCCTTCATGCCGTTGTGGGGACAGTGGCTGAATTAATGGGGAGACCGGCTTGTGCACATTTTGTTGACGGCGAGAACGGAAATGCCAAGAGCATGTCATGTTCAGCATTCTTGGGTGCCATGGATGTATTTCAGGAGCAATTTCACCCAAATAAATTGAAATAAATTGCTAGTCCTGTCCATTAACTTGACTGCGCGACTGGCCCATGACTTCATTTTTTCAGGCTTCCCTTTTCCTGACTGAATGAGAGAAATAATAATGCTGGTTATTTACATAGAGTTGTCACGGGAGTTAATAAGATTGCAGTCATGAGGAGCTTTGAATTTCATAGATAAGAATGGCACAGAATGGAGTGACCCATCGATTATTCATTTACTTTACGGCTCAGTCTTCGCCTCTGCTGGGCGGTGTGCTTGCATCCCAGTGAGTGATGTCGGGGCCTGGCTTTTGCTCAGAGATCCCAATCAATTATTTAACTTTCCTAAGTCAAGCTTACTCTGAAGGTGAATCAGCTCCCCAGAAACATCGCAGAGTCAAAGATGACACTTAGGGATATGGTGGCTGGAAAGGGGAGGGGCGGAGAAATGCACTCACAGGTGACCCTGGCCAGGCCGAGTGCCTGCCACTCCCACAGATGTGGACGATCCAGTGCTCCACACAGGCCGTGTCCTGTTCGGGTCACAACCGTGTCCTCAGGGAGAGGGGAAGGAGGGAGGGAGGCGTCCTCGGAGATACGTGAGCATCCCACATTAGCACCGATGCTGAAGTTGTGACTGTATGCGTTACGACGGATCCTGAGTGGAGAGAGGTCCGTGCCCAGCAAGCAGTGGCTCACAGGCGTTTGTCCTTGAACTTTATATTCTGTTCCCTATGGCCTATTGCTTCATTAAAGCTACTTGATTTCTGGGTTTGCCTTCACATTTTTAAATTTTGTATAATAAAATCTCATTGGAATTCTGCTGACATGCAATTATTTGATTGAGGGAATGGTCCTACACTCCAGACGTCGCTTGGCAGTGGGGCATACGTGCAGTCAGCTTGTGGCCCAGCCTCTTGCAGTTTTCTACCATTTTGCTGCTGTTCTGTATTTCTGCTGTGCACATCAAGAGATGAGAGCATGAAACGATATTCTGCTTCATGGAACATTTTGAAAATCGTTAGAAATAGAACTTGCGTAATTTCTTCCCCAGACACTTATGCAGACTCCTTTCTCCTTTCCACCCAGAGAACTCCTACCGATCCTTCAAAGCCTTGGTCACTCTTGCTGCCCCTGCAGGTGCCCCCATCTGTCGGGGCTACATGGGTGTTGCTACATTTCTCCTCCCTCGGGCACAGCTCTTACTGTATTGTAACTGGCTCCTCTCATCACTGTCTGCCCATGTGAGGTGATTCTTATCGTTGCAGATTAATAATCAGGGAGCGTTCTTACTAAACTGCTAAGATTTGGTGACTGATCACCGTGTGCTAGGTTTGGGGACAAGGCATCTCCATGATTATCTGATTTACTTCTGGAACACCCTTGGGGTAGAATCTATTACTCTCTTAGATAATCTAATCGCATCCTGTTTATTTTGAAATTGGAATGAGGGCAAACTCAGATGATGGTCATATGAACAGCTATAGGCTGGGCACTGTAGACAGTGCTGGCCGTGGGCTGGGTGGTGTGGATGGTGCTGGCTGTGAGCTAGGCAGTGTAGACAGTGCTGGCCGTTGGCTGGGCTGTGTGGATGGCGCTGGCTGTGGGCTGGGCAGTATAGACAGTGCTGGCCCTGGACTGGGTGATGGGGATGGCGCTGGCCATGGGTTGGGCGGTGTGGACAGCACTAGCATGGGCTGGGCTGTGTGGACGGTTCTGGCCGTGGGCTGGGTGGTGTGGATGGTTCTGGCTGTGGGCTGGGTGGTGTGGACGGCACTGGCATGGGCTGGGCTGTGTGGGTGGTGCTGGCCATGGGCTGGGTGGTGTGGACGGTGCTGGCCGTGGGCTGGGTGGTGTGGGTGGTGCTGGCCATGGGCTAGACAGTGTGGACTGAGCTGGTCGTGGGCTGTGTGGTATGGGTGGTGCTGGCTGTGGGCTGGGCAGTGTGGACAGTGCTGGCCGTTGGCTGGGCTGTGTGGATGGCGCTGGCCGTGGGCTGGGCAGTATAGACAGCGCTGGCCCTGGACTGGGTGATGGGGATGGCGCTGGCCATGGGTTGGGCGGTGTGGACAGCATTAGCATGGGCTGGGCTGTGTGGACGGTTCTGGCCGTGGGCTGGGTGGTGTGGACGGTTCTGGCTGTGGGCTGGGTGGTGTGGATGGCACTGGCATGGGCTGGGCGGTATGGACGGTGCTGGCCGTGGGCTGGGTGGTGTGGATAACACTGGCGTGGGCTGGGCTGTGTGGGTGGTGCTGGCCATGGGCTGGGTGGTGTGGATGGCACTGGTATGGGCTGGGTGGTGTGGACGGTGCTGGCCGTGGGCTGGGTGGTGTGGGTGGTGCTGGCCATGGGCTAGACAGTGTGGACTGAGCTGGTCGTGGGCTGTGTGGTATGGGTGGTGCTGGCTGTGGGCTGGGCAGTGTGGACAGTGCTGGCCGTGGGCTGGGTGGTGTGGATAACACTGGCGTGGGCTGGGCTGTGTGGGTGGTGCTGGCCATGGGCTGGCGGTGTGGACGGCACTTGCATGGGCTGGGCGGTGTGGACGGTGCTGGCCCCACTGGGCTGGGTGGTATGGACGGTGCTGGCCATGAGCTAGGCAGTGTAGACAGTGATGGCCATGGGCTGGGCTGTGTGGATGGTGCTGGCCGTGGGCTGGGCAGTGTAGACAGCGCTGGCCGTGGGCTGGGCGATGTGGATGGCACTGGCATGGGCTGGGCTGTGTGGACGGTTCTGGCCATGGGCTGGGTGGTATGGATGGCACTGGCCGTGGGCTGGGCGGTGTGGACGGCACTGGCCGTGGGCTGAGCAGTGTGGACGGTGCTGACCGTGGGCTGGGGGGTATGGATGGCACTGGCATGTGCTGGGCTGTGTGGATGATGCTGGCCGTGGGCTGGGCAGTGTGGATGGCACTGGCCGTGGGCTGGGTGGTGTGGATGGTGCTGGCCATGGGCTGGGCAGTGTGGACAGACGGGACAGCAGGCCCAGGTCGGCAGCGGGGAGGTGGGCAGGGGCGGTGGGCTGGTGGTGGATGCGGCGGGCCCCGCATTGGGCTGCTGTGCCAGCTGTACTGATTTGCCGCTCCTGAAATACGCCCCTGCCTCCCTCCGGCTGGGGCCGCGACTGACGGGGGCCGAGACCTTGCAGCTTACGTCTGTCCTCCCGAGTGTCAAAGCTGCAGGGAGCCCTGTGGCTCTCATGCCTGAGAAATGCCGCATCGCAGGGGCCACCAGGGTTGGAGCGTGAAGCCATACTCTGGATGGGGGCGGGGAGCAAGTCGGACCCGGGGACAGCACTCGAGCAGGGCAGCGCTGTCACCGCTAGCGCCCCCAAGCACGCACAAAGCCTGGAGACCCTCTGCAAAGAGCACATGAACAGGAACTCACCCGTCCACGCACCTAACGGGACAGGGACACAAACTCTATGATTTCACAGCTACGTGATGATATGACAGCCTAACAGCTCAAGTCACCTAACGATCAACCAGGAATGGCTTAACTGGGTCATGACCACACGGCCCAGCCCACGGCCAGCACCACCCACACCACCCAGCCCACGACCAGCTCCGTCCACACCATCCAGCCCACGGCCAGCTCGGTCCACACCGCCCAGCCCACGGCCAGCACCGTCCACACCGCCCAGCCCACGGCCAGCTCCGTCCACACAGTCCAGCCCACGGCCAGCTCCATCCACACCACCCAGCCCACGGCCAGCTCCGTCCACAGTACCCAGCCCACGGCCAGCTCTGTCCACACCACCCAGCCTATGGCCAGCTCCGTCCACAGTGCCCAGCCCACGGCCGGCACCGTCCACACTGCCCAGCCCATGGCCAGCTCCGTCCACACTGCCCAGCCCACGGCCAGCTCTGTCCATACCGCCCAGCCCAGCCCATGACCAGCACCACCTGCAATGTCCATCCCACAGCCAGCGCCGTCCACACCACACAGCCCACGGCCAATGGGAGAGACGCTGGGTGTCACACTTGGGCGGAAAGCCACCTCTCTGAAAACACGTGTAGCAATTTAGAGTAACCTCCCTACATAAAATGCCTTACAGATTCACACGGGAGATGTATCCGTCCCCTCACTTCTGGAAGGTTATGCCAAAGCAAGAGGGGGTCAGGCTTTCACGGTTTGCATTCTGGAGTTTGGGGAAACGCCGATCCTTACAGGGCTGCGTCTGGTTCAGGTAGAGATTATGGGCCTATAAAACCATCAAGCAGTTTTCTCAATCTTATGTCAATTAGCATAAATTAGTGTAGTCTTCTTCTAATTTAAATGAGACTCTGTACTAATGATGATGAATTCACAGTGTACAAGTTTAATTCCCTTCTACATTGTGACTCTTTTTTTTGTGGGTGTTCCTGAGGGAAGACAGGCTCGCGTAGATCATGCGCTCCTCCCTCCTGCCCGCGTTGGGTAAATACTTATGCTCATCAAACAGCTCACCTTTCTGTGAAACTTCCCCAGCGCATTTCCGGCAGAAAAAATGGTTGTAACGTGTATGTTCACTGTGCTTTGCGTGGTTTCTGGTAGAGTCCCCAGTGCTGGGCAGGCCTGCTGTCCACGGGCTTCCAGACAGTCAGCCCCCAGGGCACGCAGAAGGGGAGAGTCTGGTGCCGACGGTCCGGGACTTGGGAGGAAATGTCATTATAACGAGGCCAACAGGCCACCATTAACATGGGTCACTGGGCTCGGCTTACATCGTCATCTTGGAATATCTTCCCGATTGTGAGGATGCTGGTGCCTGTGGTCCATGGAAACTGGGGAGCAGCACTTTGACCCCGCCCCGTCCACGCAGAGGCTGGCCACTCCCGGCCACTCCCTCACATGGGAACCTACGTGCAAGACTCGGCACGTGGAGTTCCGGTGCTCCCCGGGGTCATCCTCATCAGTGGGTGGTGGGCCCCCCAGGATGCACTTGCCGCAGACAACTGGAAAGCCTCACCGCCCCGCTACCAATGCCTGCAGCTCACGACAGAAGGTGTATGACAGAGCTTTACAGGAAATAGAGTCAGAATGTGCAAAAGAGTGACAAGTTAGTCACGTTGTGTCCTGGGCTTAGAACACAGAGAATGATCGTTTCTTACCTATGATCTTGCTGGAAATCATATTTTTAAGGACAAGGCCTAGATGCATTCATAATGAACTCCAAAATGGCATTTGCTTAAGCCTTGGACTCTGGAGAAGTTAATGGCGCCGGCGGTCAAACTAACACGCTTCCCCAGCGCCCGGGGATGTTTGATTCACAGAATCTGAATTCACCGTAGGCATCAGTTACTGTGTTCTCATCATCATTGTGTGGTCACTGCACCTTGAACTTGGTGGAGAATCGTGAACTGCTGACCCTGATGGGGATTGGCTGTCGTGAGAAATCCTGTATTCCTGGGTCAGCTTTGGTGCAGTTCAGGTTAGCACCTCATGATGAGCAGGAATGCCAGGGACTGACTGACGTCCTGCTAGAGCAGCCTGGTGTTGAGTTCTGGTCCCTCGCGGGGGAGGCAGGGGTGGACGGCGGTCTTGGCCGAGACTGGGCTGAGAGGTAAATCCGGCTCTCCTACTCGAGGGGCTGTGAACTCACGGCCCCACTTGGCCCCAGGATGCCTGCAGCCCCGGTCCCCTTCCCCAGCTCCTTGGTCTGCTGTCAACTCTTTCTCCTGTAGACACGCATGCCTCCCAGAGGCCCAGGAGAAGTTCTGGTTCAGTCTATCCCGTCACCAGGAGGAGGGCCGGGGTTCCTGTGTCATCGTGTGGCCCCAGACGCGTCCCTTCCTGCAGGCGGCTCACCCACAGGGGCGGCAACGAGGGGCCTCCCGCATTTCCTGGAGTGTGCTCGGTGTCGTGGCCACGGCGCACCACGCCACGGAGAAGGCGGACAGTGCTGTGCACGGTGGGGGCGGGGGCTGGCCTTGGAGATTTGAGTGACGCTCCTGGGTGTCGCTGGGCCCCCGGTGCAAGGTCCCCACTTCCTGTTTCCTGTGGATCCCCAGTCAGGGGTGCCATGAATTCATTGCTCATCTCTGCATTGATCGCCAGCGTCCGCTCCCATGGCTGCAGGGGTGTGGCCTCGGTGCTGGGCCAGCCGCGGGCCTCGGTCCTGCGCCCATGTCTGTGTGCTGCCTAGACTTTGCTCTGGCATAGCGTCCGAGGGAGCGAGGCCCCTGCGCCCGGTCGGGGCCTCTCCCTTGAACCCTCTGGCTCCCCATTTTCTGGACTCCCTCACTTGTGATGAACAGCAGTCCACCTCTGGGCTCCGCTTTGTGCATCAGCAGGGCTGTGCTGTCGGCCCCGCAGCCAGAGCACACACCGGCGCTGTGACCCTGTCTCCTGGGAAGGGAGGACCCCGTCTCCAAGCAGTCAGAGGAATTCAGAGTCAAGTTTAATTTTTTTTAACCTTTATGTATTTTTGAGAGACAGAGCATGAGCAGGGGAGGGTTAGAGAGAGAGACACACAGAATCAGAAGCAGGCTCCAGGCTCCAAGCTGTCAGCACAGAGCCCAACGCGGGGCTCGAACTCTTGAGCTGTGAGATCATGACCTGAGCTGGAGTCAAATGCTTATTAACCTACTGAGCCACCAGGTGCCCCAGAGTCAAGTTTATTTTAAAGGACAGTCTGACTCCTATATACCCATCAGACCCCTGTCTCCCTCATCCACCTCCATCCAACCATACATGCACTTGCTGAAAAGGGTGCGAGCTCGGACGCACCGGCTCCCTCACCTGTCCCCGCCCAGCCTGTCCTGGCCCCCAAGGTGGCCCTACAACAGACTGACAAGCACACCGCCACACTGTCCGCCTCACAAACCTTCCAGGCTCTTAATTTTACACTAAAAAAAACAAACAAACAAACCTCTCCGCTCCTTTTATGACTTCCAGTTCCCTTCCCAAACTGTTGGCAGTGTCTCCTCCCCCCAATCTGACACTGTTACCCGCCAGCCCTGTCCTATCCTGCAGCCAACCTCGTCACTGTCACTGGCCTGTCCTCTGACTTGGTTGCTCTTGTGCTATATTTCTCTCTACTGAAAATCCTACTTGTCCTTCACGACTCAGCCCAGACGTGGTCTCTTCCGCGAGCCCTTTGCCGCTCCTTGGGGCTGGAGCGTAAGGAGGCCACATCCCCCCGAGTGCTCGGTGCCTGACGGGCTGCATGAATGCATTTGTCACTCAGCCCTCCCGTCCAGCGCCCCCATTCTGGAGCCACGGGGCTGAGTCACCTGCCCAGAGTTACTCAGGAAGGTGGACAGTGACCTGGCACCAAAGTCTGACCTCTTTCCTCCAAAAGACAAATACCTTGGAACCATTTGCACTTACATTTACTGGGTCGTGTTTGTTACTGTCATTTCCCTACATGACCGTGACTGCCATGACCCCCAAGCGTCTTGGTGTGCTTGGCAGAGCCTGACACAGAGGCACGGGCCTGCTTCGTGAGGGTGCTCGGTGATTACAGGCGTAGTGTTTTCCCTGAAATACAGTGTCCTCCTTTTGCTCGTAATTGTGCCTGGAAGCAGATATGACAGAGTTGTAATCAAAGTCAAGGTTTAGATGTTAAATTCGGTGATGAAACATAACGCTTACTTCAGCTGAGTGATTTGTGTTGCGTCATACACAGTCATGAAAACATGTTTAATGTGTGCATGTGCACGTGACAGAGAGAGATCGGCATTTTACCAAAGTGCAATATATGAAGTACGAGCTAAGTTGATTCTCCGCGATGGAGTTTGCTCGGTGGCGGGGGGGGGGGAGGGGGGCGTGCGGGCCGTGTGCACGGAGCCGGTCGCCGTGTCTGTGAGGCAGGCGGACGCGGCCGGACGCGCCAGGCTCCCCAGCGGGCGGTTCTGGGGTTGCTCAGAACCTGTGGCCGCGAGCTGGAGACCCCTGAGTAACGGCCTCTCTCTCTCTTCTGTTCGCAGAGTCCCAGTGCACCCTGTGCGGGGAGCCGGAAGGTGAGTGTGCTCGGCCTTACCACCCCTGCCTCCCGTGGGCGTGGCGCGGGCCCCACGGTGGCCCGTACGTGGCGTCGACGGCGACACGGCGCTGAGGCTCGCCCAAGCGCGCGTTACAAACGGGAAGCGTTCTCCACGGTGTTTGATGGAAGATGAATAAAATCATGTGCGTGGTGTACGGGCTGAGGGGAGGGAGGAGGTAATTCCAGGAAAAGGGAATCACGACCAAATGACAGCATTTTTCCTTTCTGTTTTGGGTTTAGACGCTTTCATCGGGTTCCTCCAGGTAACAAATGCCGACATTAGAAACATGCATTTCCCGGCTTTAAATATATTAGCAAAAGTGCTGATGAGCCACATATGAAGTAAGACCTCGGGAAACCATTCCCTATTATTAATGACTGAATCCGAGAGACACAGCATGAGCTTTGCTGGTGATCGGGGATATGTGTCCAAGATACTTTTCAAAGTACAGCTCCTGACTGGGTGATGTAACTATGCTCCGAGATAGTTAAAGCCAAAATCTGTCATAGTTTCCAGGGTCATAATAAAAAATAAAGAAGATGTGGTCAGCACGGGAGCTCCGTTGATGGGGGCTCTGGCCTAATCAGGGTTTTGATTTTTGGGGTCAGAGCGGCCAGCTTCTCGCCTTGCGCGCTGTGGAGCGGTGGCCTCTGAAGTAGGTCCACGACCTCAAAGTGACTAAGTGCATGGAGCTACTCAGGCATAATCATATTCACTGGGAAGATTTTTACCCACAAGTTGAAAAAAAAAAAGTGAATATTGGGTTAACTTGGAAATTCCATCAAACACTCTGTTTCTTCCTTCAGTTTTGTGGTTGAGATATGGCTAAGTGTTCCGAGTTCTTGCCGTGTTGTTTACGGAATATATTACGCACAGATGCGGCCGTGACGAAGTGCATTAACCTAAAGTGTGAAGTCTTAAGCGTCACTGTCACATAAAACACGTGACTTTGGACCCCTGGTGTTTCCAGGGTCACAGAAAAGTCGGGTGTCAGAGTCGGGGTCGCAAAGGGCCATCCGGAGCAGGTTCCTGCCGGCTGGCCCAGGACCTCTCTCGGCGGCGCTGAGGGTGATGTGGGCGCGGACAGAGGTCTGCAGCGTGTCCGTGTCCTCCCGGCGTTGGGAGAGTCAGTGGGAGATTTTATTCCTTCTCATCGTGCAATTTCCGTTGTCTTTCCCACGCCGGGAACGTGCGTCACGCGACTGCTCCCTGTGCGCTCCCTTTGCTCACCCCCGACACACACACATCTTGCTGAACGTTTTCCGTGTGCTCCGTGCGCTGGAGAAGCCCTGAGATAGAAGGTAGCCGTAGCTCGTGGCTTATCCACGCCGCTTCCCGCTTTCTCGTCCGCTTGGCCCTGCTCAGTGTCGCTGTCTGCGGTCTGTGTGCCCTGCGGCGTCCCGCGCTTCGCTGCTTCACGCTGGCCTGGAAGAGCAGGTTTCGGTCGCCACGTGTCAGTACGGCTCACGTGGGAGGGTGTGGCTGAATCAACGTGGTGTTACCCTGGGAGTCCTCGGTCAGAGGTAGGTGTCTGTGTGTTCCTGGGGACACCCGGGTCGTGACCCCGGGGCTGAGCGCCCGGGGGCCTTCCGCACTGCGGGGTGGACGGGGTCCTCCGCCTGGAGCGCCCCAGCCCCGGGTCCAGAGCCCTCCCCCCGCCCCACCCGACATCAGCCCTGCGTCTGCCCGCCCTGGACAGTCGCCCGTGTGCCCCCTGCAGCCGGCTGTCGCCCCTCGCCCACGTCCCAGACATTGTCCGCCCACCCCCGAGGTGTGAGGGTGTCAGGAGGAGAGGGAAGAGATGCGCCCTTGGTGTGGGGCCGCTCCGGCTGTAGATGTTTGAAACGAGACCCGCTTTACTCAAAGAACAGTCCCAGCTGTTCAACCCCAGGAGACTGAGGGACAGGGAGACTGAGGCCGAGCCTGCGGGGCAGCCGCTGCCGCCGGTGCCCTTCTCTGCGATCCCAGTCCCTGCAGCCCGTCAGCATTTCAGATGTGCAAGTGCAGCGTCTGCAGATCAGAGAAAGGGAGGGACGAGCGGACGGCACGGCCTCAGCTGGGCCGTACTGTTTGAAAAGCGCTGCCATGCATATTCACACGCTTTTAAATCATTTCAGTAATTAGTCTAAGTGAGAGCGGCCCGAGTGCAGTGAGTGGAATCTGAAATCAGTTTTTTTGTTCAGTAATTTCTTGCAGCTTCTATCAGTTAACTCATAAAGGCCGCTGCACAGAGAGGATCAGAGCCGGAGGCTGGTGCGGCGCAGAGTCAGATCCGGGCCGCTGTGCTCATTCCATCCACAAGGTTAAGGCGTCGACTCATTAAACCACTGTCTTTCTTGTCAGAAAGCTGTTAACAGTCTTTCTCTGCTAACCCAGTGAAGTGGGAAACACCTATTTGCATTTTAATGATTAGTTCTCTAGGCGGGAGCTGGTTCTTCAGGATTCAGATTGAATAATTAGCGTTGTCTCAGATGATAATATCTGTCAAGCCCCGAGACTAGGAACAAAGTTTATGGGGTGCTGGAGAGCTCAGGACGCCACCACTGGGGATCCCTGTTTCTCAGAGAACATACGTTTGTAATCGTAGGTAAAAGGTAGACCACAGTTTCAGCATGCGGATTTGCTCATACTTTCTACCTTGCAAGGTTTCGGAAATTTGGATGACTGTGCTCTTAACAGGAAAATGTTTAATGGAATTTCTTGTTACTTGTGGGTATCTTGCTTCCTACCGAGAATATACAGACAGTTCAAGTCTGACAGCTGGGAGCCGGGGCTGCAAGAAGGCGGAGGGCCCTTTACTCGGCCAGACTCACTCTGCCACTGGCGGGGAGGCGGTGACCACAGGGCTTCGCCTCACTAGAGGCCAGTGAAAAGACACGACAGCGTTTCAGATGTACTGAGGGCATCCTGGTGATCAGAGTTGGCGGTAGTCCTTGAGTGCTCTGACCGCCTCCATTCGCGTCATGTTCTGAGTGGCCCCGATGTCTTCTAGACCCGGGAGTGGCTGCGTCCTTTCTGGCAAGATCGCTTGGTTGGTTTCTCTGGACACGGAGAGCATGTCGGAGGGTTTTGTGTGATATAACCCGCAGTTTGATGCAGGAAAATAACTTAAGAGTGTATGATCCTTTTCTGACTTTATTGACAGACACATGAGAGCGCTTGCTTTTTAGTTAGACCACGGGGAACATTGCGTGGAACCACGGACATCAATTCGTGGACCCCTGCTTGTTTACTTTTTTATGGTTCGATTTGCCCTCCTAGCAAATAGATTTTCTGACGTGGGAAGACAGATAAATGGTGGCTGCAAGGGTTTAGGAAGACTGTTTTGAGACCCCCGGCAATGGAATAACAATGCTTTACATCTATATTATTTAACCCAGTTAAAATTAAGGAATAAAGTGAGCTACTGTAATATAAATTTGGAGCAAAGGAATAATGCCACACAAGCGTTAGGATGGGTTTTAGCATCAAAGACCTTTAGCGATACTTGCCCTAAGATCCAAAGAAGTAGACCGTTTATGGAGGCATCAATATTTATAGTGGATTATTTGTAAAATGTTATCTGTAGGAATTCTGGTCCCAGAGCAAAATTCAAGTTCAGAAAAAAAATCCCCACAAAATATAAGAGACTTTCTTTTAAAATCTGTTTTGTTTTCTACTTTGATCATTTCAGGACACAGACTGCATACTGCTTTTAGAATTTTGGACAGACATACAGACTATTATATTTCACTACGAATAGAAGGAACTGCATGAGGTGTTGGGGTGATGGTGGGGTGGTGGGGTCCGGAGCCGACGGCCAAGAAAGAATTCTTGAAGACGTCTTTGATGCAAAAAGGCGATTTTATCAAAGCAGGGGGACAGGGCCCGTGGGCAGGAGGAGCTGCCCGGGGACCAAGAGCTCCCCTATACATTTGGGAGCTGGGGGAGGTAGAATCCAGGAGACTTTCACCTGCTAAAGAAGAC
>CM053567.1:750562-811033 GCA_028646485.1 Cryptoprocta ferox
GGCTAGCTTGTGCTTTGTCCTCAGCCCACCCCGTGCTCCCTCATCAGAACCCAAGCTACCTCCTCGTCTCTCATGAGTAAGAAAAAGTGGAAAACATTTCCTGGATTTACTAGCATTCTGTTCTTGATTTTTTAATACAAGTATTGAAGGTTTGCTTCACAAATGACTCTAAACATTGTAAAACTGCCTTTCTGTTTCTGTGCCATAAGTGAGTAGATGTCACACTGAGATTTTAGGGTCTCTCAACAATTGGAGAAAAATAGTAAAGCAGCTTTGCAAGGCCTGGGCTTCATGGGTTTGAAAGGAAACGTTTTGGCCCCACCTCTGCGCTCGCGGAAGCAGAAGCGGAGCACGTCAGCATCTCACCTATAGCTGCTGCCCAGTCTTGTTTGCAGATCAGACCTCGTTAATTGTATGCTTTGGGTAAAAATGGTCTTTTCTGATTGCTATTCTTGGAGGTTTGTGGAAGATAACCAGCATTTAGTAAGTTCTCAACATGTGCCAGGCACTCGAGAAAAAAGTAGCGTTGCTTAGGAACTGAAGAATTCAACTGGTTTTTGAGAGAAAACAGAATTCCATTCCAGCCGATCTGTGTTCTGGGACCTTTGAATGGTTAGTGTTTTAGCACCAATCAGAACACACTGTTGAGGATACAGGAAGGAATACTGTTGGTCTCGATGGAGGGCACTGGAAAGTGTGGGGATGGGGCTGGGCCAGCAGCTCTTCACGCCTCATCGTAAACACACAAAACTGCTGTGCAATGTGTCACAGCTGCTTTGGGTGCACACCTGAGCTTGCGTGGGAGACAGCCAAAGCTCGGGGTTCCCAGATAAGAAACATTTTTAAGCCAGAAGATAGGCAAGACTCAAGGCCGCAGTAGCCCCTGAGAAAACCCAGAAGGGGGTGCGAGGATGGGGTGGGGGCGGAACAGCCAGGCAGGTGTGGGGTGCAGGTGCTGGGACCTTGACCCCGAGTGAAAGTGCAGAATCTCAGCAGGTTTCCCCATGTGTGTGAGAAGAAGACTAGACAACCCTGACCAAGAAGGCATAGAGGAAGCCCAGCACAGCTCCAAGGTCGCGGGAGGAGTGGAAAGTTACCAGCAAGAAATGCACACTCCAGGCGTGGACGTGAGATCTGAGCTCCCCGTGCCTGTGTGCCACGGGAGGCCACGTGGTGAAACAGATGTGAACATCGTTCCCAAATCAGTTAGGCTGTCAGAACCGGAGAGCCGTGGCGAGATCAAAATCAGAAATTACAGAATCTTTGACAACAGGGGACTCCTCCTTCCCTAAAAAACAACAGAAACAACAACAACAACAACAACAACAACAATACTCCAGGTAAACAAACATACAGAAAACGATTTTAAGCCATACGAAGAAGCCTCGGGGAATTGAGAACATGGCCAGAAGGGTGGGCTTGCACGGACGCCGGCTGTGTTTGAATTACCAGGTTTCGAAAAGGAACAGAAGCCGATACTACCGAGTATGACACAACGATGAAGAACAAACGGCATTTCTAAAGACAAGAAATGTCACTTGAATTCACTGCTGTGTCCATGTGTTGTGAAGCAGATTAGACAGAGCTGAACGGAGAATGAGCGAACCAGAAAACAGAGGGAAGGGCATTACCAGCATTTCACATAAAAACATAAAGGGCGAGACGAGACGAGATGGATGATGCCTGAGAAACCACACACACGTCTGCAGTTCAATGAGAAAGTAAAGAGAATGAAGAGGACAGGACAGGCATTGCTCGTAGGTAAAGGCTGAGATTTTTTTTTAGGATTAAAGAAATGCGTTGTGCGTTTGTGACCTGAAGACTCCTAAAGCTAAACCAGGTAAATAAAAACACGTCCACATCCAATGAAGTGAAACTTCAGAGAATAAGAGACAAATAATGTTAAATATCCACAAAGAGAATGTACAGATGATTTACGGAGCAGAGACTCCCAGGAGGCCTCTCCTCTGCAACACCGATGCTGGACAGCATTGGAATGAAACCTGAAAGTGGCTGAGAAAATACAAAAGGTAAGAAAACCCCACAAGCTCAATGTAAGGTGGAATAAAAGAGGAGGGAAGAGACAGAAGGAAAAAGGCTCGGATACCACAAAATACAAGACGGAAGTGACTCAGGATTTTTATAGATAAATGAAGTCACTGCTTACTGATAAAAAGATACTCAATCAAAGGCGCCTGGGTGGCTCAGTCAGTTAAGCATCTGATGTCGGCTCAGGTCATGATCTCGCGGTTCATGGGTTCAAGCCCCGAGTCGGGCTCTGTGCTGACAGCTCGATGCCTGGAGCTGCTTCCGATTCTGTGTCTCCCTCTCTCTCTGCTCCCTCCCTTGCTCACACTCTGTCCCTTTCTCTCTCTCTCAAAAATGAAAACAATTAAAAATTAAAAAAAAAAAAGATACTCCAAGAAGCTCACTCATCTGCTTTAGAATAGATTCAAAATATGGAAAGCAAAAAAATGAAATAAATTGGGAATTGCCAGGAGCAAGTGGCAAACCTGAAACTCCAGTAGAAGAGCCCTTGTCTCCGTGCACAGGGGGCTGGTCACCGGCCACCCGGGTGAGAGCAGAGGAGCCCTCAGAGGGGGTCCTGTGGCCCAGACACCCTGATTGGGAACACCGCCTACTGTGTGCCGAGGGGTTCCTGCCGCGTCAGAAAGTTGGCCTTTGTGCTCGGCCGTGGTTCTCCTATACTTGTGACTTTTCCAGCAGCTGCGTGTGCGAACAGCCGTGCTTTTACTGAAAGTGTTTGCAGAAATGTGGGACCCTTTGGGTTTCTAGATGGACACAGATTCACTTGGAGCACGTTCTCCTGGCAGGCACAGTGTGAAGGGGACAGCTGCTGTCCCCTTCCTGGGTCCCCAAGCGCTCCGAGAACCCAGCCTGCTCACTCAGCGTTCACAGCCAGCTGTGAACATCTGCTCCCAAAGCTCACATCAGATTGTATCGTTTCCTGCTTCAGATGCTGTCAGACCCCTCATTGTCCCCTGCACAAACGCCTCATGCAGAGCCTTCCAAAAATGCCACAATTTGCCTTTCCACCCATGTTTAGCGACAGGTAACATGTACTCCACTGTTTTTGGGTCCCTGCCTGAGGACATGGCTCCGTGAGCTCACTCTGGACGTGGAAGGATTTACTGCAGTGCAGTGATCAGAGGAAGGAGAGTAGTGTGTGGGGACCATGCGCATGCGCGTGTGCATGCACACACGTGTGTGTGAATACATGTGTGTCTCTGTGTGTACGTGTTTCTGTGTATGTGTATATCTGTGTGCATGTGTGTGTCTCTGTATATGTGTCTGTGCATATCTGTGTGCATGTGTGTGTCTGTATATGTGTGCATGTATGTGTGTAGGCATGTGTCTGTATGCACATGTATCTGTGTACATGTACATGTGCATTTATGTGTATGTGTGCACATGGGTGCATGTGTGTCTGGTCTGTGTGTGTCTGCACATGCATAGAGCATGTGTGTGTTGTGTGTGTCTGCGTGTACATGTGCGCCTGTGTATCTGTATGTCTGTGTGTCCATGTGTGTGCGTGTGTGAGGCGAACATAGAGAAGGGACATGGCGAGTGGCTGACGTTTGTTATCTTAGCAGAGGGTAGGGTGTGCGTGGATGGGGGGAGAGGGGACAAGTGATATTTCTTATTAAAAATAGAGAAGCTCAGGAACGGACTTGGAGGGTCAGCCCCAGCACCACCTGCGGTGAGCCTCGCGTCCCTTCCATCAGAGACCCTCTGTTGTGCCTTGTCTTAGGCTCCGTGCAAGCTGCCTTCTCCGTGGACGCCTGTCAGAGCCTGATGGGCCTCGGGCCCGCGGCGTGGCACCGTGAGCGGAGGGGCCAGGCCGTTCTCGCCTCCACAGCCGGGCGTGCACTTCACAGGCATGTGTTTCTGAGCCAAATGCATAGAACTGACCATTCCGATATCTGGTCTCGTTACCAACAGAGGCGGTTTCGTCGGCTGCACTTAGAATGAGAGGTGAAGCCACAGCTACTAAATATGATAAAATAGAGCGAACGTGGGGATGAGTTGCATAGACCATCTGGTGTCTGAGACTCGGTCACAATTATGCATTTATGCAGAATGATATAAAATGCACAAATGAACCCTAATTTGCACATTTCTATTTTTTTAGATTATTCAATATCTGAGATTCAGGCATTCAGCTGGCACTGACGCAATTTCACCTCATTAATGTGCTCAAGGAATCAGTAAATGCTCTATTTTTCTGGTCACCGAGCAATTTAAATATCAGTTTTCAGATTTAGTATGTTTAGGTAAAGTACTGACTATTTTCTTGTTGCTAAACTCGTGAGTATTTGCTGCATTTTGAAGCATATTCGGGAGGAGAAAGTACAGACAGAATATGTGCAATCAGATGCAGGGACGAGCAAACTGGAGCCCCTGGCACTGATAAGAGGTCCTCTGCACACTGGAGAAGGGCTGAGAGAAATGTCACGCGGGGACAGCGTCCGCCATTCATCTTCCACGTTGGGATGTTGCCTGTTTGAAAGCCAGAGTTTGTTGTAACATTTGAGTATCGTCCGTGCCATCTCATGATGTGGGCATGAAATACCCCACGCACGGTGTCTTGGGTTGGTCTGCGTTGAGTCCCGTGTCCCCGGGAGATCCCTTGTGGCCCCTGAAGCTCTGGGAGCGCAGGGGAGCTGAGTGCTTCCTGTTCCTCATAATGACGTGTCCACACAGAACTTAAATTATCTCAACATATTACTCGTGTTCCTCTAGTTGCTAACCGCGTGCTTTAGGCCAGCCCCTGGCAAACGTGGCAGGGGTGCTTTGGGGAGGCTCATTCTGTGTTGGCAGGTCCCACCACGTCCCAGACAAGCAAACATCTGCGTGCCTTGCGCCTGCGGACTGGCTGAGCTTCGTGGCACAGTCGGTGCCCAGGGCCGACAGCCCGTGTAGACATGCCCTTCCACAGCGCGGCCTGCCGTCGGCCCTTCCATACAACCAGGGCTCAATTTCTGGGGCGTCCGACTCGCGGCCATCAGATGTCTGCCGCAGCGTCTCCCAGAGGAGGGGACACGAATGAGCCCAAGGTCAGGCCAGCGACCTCTCTCGCACACACCCGTGTTCTAGCACATAACACTCGACTGGGTTTTGATATTACACATCTTTTTACGTGGCTGACAGAAAGGAGAAACCATTTTCTGTGAAGGCCCTTGTTATGATTAGTGCTACGTGTTCATAACTTCGCTTTTCTCTCTGACTGTTGCATCTCGTTAGCAACGCATGAGTCACAAATGCCCTGGGATTTTGCAGCATCAGCCTGTGCTCCGGCCTCAGAGGGGAATGTCCAACACAGCGTCAGTGTGTGTCCCCCGCCAGCCGTGATCTGATGGCCCAGGATGGGGTCGCCGTGGCAGGGCCGGCAGCGGTCTGGGAAGCACAAAGGCACGCTGGGTCTAGGACCCTTTTTTCTAAATCGAAATGAGCCAACAGTTCTCTCTTTGTGGGGCTCACATGAAATAACGTGTTTGGGAGGAATTGTGAACCTTAAAATCCACGTGTTCCTGGGCCAGGGAGAGTTTTCAGGAAAGGCCTCACCTGTAAACACGCCGCAAACAATGGACTTTCCCTGTTTCTATTTTCCCATGGTTTTCCCATTTGAAGACCCCTTACCTTCCCCCTTAGACAGGTCATCGTCCCCTCTGAGCTCGGTTCATGGCGGACCCTCACACAAAGCTTTCCCCTGGGGAGCAGGAGTGGTTCTACAGTTTATAAATTGTGCAGGTCTTGTCTCCCCAAGACAGGCAGCAGTGTGTGGCCTGGGGTGCCGCACACAAAGGACTGGGCACCAGCTACTTGGATATGCGTACAAGGTGACTTCGGTCAGGAGAAGTCACACTTGTCAGAACGCATCTCTCTGAGGCTAGAAATGGACGGAAGGGTGGACACACAAGGTGGCACCTCAGTGCACGTGATGATTGATCATCATGACTCTATTGACTGATAAGATACAAGATCAGTGCTTTTGCTTAAAAACATAGTTTTGAAATACATGTTTGCTGTGTAGACTTCTGCTTTCTAGCCACGGTAACTGAGTTTCTGGGGAGAAATAGAGGCTCTGAGTCTGGCAGAAAGGGAGCTGGGCAGGAATCAGGAGTCCCCGTCCCAGCGTTTGCTGTTAATTAGGAGCGTGGGCTTTCAGGAAAACTCAACCCTGTGGGCCCGAGTTCTCCCCAGAAATTTCTGCGCCCTACAGTCGTGTCTCTGCACGTGCATGGACGCCTACACAGTGAAGTCTTCGCCTCCAAAGGCTGGATGTTATTTTCTGGGTGCTCTGCATACGCACAAGTTGGTTTCCATGACGCTGTGCATCACTGACCTGCTGTTTACTGAAACTCTGTGTTTTATTATTAGACGTGACGCGAACAAGGCAGATGGGAACCAATCTTGCAAAATTGTGTTGAGGGATGAGCCACGCCCCGTTATGCCCACTTCCGTTCCTCCCCCACATCATTACGAAGTCCGCGGTGGTTAATTTTGGCAGATTACCACCTGCTACCGGAGTAAAAAGTTATCAATTAAATGAACAAGAGAGAAATGTACAAATGAAAATGTGTGACAAGGTTAAAAAAGACCATGTGTTAATTAAGACAGAATTAGAACTAAACGGATTTTGGTGCAAATCTGGCTTTCTCCCCCCTTAGAACCTGTAGACCTTGAACAAGTCATGTAACTTCACGGAGTCTGAAGTCCGCAAGTACAAAGTGGGAAAGAGGGTCCCCTCAGCCCAAGGCAGTTCTGAAAGTGACAGTGTCGAGCATAGTGCCTGCTGCAGAGTGGGACTCCGGGAGGCGTGTGCTCTGTTTTGCGGCTTGCTTCTTTGTTCAGTTGCTGATGATTCCATTTCTGCGGTTTTCACTGGTGTCTGCCAGGCATTATTATCCTAGGCGTCAGGGACATGCAGGGCTGTGCATCTAAAGAAAACCCGAGAATTACAACGATAGTTGTGATAGTTACAGCCACACCAGAAGTGGCATTGTAGCGACGATGATGATAATCAACGTGTGCTCTTGTGAAAAGTGGTTCTCGCATTTAGTCAGACGTTGCGTATGGATGATTTCTAGCCGGGGCCGCTTTGGCTCATAAGGCTAAGAGGGACTTTGGGGAAAGGAGAGAACGGAAGAGAGAGGGAGGGCTCTTTCTTTGTCTTTCACATTTTAGGGGTCTTGTGAGACGTAGCTGTAGAAACCTTTCTCGTCTGTCGGCAGTGACGGTTTCTTGTCCCCACTGGGAACTAAGAGCCCACAGCCGGTAGTTATGTCACTGCACCTGCAGTGTCTGCATGAGTGCCTGGCACGTAGTAGGAGCTCAGAGGACATTTGTGAACTCGCTCTCAGGCTCACACACCGCTGACTCGCTGACCGATGCATAGGGAATTTTACAGAGGAGGAACTTCCCAGATGTCTTATCCTGATTCTGTTAAAGCCCGGAGAGAGAAGTAGAGCATCTGTACACACAGGTGGGCCTGGCGCCAGCCCTTCAGCGTCACCGCCAGGAGCGCTTGAACTGGGGGAGGTATACAGTGGGAGGCGAATGGAAGGGAGAGAAAAGAAGGTCACAGTTTGCCTTGAAAAATTGTTCGTGGGGCGCCTGGGCAGCTCAGTCGGTTAACCTCTGACTTCGGCTCAGGTCATGATCTCACATTTGTGGATTCGAGCCCCGCGTCGGGCTCTGTGCTGACAGCTCAGAGCCTGGAGCTGCTTCAGATTCTGTGTCTCCCTCTCTCTCTGCCCCTCCCTGCTCATTCTCTGTCTCAAAAAAAAAAAAAAAAATCGTTCGTGACTCCTGAGTAAAATGTAAACCTTATTTGGGTCTTTGTGGGGACGATTCAGTGGGAATTCTTGGGAATATAATTAAGATCAGTCCTTAGAGGGACAAACTAAACCAACATTGAGGAATGTTCCGGAGCGGTCACGTGGATTCCGTGTTGCTGCTGACAGGTGCGACTGGTGTATGTGGAGAAAGCTGACCTAAGAAGCCTCTTCCAACAACATGCTTCTTACTGCTCTTGAATAATGAAATTAGAACGATGTTGATATTCCCCATTTTCTCAAATTCTAAAACAGTTACTTAGGTACTGTGAAGGGAAAATAGGAAAGTTAATGTGATGATAGAAGCTATTTAAACACCCCAGTTTAAGGTACAATGTAAGATGGAGTTTACATTCATATCTCTGCAATGAGCATTTCCTTCCAGCTTTTGTCATTGAAGCACTAAGTTCACGTAGGTCAATATATGGAGAGTGTCTGCAGTGTGAGGGAGGTGAGCCACCAGGTGACAAGGGCTTCCGACCAATGACGTCTAGTGGAGAAAGAAAGGCACGCACATCGCATAAATTCCTCACCATTTTTAACTTTGTGTTATGGTGGTGAGAAGCAGCAAATAATGTCACCTGTGGGAAGGAGTCATCAAATGGTGAGCATTGGATGTGGGAAAAGCATCTGAAATAAATGAAGAGCTGGACCCAGGAGAAGACAAGGCTTGGGAAGCACAGTGTTGAGGTTTGAGGGGTCTATGGGACTCAGGTCCGGGGACCACTTTCCATGTCATCCTGTCGATTTTTTCCTGCATCTCCTTAAGACAGACCATGAGCCATAGGCCTATCACTAGCCCACAAGTATACGCAGAACTTTCGGAAATGTCTGTAAATGCCTTGGGAACAAAAGGAAACATCGTTTTTGTCAATTTCTCATGGAGATTTAGGACCATGAAAAGGTAACAAGAAGAGCTTTCATGCTCTTCCCAGGGAAACCTGGAAGGAACAACCACAGTTCATCAATATTTCAGTGCTATGGTCCGTCATGTCTCTGACAAAATCCACTGGGACACTGGGAAGTGACCTTGGCTCTGCTCCTGGGTTCCTACCCAGCGCCAGCCCTTGTGATAAGAATGAGTAGACAACAGCTCTGGAGAGCTGCGGGGGTTGGGGGGGGCATGCTGGAAGGAACCTGTCGGGCAGATGCTAAGGCTGGGTGAGTTTAGAGACAGGCCTTCACCCCAACTGCAAATCCTGATTAACTCCAGTTCCGAGGAATCAGGCGTGGACTAGGGCAGCAACATGAAGCTCCTCAGATTGTGCAGTCACCAACCTGCCCAGTGCTTGCTTGGAGAGTATGAGTCACCGATCAGGGGCTCCGTGTCCCACACAGCACCTCAGCTTGTGGCGACACACAGGGTCTAGGATGCTCCCCCATCTTGCTCTTGCTCGGCTGGTCTTCTAGCTTTAAGAATAGCTGGTACCACTTACCTAGGTTTACACCTGAGAGGGAGGATCTGCCGCGTCCAGCCACCACAGGTCGTGGATGCGAGCGTGGACGGCAGCGGGCAGGTGGTGCAGGGAGGTGTGATGTGCTAGGCTCCCGGCTGCTCCGTGGCTCAGCCATCCTTTCTGGAAGGCGTCCTAGCTCTGCACGGGTGCTGGGGCCCACTGCACAAAAGCATCGGTCTGCATGTGGATTTAAGGCAGATTCTCCAGCCAGTGTGAAGGCGCCCACCCAGCAGCTGTTTGTGATGAGCTGGGATTTATACCGCATGTGAAAGTAAGATGGACGTGCTGTAGAATCCGCAGTGAGGGAGGAAGGCTTCTGTTCAAAGACTGAGGCTGGGGAGACATGGATGGCATTCCAAGGGGGACACTTCCGGAGATTTGTTAATACCTTTGTGTGAGGCCAAGAGGCGGCTCTGACCTTGGGCTGCAGGGCAGGTACTCATCAGTACAACTTCCAGTTCCGGGCCATACCTGCCAGTACAACTTCCGGTTTGGAAATCAGCTAGGAACCCGAGTCAGTAACCAGCTCTCACGTGAGAGACGAAGCCACTTACTAGGCAGTGGTGCCTCAGCGTGATAGCGCTGCTTGTCACTTTGCAGGCCTCATGAATCACGTGTGTGTTTACATTTATGGAGAGTGCGTTTTTGAATTATATTTTTAATTTATGTAAGAGAGGAAATTAAAGGTGAACTGTTCTTTCCCCACATGTGAGCCACACGCACACATGCTCACGTAAACAGGAATAGGCCAACATCTATAAACACATAAAATATACAATGAGTGTCTTTGGATTTATTTTCTAGGGTAGTTGTTTTTACTTTTATTTTGTTAAATAGTGATTAAGCTCAATTAAAAATGCTTTGTATATCTTTAATTTCTTCATTAGGGAGCTTCTATTAAGTATTCCCCAGGACTCCTTCCTTCTACAGCAGCGATCACTGTAGCAGCCGTGACTGGGTGCTCTGTCCTGTGTTGTGGTCCGTATGCACTTCTATCTGATTTGCTCCTCTCTGTTTATTTCTCATTTACCATCATACACACATCAGTAAAGTTGCCGGCTGAGTCTTACGTGAGGCAGGAGAGACCGGATCTGAGTTTGGAGCCCTCTGACTACAACACCAGGCTCTCGTCTGTTCCGGAACAGCAGCTGTGCTGTGACACTTACAGACATAATTTGACGCTGGTATTAAGGATGGGGGGGGGGGAACCTTAAAGATCACGTGGTTCAAATCCCTCTATTTTCAATAAGTAAATGGGCTCCGAGAGGCAAAGTGCCAACCACATGTCACACTGCTAGCCCACGGCGCGGGTAGAACCGAGCACGCTTTGTAGCTTGTGTCAGAGAATGTGGAATAAGAAAAGCAACACCGTGATAGATCCGTGCCCCAGATGCCGAAGGGAGAGTGTGGACATCACGCTCACCAAGATGCCAGGACAGCAGTGCTGATTCGCTTCTCTGTCAGACTCTAAATTCCATGTGCCCCGAAAGTCATAAAAGCATCATTTTCATGTGGATGAAATTATGTTTCCTTGTCAGATATTTATGGAGACATGAAGCCAGAAAGATAATGCAAAGCCTCTACTAATGATAAGTTCGTAAGGAAAGGGTCAGCGTGGATGGCTGCCAGTCTGGGGCTCTGCCCCTCCAATGCAAACAGAGAAGAGTGCAGGAAATTCCATATAAAGGAAGGATTTTTGCAGAACTGTAGAAGGACTAAGATAAAATTTGCTTTTTGTAAAAAATCAATATCACTCTTTGGAAGCATTCATCAATTTAGATCTGTCATCTATAAATGCTGGTTTTTTCATTTTTCTCATCATTTTATTTTGGCCTTATTACAGAAGAGAGCAATAAAATGTAACTAGGGGAAATGAAAACAGAAACCATCCATCATCCTACCGCCCCCAGGACCCGGTACGTGCAGGGCTCCCAGACCTCTGTGCGCGTTCAGACGTCTTGCTTCGACTCTGATTACGACCATCCACCACAGTGGCTCTTGAAACGTGGCATCTCCTTCTGACAGCTTCTAAACAAATCCTGCAGCTACTTTTTCACCCCCCAAACACTAAGAGAAGTGATATTTCAGCATCAGAGTTGGGACTGACACGTCGGTTCACTCGGAGCGATGACGTGCCGTGTTGTGGCGAGCCCGCACAGCTTTGCCGGGGCGTCCTGAGAAGGGAGGGGCGCCGAGGCCCTTCGCTGCGACCCTTCATTTTGCTGGGTGGCCGTGTTGTTGACACACGTTGGTCCTTCATTTTGCCCCAGACATGTTTCTCTTGCTGTAATTTAAGAGCATCTTAGGTGCCGGAGAACTGGGAGCCCAAACATTGCGTGTCTGATGCTTGGTTCTCTGGTGTTCCCTCCCCTTCAGCAGACACACGTCCTCACACCCTTGTAGCCAGGCTGCGTTGTTGAATATAGCAAGCCGCGTCACTTACATTCTGTGGCACAATTTTGTTGATTTACTTTCACTGTGGTGGTTATGACAAATGTAAACTTGTTTGGATCCTTTCATTGATACATTTTTCTATCAGTGAAGATTATTTGTGTACCTTGGAATGGAAGAATATATTATAATTTTAGCTCATCAAAATTTATAAAGGTAAGTTTTCCTTTTTTGGCTTTTCACTTTATAGCAGGGTTTTCCGGAATGTCCTAGGCAAGAAATGGATGTATTTGTTTACTGAAGCATACCACACATCTTTCCTTATTATCTGCATTTTTACTTGGCTACGAGTTGTGAACTCTATTACGTAACATTAAATATTCTTCTAAATATCATTTTTGGTGGTTATGTATTATTCCATTGTGTTGGTCCACTGTGATTTATTGGATTAATCCCCTTTTAATGGAAATTTAAGCTGTTTCTAATCTGTTTTTGAATATAAATTATCCCTTCATGAATATATTCATAGCTTTATCTGTATGCTCATTCATGATTATTTCCTTAGGGTAAATTCTAGAAGCCATAGAAATACAATTGTTAATTCAAAGTGTGGTTGCTTTCTTAATGAATTTTTGGAACACAGGAGTGATTCATATCATATGCTTCCTTTCCATCCTGAAGGGGAAGAAGTATCTGTGCAAATATGACCACCCCGCCAAATGTTTGCGAACTCCATTTCGTATTATTATTATTACTATTATTATTATTTTGCAGGAATCTAGACAACCTGTTTTCACTAGACTTTATATGGAGCACTAGGGATACAGACAGTAATAGAGCAGCGAGATTTTGTAGGAAAAAATCCATATATCAAGAAATACATAAAATAAGTATATACTGTTATAGATTTTTAGTGTCCAAAGGGAGTGGCCAGTTTTATCAGGAAGCAGGTGGATCATAAAAAATGATTATAAGAGAGATGAATCTTGAACTCAGGGGTGAAGCATATCCAAGTGTGGGTTGGGCAGATGAATAGCGTGGGACCTTCCAGGCAGGGTGCACCATGGCAGTACTCAGGGACGGGAACCAGCAGAGCTAACTCACTGGGGTCACATCAGATCAGTGATCAAGGTCAGTTTGCTCCCAACCCCTGTCGCCCACCTCAAATTCATTTAAGGTGAGCATCTCCCCAAGCTGCCGGGGCCAATAATGTAGAGGGAAAGTCACACAGAGATATCTGGTGGGTCGTAAAAACTTGTGCTGGAAAAATTCTCTTGAATCTCAGTTAATTTAATGTTGTTCTGAACTGGGTGTTGGGAGGTTGACCGGGTTGGGAACTCATCAAACTTCTCACAGAACAAACCAATGATGATTCGTAATTCGTCTTAGTTATCAGTCATTTTTAACGGCATTTCCCAATTCCAGAATGCAGGAGACATGGTCTTTCTGGAAAATACCCACACCAGGTCTCTCACAGGAGCCATACTCAAGCAGAGCAGGTGCTGTGTTCTTTCTCTGCCACCAAAGGGCGGGATGACCTTGCACAAGACACTTAATCCATGGGGCTCCCAATTTATTTACATACAGAACTAAAAAAGAAACATGACCTCTCGGAGCCCTAGAGTTGTGGGATTGAGAGAGCAGAGGTGAGAGGCATGATCCTTGATCACAGTGAGCTGAACTCCTGAGACTCCGCCCTGCAGGTCATCTGCATAACCCTGAATATGGTCAATACGCAATTACTTTCCGTGTTGTTTGGCGGAAGGAATAAATGCCAGGAAGAATAAATGATTTCCAATGCAATTAAATCCTTATGCTAACTTGAAAAAAAAAAAGAGAGAGAGCAAGATCCTCATGCCATTTTATTTGCTTACGAGTGCTGTCAGTAACTTGATGAATCTTTAAAATTCAGGTTTTAATAAAAATGATGTATTTCTTTAGTCAAACCGTGGGTTTATGGGAGAAAAGAGATTACTGTGTAGCTGATTGTATTTAGAGAAAAAGGCTTCATCTTACTCTCTCCCGAATCACTGGTACAGCCAACTTTATGTTTATATTTTATGCACATGTGGTTACAACATTGGACACATGAGTCATGTGATGAAGGAGCCCTTTGAAAGTGAGATGCTCAAAGCCACGAACACACCTCAGTCATTCGCTTGAGTGAAGGACGAGCACGCCGGTCTTCTCGGAGGAGATCTCGTGCTGTGGAGGTGCCCTGCACAGCGACGAGCCCACGCCCGCTGCGCAGAGGTGATTTCCTCCTGTTCACACCGGGAGAAAGAACATCTAGAAAATTAACAACAGTTGTGAAGAAGTAAACTTTGTTCACCACAGGGAATCCATTTTAACTGCATAAATTTGCAAAACAAGCAACAGAGGCAAAAATCAATAAGTGGGGCCACATCCAACTAAAAAGCTTCTGCAGAGGAAAGGAAACCATCGGCACAATGATGAAGCAGCCTGCAGAGTTGGGGGGATACACACCATATGTCTGATCAGGGGCTAATATCCAAAATATATAAAGAATTTATACAAGTCAATGGCCAAAAAAATCAACAATCAAAATGAAGAATGAGCAGAGGATCTAAATAGACAGTTTTTCCAAAGAAGACATCCAGATGGACAGAAAACAGACGCATGAAAAGATGCTCAACATCACTCACTCATCATCAGGGAAATGCTGATCAGAACCACAGTGTGATACTGCCTCACACCTGTCAGAACAGCTAAAATCAAAAACACCAGAAACACCAGATGTTGGTGAGCATGGGGAGAAAGGGGCACCCTCGTGCACTGTCGGTGGGAATGCAAACTGGTGCAGCCGCTCTGGAGAACAGTGTGGAGGTTCCTCAAAAAAACAAAAACAGAACTACCATAAGATCCAGCAATTTCACTTCTGGGTATTTATCTAAGGAAATGGCAACACTAACTTAAAAAGATATCTGCACCCCCATGACCACTGCAGCCATTCACAATAGAGAAGAGAGACAAACAACCTAATTGGCCACTGTCAGACGAACGGATAAAGATGTTTTATATGTATGTATTATATATATTATTCAGCCATAGAAAAGACGGAGGTCCTGCCATTTTGGCAACATAGATCGACCTTGAGGGCATTATACTAAATGACGTAAGTCAGAGAATGCTAAGTACTGTCCGATCTCACTTCCATATGGCATCTAAAAGCGCCGGCCTCATCGACGGCAGGTGGTGCTTGCCAGGGGCTGGAGGAGGGGCTGGGGAAGGTTGGACAAACTTGCAGTAGTACTACGAACCGGTCCTGGGGCTCGAGTGTTCAGCGTGAGGAGTGTGCCCTACAACAGGGCTTTACGTACTTAAAAGTGGCTAAGGAATTAGACCTCGTCACAAGAAGAAAAATGGCAACTGTGAGGTGGCGTTGGCTGTGGTGATGTTGTAGTATCTACATGTATCAAATGTATCAAATCACCTTCCGCACAGCTTAAACTTACACATTGTTACCTGTCAATTACGTCTCGAGAAGCCTGGAAAAACAGGTACTTTCCTAGCGGGGACTTACGTGTAATTGCAGACACGAGACGTGTGACATCTCTGGTTTGACAGCCAGACTATAGCAGTGTTTAATTAGAAATTCTTTATCTCAAAAGGGATTTGTGAAAACAACGTGAATGTCCTTTGATTATTTAGAATCTGGGATTGGTCAACTCACCGATTCTGTGCTCTAGAATGTTCTTCAACTCAATCTCAATTTCTAAAATTTTATACCTGCTGTGGGTGAAGATCTCTTCTGTGCTTCTGTCTGTGTGAATATGTAGACACCTAAACACAAGGCCCGTCCTAATCGAACTGATCCAAAAGCAGGCAACGTTAGACATGTTGAGACTCTTGAGTCAAGAGAGAAGCAGGGTCCTAATCCTTATATAAAGAGCGTGCATTTGGAGGGAAATTGGAATTCTAGGAATATGAGCTTTGGGCTGCATGAAAAACTACTGCAAACAAATGCCTTAAGAGGACACGCATTTAGTTTGTCACAGTTTCTGCGAGCCAGGGGTCTGGGCGTGGCTTAGTTGGATCTCCACGAGACCCCAGGACAGGTGGTGGCCAGGGCTGTGTTCTCACCAGTTAGCTTATCTGACTGGTCACTGAGCTTGGTGGCAGGATTCTGTGGCCGTGGTGTTCCTCGAAGCCAGCATCGGGGCCAGAGAGCCTGGAGCATCTGCCAGGAGTGCGGAGTCTTTCCTCCTAATGGACTTGGTCACAGGAGTGACACTGTGGCCTTGCCTAGAGCCTTGTCCTGCCCACATGTGAGGGGAGGGAGTCCCACAGAGGCAAGAACACCAGAAGGTGGGGCACCCAGGGCCGCCTAGATTCTGCCCACCACTCCAGGGCCAAGAAACCCCATGAACAAAACTTCTCTACTTCGAGAAGCTCAGGGTTTAGTGACCTTGCTGGGCGTGACGGTCTCAGCAGTCCCTGACTCCTCTGTACGTGGATCTTCTCCCTGATTCCACAGTGTGCATGATGCCTCTTGTTGACCTGTGGTAGTTGCTCACTCGCCGGTTTAGACCCCTCTGGGGGTTCCTCCCCATTGGCCGGTTTTGTGGATCAAAAAAAACCTCAGTGAGGTCTGCTGCTAATGAACCAGCAATGCTCTGAGCCTGCAATCTGTCCACACTCCTGTCCCCTTGCCATCTACTTGCTTGTGGTTAGGAGTGGCCTGTGAATATTTAAGCGGGGAAAACCAGAACACCTGCCTGTGTCACAATATTTGTTTATTTATATCCGTTTAGTTAATAGATTGATTTTCCCTGAATCAAAAAAAAAAAAAAAAAAAGATAAACCAGAAAACAAAACAGACCCATTCTACATGTTTAGACAGGAAGGGTTTAACTGGAGCAGGGGTTATTCAGGAGGTGTATAAGGAAGGAGGGTCGATTGTAGCTGAAAGACAAAAGAACAAACCTCCTGGGAGAAGTGACACTTGATGTGTGTGGTGAGAGATGCGGGTCTTGCTCAGTGGAGAAGGGGGTAGAAACCACGGAGCGAACCACGGGCCACGGACAGAGGAGAGAGCGGCACCTGGGTGCAGTCCTTTGCTGGGTGTAGGGACATTTGGGCAACAGGGAGCGAGGGCAGCTTGGGGTCTGGCGGCTGTGCCACCTTCACATCCGCAGATGTCAGTGGGAGCATGAAGACCCTTGAGTGAACCACTGAGGGCATTCTCGGGTGTCTACCCTCCAGTCACGTTCACACTTTTGGGTGTGGTCGTCTGGGGGAACCGGTCCATTGCCTTCTGTCGGAAGCTGTCAGGGGAGCTTAGGTTTGGAGCCAGTGGGACATGACAGGGAGGCCTAGATAGCTCTGTGACCTTGGGCAAGGCCTGGCCCTGCTGAGCTCTCCCTGTACAATTGGGATGGTCACGGTCCCCAGCTCCAAGTGTTGTCAGCATTAAATGAGATCAGGTGTGTAAATTCCTTATCATAATGCCTGACACATAGTAATAGTCCAAATATATATAAATATAAAAAATTTTTCCCTAATTAGTCTGCACACTATAAATGGCTAAGCAGTGCTGACTTAGCAACCCCAGAAAGCACACACTTGCCAAGTCCTGGATTTGGATTTTGAGCCAAGTGCCTCTGTCCCTAGTTTATGGCAAAGGCAGTATATACATTGGCCTTTCCTGTCATTGTGACCTTGATGTGGTTCCTCGTCCTTTAGACTCCCAGACGGCCTCCGGCTCGATGCTCAGTAGCCCCTGCATCCCGCAGCTCTCCCGTCCTGGCTGCAGGCTGTCACACGCCAGCCCAGCCCCCAGCACAAGGTGGACCACAGTGGCCCACGGGGCCGAGCCGGCATCCAAGAACAGAGGCACGCCCCAGGGCCGAGCAGTTCTGAGCACCCTTGTGTCCACACACGGACGAGACAACAAGGAAGACCGACCTGGGAGAGTCAAAAGCCCCTCCCCCCCACCAGCTGTCCCAGGAGTCCGGCTGGGTGAAGTGGTAGTAGAGGCATAGGGGACGTTCTGTTTCTGTCACTGTTTTCTTTGACCTTCTCTTGGAGAAACCTGAGAAAGACAAAAGGGTCCTGGAAGGTGACAACTGGCGAGCACGGGCTGCGAGGTGGCAGACAGACGCGGGGTCTGCACCCGTCGCCCTGGATCTGTCGTCCGGTCCGCTTCCCTCCCCAGAGCCCCAGACCTTTCATTTTACAAAAGAGAAAGCATGATTTTTTGAGTAAAGCAGGTTTGTTTTAATTTGTAGAATACAAGTTATTTTAAAATAAAATATTAATGTATTTTCCTTTCTACTGAAAACATGAATTATTTGGTGGCCGCAAAAGGCAGTATATTTCAGCCCTGATGATGTTTTGCTTGGTTCTGATTTCTAGTTTTCTGTTAAGTGTTTTCTAAAAACATTTTTAAATGTTTGTTTATTTTTGAGAGAGAAAGAGAGACAGAGTGTAAGCAGGGACGGGGCAAAGAGGGATAGATACCCGGAATCGACGCAGGCTCTAGGCTCCAAGGTGTCAGCACAGAGCTGGACGCAGGGCTTAAATTCACGAACGGGGAGATCATGACCTGAGCCGAAGCCAGATGCTTAACTGACTGAGCCGCCCCGGTGCCCCGGGTGTTGTTTTTTTAACTCCAAGAAGAGATAGTGATGATGCTGATAAAACTTTTATTGAATGTTCAACATTGCTTTTTTTAGTAACAAATTATCTTTTTGCCTAGCAATCACCTTGAAAATGCCCATACACTGTAGTCTTACAATTCTAATCCTGGGACTCCCTCCATGAAAATAAGTAAAAATTTAGTAAAAGCTTTCATACCGGCTTGTTTTGCAACTTTATTTATATAAGCAAACGATTGGAAACGGCCTTAAGTCTGACAGAACGGGGATGCCATTGAACCCCGAATCTCCCATGTGACGAAAAGAAGGGATTTGCCCCAAGATGACGTAATGGCCCTGAGCCAGGTGAAGGAGTCCCAGCTCACCCCTCTTCTGCGTCTGCTCATTCCTCTCCTTTCCTCAGGAGAGTCTCCTCTGCCCCTTTTGGGTCTTGACCTTCCATGTTTCTATTAATCTCTTTGCCTGCGCATCTCTCTGCCCAAATTCCCAGGACTTAATGACCTGCAAATTGCTTTATTTATCTTGCTTTTGGTGTTTTGCCCAAATGTTGCTACAGTTATGTATGGTACAGAGTCTACCGGATAAGGCAGTTTCCACCTGAAATTTAATCATGAGAACTTAGGTTTTCAAAGTAGATGTCTGTGTTCTGTGTCATCGGTCACATTCTCAATAGTTTCCATAGTGGGGTAAGAATAGAAATAGATGAAACAAGTATTGCTAGTTGAAACTTCCTGATACCTACCGTCCGAGTGGTGTGTCTCCGTATTCATAGTTGGAAAGCAGCTGATAACATTTATTCTTAAACAATGTTTCATGATTCATTTTTCTCAGTAAGTTCAATCATGGTTCAAAAAAGACACTAACAAATGTAACATTGTGCATTTAGAGTCACCCTAAGAAGATACTTGATGGGATGGGGCGCCCCGGTGGCTCAGTCAGTTGAGCATCCGACTTTGGCCCAGGTCATGATCTCGAAGTTTGTGGGTTGAAACCCGTGTCGGGCTCTGTGCTGACAGCTCGGGGCCGGGAGCTGCTTCGGATTCTGTGTCTCCCTCTCTCTCTGCCCCTCCCCTGCTCATGTTCTGTCCCTCTCTCTGTCTCAAAAAGAAACATTAAAAAAAATACTAAAGAAGATACTTGAGGGGCACCTGGGTGGCTCAGTGGCTTACTCTTGGTCTCATCTCAGGTCGTGATCTCGTGGTTCGCGAGTTCGAGCCCATGTGTGTACTCTCTGTCTCTCTGTCAAAATGAATAAATAAACTTGAAAAAAAGATACTTGAACATGTGTATCAGTAGAAATTGTCCTAGAGATGATGGGAGACTCGCTTTGGCTTTGCCACATAAATATCTGGTCCTCAGCATTGCCGGTAAGTAACAGCCAACTGTCCGGTCACACGGACGAGACACCTTTCTGAGGACACTTTTCTCTGACTCATACAGAAAGCATTCCTTTTTTATACAGAGAAAACTGACTGGTAAACAGGAACTTTTTTGAAGAAGTGAGATACAATATAGGCGCCTTAATTATTCCCGTATTTTGTCCACTCGCGTGATTTGTGTGTGTCCACGAGCAGCGTGTGGAGTCCAAGCGAAGATGGTGTAGGGAGAGGCTGGGGTCAGAGGCGCCCCCGGCAGCAGCTGGGAGAGCTGGGCGCCTAGCCCGTTCCCCGTTTTGTGAGCTGGACAGTGGCACCCACGTGGGCGGCGGGCTGTGCTGGCTGGGGGTCCGTCCCCACACCGTGAAGGCCCGCGGTTCCTGGGCTTCCTTCGTGCACGTGAGGAGCCGCGCGCAGCCCTGCGCCAACGTGTCCGTGTCTCAGGCACGACGTCCTTCCCTCACCGGGCGTGTCCTCTGTGCACCTTGACACCTCCCCGCGTCTCCCGGCTTCTGTCGCCTTTCCGGTGAACTCGAGGGGCCATAGACAATATGAGCAAAGTGCCCTGGTTTGCACAAAATGCGCTCTGGAGGAAAACCATTCATCCTCCACTATGATGAGGCTATCACATGCCCCCAGAATGGGGGCTTATGTTTACATTAACCCATGGCACCTGATTTACACACTTATTAGCCTCAGCAAATTACTTTTAGAAAGAAAAGTTTACTATAAACTGTGGGCTAATAGCCTGAGACAGTTTGTTTGCTTGTGTTTGGGTTCAGTGTGCATGCACATGCGTGAGTGTGCACATGTGCGTTCATTTGTGTGTGCACGCGTCTGAGTGTGTGCACGTGTGTACATGTGTGCATGTGAGTGTGGCACGTACACGCATGCATTTGTGTTAGTGTGCACGCACATGCATGAGTGTGCACATGTGCATTCATTTGTGTGTGCACGTGTCTTGAGTGTATGTGCATTTGTGTGCATGTGTGTACATGTGTGCGGTGCACATGTGTGCGTGTGTGTGGTACGTGCACACATGCATTTGTGTTACCGTGCATGTGTGCATGCACATGTGTACACGAATGCATGTGCATATGCGTGCATGTGTGTGCATGAGTGAGTGCACGTGTGATTGTGCTCATGTGTTCACTGGGAGTGCGTGCGTGCACGTGTGAGTGTGCACGTGTGTGCACTGAGTGCGTGCGTGCACGTGTGAGTGTGCACGTGTGTGCACACGTGTGCAGCCCTACCAGCATAGGGAGGGCAGATGCTGCAGGGCGCTCACTGCCCTTTAACACTCAGATGAATTTGGTCGCCTGTTGGGCTCTTTTTCAGAAAATTGTGTAAGATTTTCAGCCTGCAGATCAGGACTTAGAAAGTTCTAGGCATCTATGCATTGGAGTTGCTGAATTTAAAAAATACAAGCCTCCGAATAAAACAAAATTCCTTTGAATCTCTTCCCGCTTTGACATTGACCTAGAGCTGCTCTTGCCCTGCTCTGGTACAAGGGATGCAGGCGCCACTCAGCAGGACCCTGGAGGTGCGATCCCGGCCGCTCCTGGCTGGAGGGAGCTCGTTTCTGCATCCGAGTGTGTGTGAGTGTGTGTGAGTAACTGGTGTTAGGAGCACAGATTTGTTGGAATGCAGTGAAAGATTGGACGAGGTGAAGAGAGCAGTACATTTGTCCCGGAATTGCTAAAGATGGAAGCGTCTCCTTTTTTAAAGAATTGGAGGAAAAAGAGTCATGAATGTATTATGACACGGAAAAGTCATATTTTTAGCAAACGGTGACGTGGGTTGAGACTTGGAGTTGCCATCTTAATTCTGCTTTTACCTGTCCTTGCACAAGGCCACCTGCCTCTCTGTGCCCTGGAGGCCCCTGTGCACACGGGACTGCATTGAATACAAATTCTCTTTTTGTTTTTTTTTGAGAGCCGTAAGGTCATACTTCACGGCTTTTATGCCTGCGGACTTGAAGTCAGAGTGTGTGCCCAATATCAATCTTTGTCACGTCGCCCCATTCCCGGTGCACCCGGTGCACACCTGCCCGTGTGGGGTTTGCCTAGATCTCTGCTCATGCGTCCCTCCTCCTGATGCCTCAGGACAGACTTCCAAGACCCCCTCATGCAGCGTTCCTACAAAAGTACCCGCCTGAGCTAAAACTTCACGAGACCACGAGACCCCGGCAGAGCTTGACCCCTCCCCCCAGGGATTTGAGGACATCACGTCTCTGCTGTGTGCTGACAGAGGACGATGAGGGAAGGGCTGTGAATCTGGATTCCGATCTCAGTAGCAGATGTGATTTGGAAGATCTCTCCTAAGATCAGTAGGATGGTTTCAAAGTGGTTTTATTCAATTAAACATCCCTGACCATCTGTGGTACCCAAGAAAGAGAAAAACGATCGATTCTGGGGGAGAGAAGATGTGACATAATAATACATAATACAGGGACCGAGCCAGAAGGCGTGGGGGCCGGGGAAGGCGTTCTATGAGCCAGGCGTAAAGCTAGCCAGTGTTTAGGGTCCCGATCCGAAGAGTTCACTGACACGGTCAGTGTTGGGAATTCGCCTACACCTTGGATATAAACACTGGGGATAAACAGGAGACTCAGACTGTTTAACTGAGCAGCCACGTATCTACCCCGAGCAGACCGATTTCGCCCAAGTCCAGCGAGAAGAAGCCACGGAGATGAGAAAGCTGCAGGAGGTGTTGGGAGGAAGGCTGTGCGTGGGGCTCCCGTGCGTGCTCGGCACCATCTGTTTCTCCCCTGAGCCTGTCGGGGTGTGTCCTGTGGCTCAGGACGTGGCTTGTCGTGGCCGGTGTGATCGGTAGAAGGAGGGGTGCACCGCTGCTCTTGGGGGAAGCAGCCCAGCGAGATCCCGGCGCCGGAGGTGTTCCTGGGTCGACAGTGTCCTTACTGGCTTGGCGCCTGTGGCCCGTCTGGTTCTGACAGTCGGTGCCGCAGGGCCTGCCGATAATCGCGGATCCATCTTGTCCCTGCGATCCCATCAGTTTCTGCCGCGGAGAGGGTGGCAAAGGTCTATCATCAGGCACGTGGCCGTGGGAAGGTCGTTCTTGTTGGGGAGTCAGGGAACGCCCCTCGTTGCTCGTGGCCTTCCCTGCTCTGCAGTCCGTTTGTGTGGTGAGCAGGTAGCCAGCCAGCCACCGTGCGTCCTGCGGGTTTGGTCACCCTGCGGGTTTGGTCACCCTGCGTATTTTTCTCCATTTGTTTCCTTGAGTCTGTCTGTGTCTTTATATGTGAGGTGGGTTTCTTGTGCGTCTTGTTTTGTGATCTGCTCAGATGACCTCTGTGCCCCTAGACCGCTGGTGTTCAGAGTTATGCTCACACCTAGAGTTCCTGGCCACCACATGTGGCACTGTCTTCATTGTTGCTCTGGTTCTTTGCTCCTACTTCTGTCTTCTTTAGTTGCCATTTAAAAACACACCAGTAGTTAAATATCATTGTCCCCATTTTATAGATGAGGAGAGTGAGACTCAGAAGCAATTAACAGTTTGCCCAAGCACATGTCTTTTGTCGCTACTGGTAACGGGACTGAATTAGGGCCATCTCTGCTCCTTCCGGCCCATGAAACTACTTCCCAGATTTTCCTTCCATTTAAAAATTTTCAGTCTCTCTCTGAGTATGATAACCATACAAGGCTCCAAACCCTTTATAATGGGTCACAGTTCAGTTGTTACGGGAGGGGAAGAGTGACATGGAGCCGGCGTTCTCAGGCAGGTGCTGATGCGGGAGGAAAGGGTCACGGGGGAGACGGGAAGGCTGGAGACCTCTGGGGTCAGAGGTCAGTCTCTCCCGAGATTAAAGTTTATATTCAACAGTACACAGAGTGTAGACACACAAGCTTTCGAGCTCATGCTCAGGCCTGAATGGCTTGTTGTCGGCACATAAAAAGTTGCAGGTGATGAGAAATGGCATCAATTTCTTTTATTGTGACAAAATACACAAGACAGGGAATTTAGCATTTGACCATTTGTCAGTGTGCAGTTCGGTGGCATGAAGTGCATTCAGGGTGCCCTTTTCACCTCAGAGAGATCCACCCGTCCTGGCTCGTCCTCCAGCCTCCTACTGACCCCCGGGACAGACAGACCGCTCTCCACCAGGATACACAGACCTCTCTCTCCACCCGGGACAGACAGACCTCTGTCGGCCCACCCCCCACCCAGGACAGACAGACCAGTCTCCCCCGGGACAGACCTGTCGCTGGTTTTCCTTCCTTGCTTCCTGCCTTCTCCTGCATTATGTGCTGTTGTCTCAGCAGGGTTAATGGTGCAGGAACTTTCCCCATTACCTTCCATCGAGTCTGGCGTCTTTCCTGAAATAAGGTACATATTTCTCCGTTCTATCCTGTGCTGAAAAGTTTTGTCACCGCATCTGCGGCTGCTAACCCCCCACGCCCGAGGTCTCACCGGTTCAGCAGGTGCTCACACTTGGGGCGGAGAGGCGGGAGCCCGGGGGCCCTTCTCCAGGTCCGGGCGGGGCGCTGTCTCCGTGTGGTGTCGGGGGTGCACACGTCCTGACGGCTTTCTTCAGAAGCAGGGCCGGGGGCTCCTCGGCTGGAGACAGAGGCCGGGCCCGGGCCAGGCAGGAAGGCAGCCCCGCGCCCCCAGGGCCGCCCCGCCGTAGGGAGGAGAGCTCCCGAGTGCACACGGGCCCCCCACCGCACCCCTGGGTGACTGCGCATGAGCTGCCCTCTTCACCCCAGCTGGCGTCTCCCCTTCTCCTTCGTGAGCCACGACTGGCTGTGGTGCTGCTCTGGCGGCTCCTTCGGGAGCTGTTTTCCCCATTTTTCTGATGCGGATACGGGCCCCTGTGCTACAGACACTCGCGCCCTGGCGGTACGCCTAGCTGGGGGGGTGCGGCTTCACCCTCCGCTCTGTGTCCCCTCCGCCCGCGTGATGCCCGGAACACAGAAGCCATGGGTCAATGTCGACTTGAATGTCTAAAACGAAGAGAGGAAACAAGCTGTTTACTCTCCAGGACCAAATTTTTAAAACACAAAGCCACCCTGCTAAGTAATTGTGCATGTGTGTGCAAGACGGTAGAAGTCTAATTTTATTGTGAGTCCCTAAGCCTTGGAGTAATTTGCGCAGCAGTATGTAACTTATGCGTCGAGTAGGACATACATGGAGACTTTACCAGCAGATGGTTGACCTAATCCGCATGCCAGGGAAGAACCCAACAGCCGAGGCTCCTCGGAGGGAGACATCAGTTCGCACGACTGAAGGGAACAATTGGAAAAGGCAGACATCAGACAGGAGATTGTAACCGGGTCAGACGGCGTGGCAGAGACTGGCCAGCCGGCCTCAGGACTCCCTTCTCGTCCTCCCTGGTCCCCAGCCTCCCCTCGGCCGTGGGGGGCATAGCGCCCAGCAAGCCAGCGCGTGACCTCCCCCAAACCCTCCGTCCGTGTGGTTCCCGTGTGTTGGCGAGATGACCGGAAGCCACGTACGGAGGATGACAGGGCCCGGGTCCCAATGAGCCTCGGAGCACATAGCCCCCCAGCCAGGCACACGGGGGACGTGCCATCCGAGGCGTGGCCTCGGAGGTCTTCTCGGGCGGCTTCCTCCGGCCACCGTTGTGCCTGGGAGTGAAGGCACGCCGGGTCCTGGCCACTTCAGCCGAGAAGGGGCTGTCACCGGGCCCAAGCACCGGTAGACATCAGTGGTTTGGCCCCAGGGGACTCGAGGGAGTGGGGAGATGGGTCCAGGGTCGCCCTGCAGGGGAGGCGGTGGCCCAACCTCTAGGTCCTTGTACACGGACACTCCACCCCCGGGGACCCGGCCCACACACCCCTCCCGCGCCCCTGCAGGTCCACACCCACCACTTCCAGGCTGCATCAGCTTCTGCCGACCGTCTGTGAGTCTCCGAGGCACTTTCCTTAGACTAGCTGATTTTGCACAAGGTATTTTAGTGTGCAAATCGTTCACAAGCTTTTATACTGGTGAGCTCTTGAACACCTGGTTTCCTTCCTGTTCCTAGAAACTGTGCGGGCTGCCATCACTGCATTTAACCGAACACCCGAGATGAGTTTATTCCCCCGGGGGTGCCTCTGGAGCGTCATGGTGCAGACCACACTCGTTTTGCTTTGCCTGTTTTACTGTGGTTAAAAGTGACCTTTGTACATGTGTGTGTGTGTGTGACATAGATACTCATATACACGTATACATACACATACTTAACACACGCGCACATACACATCTACTAAGGAGTGAACTGTTCTTGTAAAAGGCAGTTAAGTCTGTGAAACCCGCGGGGAGAGCCCCCGTCACGGCGCTCCGCCTTCACTTGGCGCAGGCGTCGGTCCCACGGCCGGTGACTCTGCGGAAGGGCTGGCCTGGTGCCTCCAGGTGCTGATGCCTTTATTCCAAGGACGAGAAGAGAGACGTACCGTTTTGCTTAAAGCAAAATCCATCATTTACACACCTTCTCCCACCTGGGAATTTAAAATCATTTTAGCAGCCTTGATTAAGGACGCACCACAACGCGCCTGTGGGCTAGCTGAGACATACTATCCCAGTGTGGCAGAGCCGTGCAGCGGAGTGGGCCCCTGCTTTGGAAGGTTACCCAGTGAGTTAATGAAATCCTCGGAAATATATCTGTCCGTGGCCTTTTTTTGGTTTGCTGTTAGCACAAGGTTTTTTGTAAACCTTTCCTGTAAGTATCAGTTTCCCCAAGGATACGCCTGGGGTGTGGGGTCCTGGCAGACACAAGCTGACCGTGGATCTGTGGCTTCTGTCCTAGACTGTAGGTGTGCTGGGACCCTCAGTGACTGAGAGCCTGAGGGAAAATGTCCATGACCTCCAGTGCTCCTCCTGAATGCGCATTAGCCCTGGAGTCTTGGGTTACCTTGAATCCTTTCCAAGAGCCTCAACTGTAGCTTTACAAATATGAACACATTCCAGTGTGTGCTTCGAAGAGATTTTCAAGGCACCTTCAATCTCCCTGGAGTTCTGGTTGCACACGCTCTGTAACTTCAAGACCATTTCCGCAACGGTGGTCAGGATCAGAGGCAGGGGTCATCCTTGGACGTTTCCCAGCCTCCATCTACATGCGTATCTTCAGGAAGGAAGGCCACTGACCCTCTGCTAATCTCTGTCATGGCCTCTCTTGCCGAGCGCATACTTGATTCGGTTCTTTTTGAGATTCTACGTGAATAAACCTATGCCGGGAGCAGCATGCCATGGGAAGTCTTACTGAATCCTTAACTCTGACAAATCCTCTGAACAAAGAGCAGCCTTTTCACTCCTGCTGTAAAAAGAAAGCACTGGACGAATCCAGACCCTTAGGCAGGACTCGTCCACGAGATGTGTCCAGTGATCCCCTCGTGGTGTGGGGCAGAAGGCGTGGTGGCTGCAAAGGGCAGGGGGGAGGCCGTGTGCCGCCGCGGGCAGCACAGGGTGGTAGGGGCTCAGGAGCACAGGGCTCAGCATGCTTAGCCTGAGTCCTGACCCCGCTGGCGGAACACAGAACTATACAAGTTTAGCATAAAAAAAGCGTATGAGGAAGTACTCCATAGTTACAAAACCACCGTTCTAAGAACTAGGTTTTCCCTTTCCCTCAGTGATGAACAGCTTCGTTCCTACTAGGATATTCACTTAAAAGCCTGTCTTCTGATGCTGGTTGTGAGCTAGGGGTAATAGCGCTATTTCCTACCTAACATTTTTAAATTACTTTTTTTACATGATGTGAGCTCCTCAGAAGAAAAGTCCCTGTGCCAACCAGAATGACATCATAATTATGACGATCTGCATTTCCCGCTGGGCTGCACTGTTAAAGTAGGTCAAGAATTGGTCCAGAGAGACCTTTTAGTGTAAGTAAAAATGTACCAGCCGTTCAGGTGACTTTGGTCTTCGCTCAGCTGTCCTAACACAGCACCACAGATGGACCCGTTTTCCTCCCAGCTCAGGGGCTGGGCGTCCGAGATCCCGGGGCCGCTGACTCAGTTCCGGGTGGGGCTCTTCAGCAGACAGTGCCTTGTCTCTGTCCTCACCTGGTGGGGACAGAGAGAGATGGGTGGTCTGTGCCTCTTCCCGTGGGGCGCCAGTGCTGTCTGATCAGGGCCCCACGCCTCTGACGTCCCTTAACCCCAGGTGTCCCCCAAAGCCCCCGTCACCACATACAGCCACATCGAGTTAGTCATCAGTCTGTGAACATGCGACTTTCAACAGCAACACCTCCATAACAGATACGTGAGCTGGCCCCTGGCGCAGGCAATATCTGGGCCCTTGAAGGTAGTCAGGACCTTGCGTTGGACTCCTGCCACCGAGAGCCCTCCCCCTCCACTGGCGTTGGCTGAGACAGGGCTCTGCACCTGCCACCTGCCTAACGGGTCCCAACCATGCCGTGCCACCACCAGATGTCTGGGAAACGCAGAGCCCTGTTTCAGCTACACCAGGTACTGACTGGCAGGTGGAGGGCCCCCATCCTGTTGGGTCTGTCAGGTTGTCAGCACACAACACGCATCTGTTCACTAGACATAAGAGTAGGAGACTGGGGGAAAATATTTGTAAGACAGTGGAGCCTGTCTGGACAGCTCTGCCTGGTGTCCGGAACCCTAGCCCGCAGCACTGGCCCAGGGCACGAGAAAGGTGACCATCACTCGCTTATACAGCAAATATTTACCGAGTGCTGACCAGGCGGGTCTGCTCTGCTCTGGGGTCACACCATGGACGGCACAGGGCCTCGAATTTGGGGAGACAGAAGTTGACAAGGGGAGGGGGCCCTACAACTCCAGCAGTACGATCTGGTGGGGTCGTGTTTCCCGCGTGATTTCATCCCCATCCATGGGGCTGGGGGAGTTGAGTTGGGTCAGGAGCACTTGTGACGTGGACCCAGATCAGTGGCTTTCCTGGGGCTTGGTCTCGCCCCTGATGTGCTCTGGTTCCAGGAGGGGGCCCACCGCCCTCAGGGCCCCTGGCCAAGTGGCCTCCCCACCTAACGCAGCCCCCCAGCCCCTCCCAGGGGGTCCCCGCCTCCCCACCACTCGCTCAGGCTGGAAAGCCTCTGCATTTCCTCCCAGGGGACCCTGTTCTCTTCTCTCTTCTCCAGGCTATGCTCCTGATGCAGATGAACAAGCTTTCCACCTTTCTTTCCCATAAAGGCCTTCACTGAAGGGGACAGTCCAGATGTCTGCAGAGCCACCTGGGGAGTCCCATACGTGACAGCAGCACTGGCTTTCTATTTGTGCTGCTGTCAGTGATCTGCCTCCACCCCCGTCCAGGCACCTCTGCCTGATGCCGGGGAGCGTGTGGAGGGTACGTGAGGACCCGAAAGATGCCCCATTGTCACAAACAAATGCCACAGACTACAGAGGAGGCAGAAAGGGCCGTCCGATTGGAATATGGCGCTGTGTGTGTTCTCGTGTCGCCTGGTCCCTTCCCGCATCCGTGGAGAGCCAGAGCTGCGTCTTTCCCAGCTGGGGCGTCTGGCCCCACAGGGGGCAGGGGGCAGGGGCAGGAAGCCAGTCGTGCTCAGACACCCATCTGCTGACTGTCTGCGGCGCCGCCCCGGGGAGGGCTGGGAAGGAACGGAAAGGGTGTTCTAGCAAAGCGTCCCGCATATTGGGCTAAACAGTTTTAGGTAATTATTACCCCATGGGTAGTTAGGTGACTGTCAAGCCACGAGGGGGGCTGCTGGGGCTGGCGGCGGCGAAGGGGCAGCTGCAGGGTCCAAAGCTCTGGCGGCCCGACGGTGGGGCCTCGAGGGGCCGGCGGAGCGGCAGAGAGCCTGCAGCCGATGCCGCCTTCCCGCACACTGTCCCTAAAGTCTGTTAGCGGTGCGTCCCCTTCCGAGTGCTCAGCAAACAAACACCACCTACGAACACACAAGGCGTTTCTGGAGCGGAAGGTGCCAGGAGCACGGACATAGCCACACTCGTCGGAGTGCACACGTCTCGCACGTACAGTGTTGTGTGTATCAGTTACACCTCGGTAAAGCCAAACGGTTGCTTTTTTTAAGTAACGGCTAAGTTTTCTTCCCTTAACACCGTCTCCCAGCACTTACACAGACGTGTGTGTGCGGGGGAGGAAGTGTCCGTGCAGAGGAGAGAGAAGGGGGCGCGGCTCCACTGGTGGGCGCCTGCCTGGGGCTGGAGTGAACGCTTTCCACGAGGGAGCGCCCCATCTGCTCATCACAGTCCCACAAAAATACGCCAGTGCCGTCCCGTTCCACAGGTGATGGGCAGAAAGGCGCCAGCGGCTGTGGGTGCCAGGGGCGCCGTGCTCTTCCCTGCCGTCCCCGGGGCTGCACGGGCCCGGGAGCCGCACTGGCATCGACCTACCTTCACGACTGTACGCCTCATCGTCCGTCCCCAGAACTTCTGACTGTAGTTAGTTCACTTCTGCCGTGCTTTTAGTAAACTCAATGTAAGGCACCAATTTCCTTTGAATTCTGTCATTGCTGTCCCTATGCCGGGCTAGAGAACGTTCCCCTTGTAACTAAGTGACGGTCGCATGGCTCTACTTCTGGTGGGGAGTGCGTGTCCCCGGAAGAGGGGGCAGCCGTGGAATGAAAAGGAAGGTCAGGCTTTCATATGAAGGGGAAGGACCTGTGACCTTGAAGAGCAACGCGTGGGAGGCTAAGTGTCTAGATCTTCGTATCTGGTGTGTAGTCCCTTGTCTTACTCATTAGCTTTAGGGATTTATTTCTCCCTTTACAAGGTCCAACTTTTTCTTAATGGAATCAGTAAAGTGCTCTGTCCCTGCTTTTAAACACAGACGACCCCAGACAGCGTGTAGTGGTGACTCCCAGCACGGGCAGGTGCTCAGGAGAAGGGAGACCCCCAGGGCCAGGCCAGTCTGCTCCCCTGCACAGTCTCCGGGGTTCGGCATTGTTTCTTCCATGGGCCCCGTGAGCCCTGTCTGTGGCGCCCACCGTCTGCCCCAACTGCCCTGTGACGCACTCCTGCTCACCCTCCGCGGTGGCCTCTTTCTGTCACTGGAAGAACCACGTGTGAAGTTGAAGGACGGGATTCTGAGGTGTGTCTGTGTCCCCACTAAACAGAGACAGGAGCTAACGCAGTCTTAAAGTGGCCGCTATCCCTTGGTGAGGAGAGAGACGACATGGAGGACGCCCTGCCACGCGGATGCACAGCAGCTGACCAGCCGGCAGCCATGGCATCAAGAGGAGGGAGGATTTTGCGTGTGTTTCCCAACGCAGAGGCCGTTTTCACGTTCCCCAAGCTGCAGCTGACGCCCAAGGGAAGGCCGCCTCTGTGGCGTCAGAGTGTCCCAGACAGGAAGGAGGATGTGTCTGCGCGGTGCCCGCCGCCGGTCCCTGCCCTGCGGAGCAGTGGGGCGCGGGGTGGCGGGCGGGTCACACGGCGTTGGCTCCCTGGAGCCCCACCGCCGTGGCCCGAGTGTGTCAGGACAGGGCGGGAATAAGGATCACCACCGCAGGCAGACCTTTGTTTGCGATTCAACGGGGGAGAAATTTGAGGTTCCAGGCTTTTCCTTAAGGAGAAAGTAGCAAATGAGATTTTTAAAATAATGACAACACACCTGCCGCCAAACCAAGCGCGCAGAGCTTATGGCCGAAGTAGGATATCTAAGGAAGGTGACCACAGCGATCGTTCATTAACGACCGAGAACACTAAGAACCCATTTTTGTTTTAAAGAAGAAAAGGGGGGCATGTCTCAAACACTGCTTGTGTTCCTCTAAAGACAGGGTGTCCTTGTCTTCAGTACTCTTCCCAGATCCGAGCGAAGCAACGTGCAATTAAGTGGTGGTCAAAACCGTTATTTAATAGAGTTTTTAAATTCTAACTTCAGTTTTCTGGATTATAACCAGGAAGTTAGCAAATTATCCTGGAGTTTGCTCTTCTTCACTGGCTCAGAGATCGTTTTCTGTGTCGTTTGCTTCTGCGGCCAATTGCTGCTGTTTCACTGCAGAACAGTCGTTAGACCAAAATGTTTGTTGGGGACCATACAAATGAGTCATTTCATCAGGCTTACAGTTACCTCCGAGGCTAATTGCAATTTTAAAGCCCTCAGTTAGCGGCATAGACCCTTCATGAGGGCGCAGCGTGCAAAGCCTGGCAGCACTCGAGGCTGCAACGTGCGAGCCTGAAGAAGTCACTGGATTTAAGTCGACGCTGGAAGTCCAGTTTGCCAGAGAACATAAGGGACCGTGTTCCGCGGGTGCGTCCCCTGCGGTCTCAAAAGGCCTTCCTTTCCGTATCGCGGAGAAAGTAGCCTCTGACGTAAGGACACTCCCCTTGTTCTGTGATTCTGCACCCCGGTTCTCAGCCGCAGTGGCAGGTGGTTGCCACAGGAAGTTGACTCTGCCCTTATCCTTTACAATCTCCAGTGAAAGAAGTCAGTCGATGTCAGATGAAACAGAGCGGAAAGAACGAGCCACGAGTCTAACTCACTCGGCTGTTCATGTGTCCCCGCCGCGGGGACTTTCCCCGTTCTGTGCGGCTGTGCCCGCCGCCCTCGAGAGCCCCTTCCTGGCCCTGGCTCTCCCTCCTGCGCAGACACCCCTGCCCACATTAGAGCCACTGGTTACACGAGGCAGCTCTGACGTCACATCCCAGCCCAGGCACCCCGATTCGTCGTTGTAGGTTCACTGGGTTGAGCTAGATTGTTGAATGGTGCGTATCTCACTGTATTGATATGTAATCATGACTTCTATGTATGAAGATATACTCAGGATTTTTAACGATGAAAGAAGTTTTTATGAGGTGACCCCCCCCATCCAGTTGGCAAATATCTAAGCATTTCTTAATGCACTGGGCTGAAGGCCTTAGATACTCCCCCCCCCCCCAAGACTGATGCCATCTCTCTGAAGGAAGTTGAAGATGCACAGGGCTGACATCACCAAAATGGCAGCCCCTAGCTCCAGCCCACCCGTGGGAACAGCAGTGTAAGTGCGACCTGGTAAAATAGAACTTTACAGCAAGCGCAGTACTCATCAGGCAAGCTTAGTGAAGCAGAGGGCGACTTTAAAATGGTAAAAAATTGAATTAAATTTAATTAACTAATTAAAACTTTAAAATGGTAAAAAAAGTAAATATAATTAATTTTAAAATAATTATTTACTTGTTAATTTAATTTAATTTAAAAAATCTTTGTGGAAGTTGTATTTGCCCTCACCCCACCCACTCACCAGATCTTACACTATGTATATTTTACCACACACACGCACAGACACACAGACAGACACACACAAAGCACCCATCTCTAAAAGGGAATTTAGAAAGCCACACATATACCCAGATCAATATATATGTTCAGGAAAGACCTAAGCCTATAAATTTTCACTTCAGGCTCGTAGCAACCCTGTCCAGGTGATGGAGGGTGCCCCCGCACAGAGAAGACCTGCAAAGCCTGGAAAAGTGTTCTTGTTTGTTTGCATTTTGGTTATTTATTAGCTCCTGTCACTCCACAAAGTCCCTGTCAAACACTAGCTGGACACGAAGCTGAAGCGGATGCTGGTGACCACACACCACAAAGAAGACAGTCCTTGTAAAAGTTGTTAACATCACCAACTGGACCACTGCCTTCAGAAGAAAAAACAAAAGCAGCCATCCCTGGAGAAAGCTCCAGAGTTACATCACGACCTTCAAGTGTCCCGCTTTCAACGAAAAATCAACACGCATACAAAGAAGCAGAAACAGATTACCCATTCAAAGCCCCAGAGAGTAAATTGAAAGAAAAGATCCTGAGAAAGCCCAAATGTTGGACTTACAAAGATTTTTAAAGCAATTGTCTTAAATATGCTCAAAGAACTAAAGGAAATTGGCGAGACAATATATGAACACAACGAGAATATTAATAGTTAGAAATTATAAAAACCAAGCAAATTCTGGAGGAAAAAAATCTACAAACCTAAGAAGATCCTAAGAAGATTAATGAACTCCAAGTAGGTTAAACACAAGGAGACCCACGCAGACACACACTGCAGTTAAACCATTGAAAACCATCGAAAGACAAAAAAGAAAATAAAATCTTGAGAACAGAAGAGGAGCGACTTGTCACATGCAAAGGACTCTTGAGAGCTTATCACCTGCCTTCTCGTCAGAAGCCCCGTGGCCGGAAGGGCCCGGGATGACACGTAAAGTGCTGGGAGAAGAGCGTCACATAAGAAGTCTGTATCCACCAAACCTGTCCTCCAAACTGAAGACAAAATTAAGACGGTCGCGTATGAACAACACACGAGAGAGTTTGGTACCACGAGCCTGTTCTACAAGAAATACGAGAGGGAGTTGTTCCATTTGAAATGAGGGTGACAGGCAGTAACTCAAAGCCTATGAAGAAAAAGGTCTTCAGGGAATATAAATACATGAGCAAATATGAAAGCTGACCTTATCGTACTGATGGCTTGTAACTCCATTAAAAAAAATTGTTTATTATTTAGAGAGACAGAGAGACAGAGAGTGAGTGGGGGAGGGGCAGAGAGAGAGGGAGACACAGAATCTGAAGCAGGCTCCAGGCTCTGAGCTGTCAGCACAGAGCCCGACGCGGGGCTCGAACCCGCAAACCGTGAGATCATGACCTGAGCTGAAGTCGGACCCTTAATGGATTGATTGAGCCACCCGGGTGCTCCTGTTTACTCTACTTTAATTGTCTGTACAAACACGAGAACTGGAGACCTAGGCAACCGGAAAACCAGTAACATGTGACCCTTTACTTCTGTGTGCTTAGAAGTAGCCCCGGCTAAGTTTTCTAAGCACAGTGTGTCCACTGACACGGATTGACGGCCACAGGGCCTGGTGGAGGGGGCGGCACGGGATTGGCAGCCTGTTGTTTCTAAGCCATGTGTGTGCTCTGCCAGCTGGAAGTGGGGGCACCTCCACCTGGAAGGCTGGGCAATGGGCTTTCACGAAGGGACAGGTGTCCCCAGCCATGCAGTCCTGTCCTGCCTGAGGGCACGTGCATTCCGTCCCCGTGTCACTCACACGACCAGCGTTGTTAGATGCCATGCCTGTGTCCAAGCCCAGGGTGTGACCTCGGGAAAGCAGCGGGAAGAAAGATTTGGTTTAAAGTGTCTGATTTGAAGAAGCTTCAATTTAGGAAAAGAGAAGGAGGAAAGGAAGTTCAGAAGATAAAAAGTTCAGGAGGCATGTGGTGCATCCATGGGATGGAATATTATCTCATCCTAAGAAGGAAACACAGGCACGGGCTGCCTTGTGGACGGACTTGGAAGACTGTGCTGAGCGGACCGAGTCACAAACGTTACGTGTTGTACAGTTCTGTCCACGCGACCGTATGCGGAGCAGGCACATTCACTGAATGAGAACGCAGGGCGGTGGCAGCCAGAGGCTGGGGCAGGGGGCTGGGGAGTGATGGCTAACAGGTGTGGGTTTCCGTTTAGGGCGATGGAGGGTCCGGAACTGGATAGTGGCAATTTGGCACAACACGGTGACTATACTGAAGACTACCGGATTGTACACTTCAGAATGGTGAATGCTGGAGTGATGAATTATTTCTGTTTTTAAAATGGTTTTAGGGGGCACCTGGGTGGCTCAGTCGGTTGAACATCCGACTTCAGCTCAGGTCACGATCTCTGCAGTTCGTGAGTTCGAGCCCTGTGTCAGGCTCTGTGCTGACAGCTCTGAGCCTGGAGCCTGTCTTCAGATTCTGTGTCTCCCTCTCTCTCTGACCCTCCCCTGCTCACGCTGTCTCCCTCTCTCTCAAAAATAAATAAAACATTAAAAAAATTTTTAAATGGTTTTAGGAATTGAAAGACTGCCTGAGAATTTGCTAAGTTTTCACGATCCCCAACTGATAACTGGAAAAATCCAAATTTCCTTATTTAAAAAACCAGAAAGGCAAACAAGATGAGCTCTTCTCTCTTCTGGCTGGGTGCTGTGGGCTCTGTGGAACTCTGGTCAAAGGCACGAGCGTGGGGGTGCTGGGGGCCAAAGACAGAAGACAGAGGTGGCCTCAAGTTTGGGTGCAGTGGTCCAACATTTGGGCGTCTTGGAATGTGAGACAGTAAAATTTCCTATTGTTTAAGCAAAAGAAGGAAGGAAGGAGAGACAGAGGGAAGGAAAGGAGGAAGGGAGGGAGGGAGGGAGGGACGGAGGAAGGAGGAAAGGAAAGAGGGGAGGAAGGAACAAGGGAGGGAAGGAGGGGAGGGAGGGATCAAGCTGGCTGACATTCAGCCTCTGGCCACTGGGCTCATTATGAATCCAAGCGTTTTCAGGGGTTTAGATTGATTCTGGTCGCAAGGTAACCGGAGAGTGTATTTTATCGTCGGGGAGCCCTGTTATGGGTGCAATTGTGTCCCTCAAAATTCAAATGTCGGCGTCCCAACCCCAGGTCCCAGTATGTGACTTGATTTGGAGGTGGGGTCTTTGGTTAGGATGGGGTCACACTGGAGTCCCGTGTGATTGGTGTCCTTGTAAAAGGGGGGCATTTGGGCACAGGCGTGAAGGTAAAAGCAGAGGCTGGCGATGCCTGTGATTCCAGGCTTGTCCGCAGCCGCCTGAGCGGGAGAGGCCAGGGCCTGGAACAGACTTCACGGCCTCAGAGGCACCAGCCTCACTCCGACCTCTTGATCTCAGACTCGTGGCCTCCAGACATCATCAAGTGAAGATTTAAGCCCCGAGGTTGGTCCTGGGATGTTTTGTTATCACAGCTTCTGGCAAAATCAGAGCAGCTCTTGGATACAAGTGCCTTTTAAAATCCATTTTACAATTACTCTTAAGCTTCTTAAATTTGTAATCAACGATTTGTTTTAAGTGATGGATTCTTCTGGGCGGTGAACAAGGACAAGATTTACCTAATCCTTCAATTCAAGCCGGGCAGCTGGCTTTACTTCTTTGCGTGAGTTAATGAATGAATAAGTGAATTGATTAGGCCGGAAAAGCAGCAGCCACCGGGAGCCTCACGGGAGAGCTCTCTGGAGACTAGGCATTCCTTGAAGGTTACAATGTAGCGTTCTTAAAAAAACAAATATGAAAAAACGTTGTCACTTGCATGCTGCACACAGTAGGTATCGTTAAATATTGCTTGTGTTGAACTAAAAATGTTTTGGACTCCAGGCTCTTAGCTGTCAGCACAGAGCCCAACACAGCGCTCAAACTCACGGACCTTGAGATCATGACCTGAGCCGAAGTCGGGAGCTTTGAGCCACCCAGGCGCCCCACTTTTAGACTCCTTAACACAGTTTCAGCCCCCATGGGGTGGGACCGATACACCTGTGCTCTCTGTGCCCCCCTTGGCTGTCCTGGTCCATCCGCTTAGAGCAGGTGAGGCTCTGTGCCTCATTAGTTACGCTGGGGACCCAGATGCAGTGTGGGGTGGGGGTGGGGTGCTCTCGCGCCACTCTGATGTTCTTCCCTGAAACTGTCTTCCGGGTGCCGTTTCCTTTCATTTTTACATATAACTTATTGTCATCAGGTTGGCTGACACATGGTGTAGACAGCGTGCTCTTGGCTTTGGGAGAAGATGCCCATGATTCATCACTTACAAGTGGCCTCCTCAGTGCCCCTCACCCACTTGGCCCTTCCCCCATCCACCTCCCTGCGTCAGCCCTCAGTTTGTTCTCTGTATTAAGAGTCTCTTAGGGTTTGCCTCCCTCTCTGTTTGAAACTATTTTTTCCCTTCTTTTCCCCCATGGTCTTCTGTTAAGTTTCTCAAGTTCCACATGTGAGTGAAATCATATATCTGTCCTTCTCTGACTGGCTTATTTCACTCCGCATAATACCTTCCTGTTCCATCCACATTGCCGCAAATGGCCAGATTTCATTCTTTCTCATGGCCATGGAGTGTTCCATTGTATAGATGAACCACATCTTCTTGATCCATTCATCAGTTGATGGACATTTAGGCTCTTTCCATGGTTTGGCTATTGTGGATAGTACTTATAAGCGCTGGGGTTCATGTGCCCCTATGAATCAGCACTCTCTTATCCTTTGGATAAATCCCAATTTAGTGCAATTGGGTCATAGGGTAATTCAATTTTTAATTTTTTGAAGAACCTCCACACTGTTCTCCAGAGCAGCTGCACCAGTTTGCATTCCCACCGATAGTGCAAGAGGGTTCCCTTTTCTCCATATCCTCGCCTGCATCTGTTGTTTCCTGAGTTGTTAATTTTAGCCACTCCGACCGGCGTGAGGTGGTGTCTCAGTGTGCTTTTGATTTGTATTTCCCTGATGATGAGTGACGCTGAGCATCGTTTCCTGTGTCTGTTGCTCATCGGGATGTCCTCGTTGGAGAAGTGTCTATTCATGTTGCCCATTTCTTCACTGGATTATTTGTTTTTTTTGGGCGTTGAGTTGGTAAGTTCTCTATAGATTTTGGATACTAGCCCTTTATCTGATATGTCATTTGCAAGTACCTTCTCCCATTCTGTCGGTTGCCTTTTAGTTTCATTTATTGTTTTCTTTGCTGTGCAGAAGCTTTTTATCTTGATGAAGTACCAATAGTTCATTTTTGCTTTTGTTTCCCTTGCCTTCGGAGACGTGTCAAGGAAGAAATTGCTGCGGCTGAGGTCAAGGAGGTGGTTTCCTGCTTTCTCCTCTAGGGTTTTGATTGTTTCCTGTCTCACATTTAGGTCTTTCATCCATTTTGAGTTTTTTCTTCTGAATGGTGTAGGAAAGTGGTCTAATTCTCCCAGTGCCATTTGCTTAAAAGACTGTCTTTTTTTCATTGGATACTCTTTCCTGCCTTGTCAACGATTAGTTGGCCATACATTTGTGGGTCCAATTCTGGGTTCTCTATTTGATTCCATTGGTCTGTGTCTGTTTTTGTCCCAATACCATACTATTTTGATGATTGCAGCTTTGTAGTGGAGGCTAAAGTTCAGGATTGTGATTCCTCCCGCTTGGTTTTCTTTCTCAACATAACTTTGGCTATTTGGGGTCTTAATACATTTTTTAATTTATTAAAATAAAACAGATTTTAGGATTATTCGTTCTAGCTTTGAGAGGAATGCCGGGGCAATTTTGATAGGGATTGCACTGAATGTGTAGATTGCTTTGAGTGGTATTGACATTTTAACAATATTTGTTCTTCTGATCCATGAGCATGGAATGTTTTTCCATTTCTTTGTGTCTTCTTCATTTTCTTTCTTAAGTTTTCTATAGTTTTCAGCATACATATCTTTTACATCTTTGGTTATGTTTATTCCTAGGTATTTTATGGTTCTTGATGCAATTGTAAATGGAATCGATTTCTTGATTTCTCTTTCTGTTGGTTCATTATTGGTATATAGAAATCCAACTGATTTCTGTACATTGATTTTGTACCCTGCGACTTTGCTGAATTCATGTATCAGTTTTAGCAGCTCTTTGGTGGAATCTTTTAGGTTTTCCATGTAGAGTATCATGTTGTCAGTGAAAAGTGAAAGTTTGACTTCTTTGCCAGTTTTGATGCCTTTATTTAATTTTGTTGCCTGACTTCTGATGCTAGGACTTCCAACACTATGTTAAACCACACTGGTGAGAGTGGACATCCTGTCAAGTTCCTGATCTCAGGGGGAAAGCTCTCAGTTTTTCCCCATTGAGGATGATATTAGCTGGGGGCCTTTCATATATGGCTTTCATGATGTTAAGGTATGTTCCTTCTATCCTGACTTTCTTGAGAGTTTTTATTAAGAAAGGATGCTGTGTTTCGTCAGATGCTTTTTCTGTATCTATTGACAGGATCATATGGTTCTTACCCCTTCTTTTGTTAATGTGATGTATCACGTTGATTGATTTGCAAATATTGAACCAGCCCTGCAGCCCAGGAATGAATCCCACTTGGTCATGGTGAATAATTCTTTGTATATGCTGTTGAATTCGATTTGCTAGTATATTGTTGAGAATTTTTGCATCCACGTTAATCAGGGATATTGGCCTGTTAATTTTCCTTTTTAGTGGGGTCTCTGTCTGGTTTTGGAATCAAGGTAATTCTGGCTTCATAAAATGAGTCCAGGAGCTTTCCTTCTGTTTCTATGTTTTGGTACAGCTTGAGAAGGATAGGTATTAACTCTCTTTAAATGTCTGGTAGAATTCCCCTGGGAAGCCATCTGGCCCAGGACTCTTATTTGTTGGGAATTTTTGTAACTGATTCACATTCTTCGCCAGTTATGAGTCTGTTCAAATTTCCTATTTCTTCCTGTTTGAGTTATGATAGTGTGTGGGTGTCTAGAAATTTGTCCATTTCTTCCAGGTTGTCCAGATTGTTGGCATGTAATTTTTCATGGTATTCCCTGATATTTGTTTGTATTTCTGTGGTGTTGGTTGTGATTTCTCTTCTTTCATTTGTGATTTTATCTCTTTGGGTTTTTCTTTTTGAGAAGTCTGGCTAGGGGTTTATCAATTTTATTTTTTTCACCGAACCAGCTCTTAGAGTCATTGATCCATGCTACTGTTTGTTTTTTTTTAATTCTATATTGTTTATTTCTGCTCTAGTCTTTATTCTCTTCTTCTGCTGGTTTTGGGGTTTCTTTGCTGTTCTAGTGGGGTCTCTGTCTGGTTTTGGAATCAAGGTAATTCTGGCTTCGTAAAATGAGTCCAGGAGCTTTCCTTCTGTTCTAGTTCCTTTAGGTGTGCTGTTAGATTTTTTATTGGGGGTTTTTCTTGTTTCTTGAGATAGGCCTGGATTGCAATGTATTTTCCTCTTAGTACTGCCTTTGCTGAATCCCAGAGGGTTTGGACTGTCGTGTTTTCATTTGCATTTGCTTCCGAGAGCATCTAGGACAACTTTGTCCATGGAAGCCAACACACCACGTCTGCTGTGATAATGGCTTAGAGCTCCTTGGGGCGGGGGGGCGGGGAGAGGAGGAAGAAGTTCCACATGCTGGTTCATTTCCTGATCATGCCTATCTTGAGCAGACAGCTTTTTGTGATGCTGCTGCTGATTTTCATAATTATTTCATTATTTCTGCTGTGCCTCTTTCCAAAAAGCACCAGAAGGTGGTTTCAGTAGAGTAAGGACTTACTGTTTCCTTACATTGGATGAATTCAGTTTTATTTGTCAAGTAAAGTATGTATTTGCCATAAGATCCAACAGGAGAGATTGGAAGTGATGTCTAATCTTTGGGGATCTTGGGTTCATCAAATGAGAAGTGTTAGTTGAGGAAGGCAAGGCGTGACTGTGGTCTCTGTATTTTGAATATGCATCCTTTGCTGTTGAACTGCTTTTGAGCATTGTTTATCCTTTTCTAAATCAGAACAAACTGCAGTCTGGGCTTAGTAACACCCGGTCGATGTTTGTAAGTCAGTAACAGCAGAGCGTCGGTGCATCCACAGACCGCTTGTCCCCGAGAGCACACGCAGATTCTGTCCTGTGTTGTTTGTACGGGCTGTAAACGCAGCCCTGCTCTGACTTTACAAAATTAGAAATGAACTAGATTGCTGGTACACTTACCCTTTTCGAGCCGAATATGATTTTATGTCTCCGTCACTGTCTGTAATTATTCCACAATGCACATTTACATGATTCGGTGTCCACAGCGAGCACGCTCTTCTGAGATGATCTTGGGGCATTAACATATCACTCCAAATGTAAACTTGTCTGAGGCACAATGTTATATACATTTTCCATAAAAGCTTTTTTTCCCAAATTGTATGATAAGGGAAACAAAGTGTCACCCAATCAAAAATTCCTTTCGAGCAGGTTAATTCCTGCTTCCTTGTGCTGCATCTAGTTTAGTCAATTTTTGGTCCTTTACTCATTGAGAACTAACAGGGACCAGACGTTAGGGCAGGCACACTTCCCTTTTCCTGTCTTTCTCTCTAAAATACCATGAAGAGAGAAGAAGGAACTTTGATACCCAAAGCAAAACCTTTCCCAACAGCCCAGCAAAGTGAGGAGCTGACTTCTTTACCCAAGACAGGGCCCAGACACCTTACAGATGGGATCACCCTTCATGTGGCCTTACGCCTGACGCTAGGCATTCCATGGCCTCGAGCGGCACTGGTCCTTGGCGCCGCCCTGCCACACTGCAGCCAGGCTGCCATGGGAAATGCGGGAGCTGTTATTGAAGTGAGCTTTCATTTCTTCCGTGGATTTAAGATTTGGGATTCTTGATGAATTTATTGTATTTTATAGGCTTCATATGTATAAATTGCTAGTTCAGTTTAAATTAAATCTTATTAACATTTCTTTTAAATTTGGGATAAAACAGGAGCCTCCCGCCTCCCCCTAAATGGGTTAAGAAGACAGAAAGGGAACCTACCCAGAGTGCCCCCCCCCCCCGCCGCCTGCCGCCAAGGGTTTGCACCTGCTGCTCATTATGCCGTAAGCATTGGCATCTGCAAAGTGTGAGGTGGTCTAGGTGCTCTGCCTTGCCCTCGAAACATGGCCAAACTCAGATCTGCTTCCTTGAGAAAGGCAAAGTGTGAAATTACCACGTCGGGGTTACCCCTGGCTCCTGTGGTTTTCCCCAAGCATTCCCCATAGACTTAGCTTCCCAGACATATTCCGCCACAAAAGCCCAATCCTGCCATTTTGTAATACTTAACCAGTACAAATTACAGGCAGATCCCCGTCTTCCCAGGGAGCTGTAGGCCTGTGAGAATGTCAGGCTTCTCTGGCCAGAGACCTAATCTGTAGGGCCCGGTGCAGAAGGAAAATACGGTTTTTTTTCCGTATTCAATAATCAGGAAGAAGTGCTATGAAAATATGAAGCCTTTCATTTCCTCACCATCTCCTCAGTCACGGTTTTCTTTATCTGATCTTTAATGCCATCCTAAGTAAAGAAAAATATAAATTGTAATCATTAGCATGAATTTTACCAACCCTTCCCAGTTTTCCAAGGAAATAAGACAGCGTGTAACGTCAGTGCAGAATGACTGAAATGTTATGATACACACGTGTGTGTTGTCTTCTTGCCAGAACAGTGGAAATCTTGCCCCAAATGACTCGGTTTCTCTAACTTTATGTGGTGCTGCCTCCAGTGCAAAGTCCCTGTTCATGCAGAAGTCGGCGTTCACTCGCTTGTCTTACTGGAGGAATAGCACCTCCTCATTTGCTTATCACCAGCTTAGAGTTTGTGAAAAATCCATCAGAGCAGCTGAACTTGACCTTCTTGAAAAATTTAAATATTTGCAGGGGGGTAAATAAATGTAGCGGAGGAAACTACGAGAACATTTAACGGACTGTCCCTAAGGCCCCGAGAAAGGTTTGCGTCCATAGGAAGCTGGCTCGCGCCCGGGGGGCCTGCTGGTTTCCGTTCTGACGGCAGCATCGCGTGCCACTCAGACACATCCCTGTCTGGAGGGGTAGTTTCCGTCACCGGCACTGGAAGTGGGTCTCGAGACGTGCTGTGGGGAGACATGCTTTCCTCACATTAGCCGGGAGTTCAGTAGGACCACCTAGACTTAAGACAGCAATTGTCTATTCACGCAGAGAAAAAAATAAAAAATCCTGAAACGCTAGTTTCAATCCATTTGAGCAACAGAACAGCGCACACGGCGTGGCTTGCACCCCACAGACGTTTACTTCTCTGGCTCTGGGGCTGGATGTCCGAGATCAAGGCTCTGGGGGGCCCAGGGGCTGGTGAGGACCTCTTCCTGGGTCACGGATGGTGTCCTCGGGAAGGGGCTGGGAGCTCTCGGGGGCCTCCGATGAGGGCACGAATCCATCATGGGACTCCACCCTCATGACCTCATCTCCCCCCAACGCGCCCATCACCTCGGGGGTTCGGTTTCAACATAGGAATTTGCAGGGGGGACGCAAACATTCAGTGTATAGCAACCAGGAAATACTGGCCACAAGTACAAGAGATATAATGCTACAGGATGCCCTATAACATAACAGCAATACTAGGTAAGCAAAGTCCAAAGTGTTTTTCAGTAAATTCTGGTAATTAAAAAGCAAACCAAATCTATCATAAAGTTGAATTGATTTGATATGATAGCTTTAGGCAAAGCAAATTCATCGGTTAAAAAAACCAAGGAAATAAAAAGAAAAAAATACAATGAGTTTGAATGAATGTGTTTACAAAGTAGCTATAATACATGATTATAGAAAATGAGATATTTCAGTATAAACTGCTCTTATGCACACAGAAAAATAACAATCTGGATGCAGAGGGATGGCGATGCTCTTGTTTGAAGTAAAAGGAAACATTCCCCTCACCATGCGACCATGATTAGGGACAGAGAAATCACTGAATTACAGTAGAAATCAGCTTGAACCTTATTTGAAAGTCATATGTCCATTGTTTTTGAGCATAGGTTAGAACTAGTAATAAATTTATATGACTTTAATTAGTAGACTAATAACAAATTTACCTCTGACCCGCCTAAAGACTTCCAGCTTGAGCATTTGGAGTCAGACTGCCTACAGGAGGTGAAGTTCGCCTCCCTGGCGGGGTGTCATGTGCTGGGGGCAGCATCTTCCTTTAGGACGTGCCCCAGTCCGAGGACACTGGCCCACGGTGATTGGCATTTCATCAGTGCAAAGGGCCCCACGCTCAGGAGGATTCTGTGTGTGGTTTAATGCTCCACTCTTGCTGTTTGAACAAGGGGACCTCCATTTTCATTCTGCACTTGGCCCTGCAATTATGTGCCCTGGTAAGGGGGGGTGTGTTCTACACAAGGTAATTTTTGTGTGTGTTCAGTGTGATCACACCTTATGTGCATGCCTGTTTGCGTGAATGCGAGATTTGTAAGAATGCTATTTGGTCATTAAAATTGCAAACAAATCCGTTCTGCAGATTTTTATTAATTGGGGGTGTTCTTTCCTAGATTATACATAAATATAGGGATTGCCGGTTAGGAGCCTGAGGTCTACATGGGATACAGCAGACCCTTAGATTTTCTGCGTGAATGGGAGACTTTTGCTATGATGATCTTTTACGATTAGTATATTTCCTTTGTAGATTGAATGATCACTATTATTCAGCCTTCTTAAAAACTATTAGAAAAGATAGAACAACAACAACAAAATAAAATAAACGTCCCATGATAATGGAAGACACAATGGAAATGTCAGAATACTACTTGAATATTTGGACTTTCATGTTCTAGAGATGTTTCTGGGAAACGTAGAAAATAGATATTTGCCGTGAACACTTGAGTGATTTGGCTGAGAAGCCTCCTGGAGGCTTTCAGGAAATTAGATGCGATAAAGGATGAAGTGTCTGATTATCTACAACATTAACACTTGGAGTAGCTCTGTAGGTTTGCTGCAGATTTTGCATGAAAGATGGCCTCTCGGCCTGAGGGAGAGGCCGCACAGGGGGACAGCTAGAAAAACCGCGTCTGTGGCGCCGTGCCTAAATCCACCAGCAAGAAGGCCAGAGGCAGAGTCCCGAGAAGGGTGAAGAAGTGGGACCCCGGTGATGTGACGGGGTCGGATTACCAGTCTGCAGCCCAGAGTGAGCCCCGATCAGCACGAGGGCTTAAGAGATGGAGACACCTTTGCAGATTATGGGGGAAAAGGAAAAGAAGAAGAAGGTTCTTCTAGTCAGTCTTTAAAGATACTTTCAATTTCTGGAATTCCCTTATGGAATGCTCTTAACTCGTCACAGAAGTATGCCAGAATGCCCCAGTCTCCAAATATTCTTGCCAATTGAGATTAAATGATATTTCATTTTAGGATCAATAGTCTCTTTCATGTCTTATAAATCAGTTGAATTAAGCCAGCTCTATTTTTCAAAGTTCATTTTAGACCAGCATATAGTGATTCTGAAATTTTACATTTCTGTCCTTTCTTCCTTAAAGTGTGTGTGTTGCGTGTATTGAAGACCTAGCAGGGTCTAAGCTGGGGCCCCAGGGAATGCCAGGTGAGCGGGTGTTCACCGAACGTCTCCTCGATACAGTTCTGTGCCAGGTCCTGGGACACCAGGTGAGTAAGGAGAGGGGGTCGTGTCTGAGGAACAGAGAGGATTTGGGGGGCGTGGCCAGAGCCTAGATCCTGCACCAGCCGAGCATCTGCTGGCGCCGCCTAGAACTTGAGGCTGTCTTTTCCCTCCTGTCTCTCCTACCAAGTAGGCCTGGAGGATTGCAGAGTCCCCCAGAATGTCACGCCCCTTCATAAAGCAGATGAACAACACAACGCCCCAGCCCCACGAGGCCGGGATCTGCCTCGGTGGCCACGGCGTGTGGCTGATGTCGCAGGCATGCCCTCTCCGTGCAGAGGCGAGCACCTGGGGCACTGCCCCTCTCTCTGCAGTGGTGCCACCTGGGGCCTCCCTCCCCGCTGCCGCTGCCCTGCCCCTCGCATCCCCCCAGGCAGCTTCTCCGTGGTCACGGCCAGACTCTAGCATCACTACCACCTGCACATTGGTCTCTCCATTCCCCTCTTACATCACTGGCTGCTTATCCAGTTACACAGGAAACTGGAAGTTTCCTTCCCCAGGGCCTCTTTGTCTTCCAGATTCTAAACGTGTTGGTGCCCAGAGCTCCATCCTTGGACCCTTCCTCGATTTCCATGTATTTTCCAGGCCACCCCGTCCTTCTCATTGTCTTAAATGAAACCTATACATTGATGATTCTTTAACTGATATATAAACTTAAATGTCCCCTCGAACCCCAAGCACATATATCCTGCGGCCTACCCCAGATCTTTACTTGATGTGAACACGCCTCGCAGAGCTAGCATGCTGCAAAGCAAACCGTATCCAGAACCCACGACGTGCTGGCCAGGACGCGAAGCAATGGGGACTCCCGCCGCTGGAGGGGGTGCAGAATGGCGCGGCCACTCGAGAAGGCACTTGGGTGGTTTCTTACAAAACTAAAATCGTCTCACCAAACGACTCGGGAATGTGTGCCTTGGTGTTTACCCAAAGGAGCTGAAACCCACGTCCACACAAAACCTGCAGCTTTATCCAGAACTCCACAACTTGGGAGCCACCAGGATGCCCTTCGGGCCAGTGAGTGGATAAATAAACTTGTTTATCCACACAGCAGGACATCATTCAGAGCTAAGAGGAAGTGAGCCATCAAGCCTTGGAAAGACTTAGAGGAACCTTAAATGTGTATCACTAAGTGAAAAAAGCCAGTCTGAAAAATGCACATACTGTATGATTCCAACCCTATGACACCCTGGAAAAAATAAAACTACGGAGACAATGAAAACATCAGTGATGCCCCGGGTTTGGCGGGGGGGGGGGGGCACACGCAGATCGCTGGCGATTTTTAGGGCAATGAAACCACCCTGCCTTATTTGCCTCTGTAGAAAGGATCCCGTCTTGCAAATTCAGTTCACCCTGAACAACACAGGTTTGAAGTATGCGGGTCCGTTACACCCAGATTTTTTTCGATAAATGCAGTTCACTACTATGAATGTATTTTCTCTTCCTTAGTAGGATTTTCTTAGTAACATTTTCTTCTCTCTCGCCTACTTTATTGTGAGAATGTGACACGTAATATGTGTGACACACGACATCTGTGTTAATCAACTTTACATTATCAACCGGTGAGGCTTCCAGTCAACAGCAGGCTTTTAGAGTCTGGGGGAGTCAGAAGTTGTACATGGAGGGCACAGGGCATTGGTTATTCCGGGGTCACCTGTACACACAGGCGTGTGCATACACACACACATATTCTAGCGGGGTTCAAACCGTCTGAATGCCCAGGGTTAGTGGGCTCTGCTCTGGGCAGGGGTAGTGATGAAGAGGCGGGCTCTGTGCAGGCTGGGCCTCTGCCTCAGGGGCACAGATGCGCATGGATATGCACACGTATCTGCACGTGTACGCACGTGTGCGCAGTGAATTAAGGGGAAGTGGACGCGTGTATGGCTTTGAGTAGGGCTGGGAGACCCCGCTGGGGGATTTGCATGAAGACCCGAAGGAGGGGAGGAGGAGCCACGGGCTGTCGGGGCTGAGGCAGCAGCATCTTCACTCCAGGTGACAGGGTCAGGGCTTGGGGGGGACCGTGAGCACCCTGGCTGGTGGCCCGTCCCGCTGGCTGGCTGGAGGGGCAAGAGCCTGCTGAGTTTGGCAGGCTCGTGTGGCGCAGTGGGTCGCAGTGGGTCGGCTGTGTGAGGTGTCCTGTCCGCCGTCCAGGAGGGGCGCGTGCACCGCTCTCCCTGTAGCGTCAGAGGCCAGCATCGTTCCCAGCACGTGGGCCCGGGGTGCGTGTCACGTCCCTGGAACGTGAGCCTCTCCACCTGCATCCCGGTGTCCCTCCTGGTGTGCTGCTCAGGTCACAGGGCCACCTGGATTTTTCATGCTGTTTGTGCCCAAAAGTCGCCTTGCAAGTGAGACGAGATGTTTAACTGTCCTTCTTCAGGTCCTGGGAGCAGGCAGTCCGTTCACAATCCAAACACGTCTGCGCTCCCCGCGATCGCTCCTCGCGCAGCCACTGTGGGTAAACAGGGAGCGTCCACACGGGGCGTAAAGCGGGCCCCTGGCCGGGGCTCCCGGCGGGGCGGGCAGGTCACGTTCGCTGAGCACGTGCTGCAGTGGGCCTTCCCATCCCGCTCCTGGGCAGACGCACCCCGTGACGTCCTGGGGACATGGGGCACGGGGGGTGGTCCCTGCCGGGAAGGCTCCGGCCTGAGAGGACGGTGGGCCTTCCCCAAAGTCCTGCGTGGAGCGTGCTCCAGGGCCGTCGCCGTGGAGGGGACAGCTGGCCTGATCTGGCGGGGCTGTCCCTGCGGCGCAGGTGAGAAGGGCAGGGACACACTCTGCCAAGGCGGGGGCGCAGTGGCAGGTGGAGTGGGTCGTGCACTTGCACTTGTGTTGGAACAAAAATCTGTCTCACCTCATGGGACCAAAGCGTGTGCTTAAGACCAGGGCTGTGCAGAGACCCACGACGTGGACCCTGGAACCGCGGGGGGCCCGGCGTCCTGGTGGTACCGTCCACACACAGTGTTCAGTCCCTGCAGAACCACTGAGCACCGGTGAAAACGACCCCCGTCAGTCGGGTCACCGTTGTCACTGGAGGACTTCGTTGGGGCAGGAATGTGCCGGGCGTGCCCTCCCCGCCCGGGACCCTGGAGCCACCCGACAGGGAAAGCCTTTTTAGCGTATTCTTCCTGGCGGCCCCAGAAAGCGGAAGGCATTGGGTCAGGGGAGACAGGGATGCGGTCAGGACGGGGCACTCGGGTTTTTACAGGGGCAGAGAAGGAGCCCTGGACGCGTCCCACCGCACGGGAGGACTTGGGGTGACAGCAACAGGAAGGCGTCCCAGCAGATAAAAAATGGAGACCTCAGCAGTTACGCATCGACAGAGAGCCTCCCGTGGGCACAACACGCTTTCACACGTGCGGATGCGCAGGTGCGTGTGTCAGGCTGTGAGCACGCGTGCTCTCGGGTTTCTGCTTGGACCGGGAAAGCGCGGCCCGCCCCGTGGTGGCTCCAGCGCCGGCCCGGGCGTCGGAAGGGAGCCAGGCCCGTGTGCGCTGGGGTCGCGGAGGCTGCCGGGCGCCGTCGGTGCGCCTGGGGCTTCCCGCCTGCCTCGTCTTCCAGCCACAGGTGGGGCCTCTCCCCCTGCGTGACGCCCCACGGCCTCCCTGCCGTCCAGGTTGCCCTCAGCCCCGACCGGGAGCCGCCGTGGAGCAGACGTCGTGACATCGTGAGGTGGGGCGGGCGGAGGCGAGGCCGATGCCAGGGTCAGAGGCACGGGCCCCTCGGTGCCGCTCTGGAAATTCCCACCAGCTGCCTACAAGCAGCCACATTGAACCAAAGGAGAAGTTTGCCCGGACAAACGCCCGACAGCTTTCCAGCTGCAAACCCACATTGTTTCCGCCGAGAAAGCCGTGGAGCTGCGGCGCCGCTCACGCCAGCAGGACTCCGGGCTCACCGGGCACCCTTCCTTCGTCTCCTGCCCCTCGGCCACCCCTGCAGACTCTGCCTCCGAGCGTGGGGGCTCTGGGTGAAAGCACATTTTCTCTGGGCGTCTGGCACGCGGGCCTGCCGTGAGGTCCCCGTTTCTCTTGATTGTTCCGCTCGGTCGTTATGGGCGCAGCAAGTGGCTTCCCGGTGAGAAAGCGTGGGGATGCGTGTGTGACACACTGTGCCGTGCCCCCGGTGCCACCTCCGGCAGGCTCGTCCCCTTTGAGTGCAGCCGGATGGGCGTGGCTTGCCCAGTGCCCTTGCTTCCCCCGCTCTGCCGCCGGCCGGGAGCCATGGTCTGAAACAGACCACGTGGTGAGAGGCTGCGGGCAAAAGGGCCCTGAAGATGCCCTGTCAACTGTCCCTGCTGCTTGCTCCTCCGCCTCTTCTCCTTCTCCGTCCTCTGTCCCATCCTGTCTACTCTTGTGCCCCCATGTCCCCTCCTGTCTCCCTGTGTTTCCTCCTGTCCACTCCTGCCCCTCATCCCCTCCTGTCCCCTCCTGTTCTTCTTCCCCATGTTCCTTTCTGTCCCTTCCTGTCCCATGCCTCCTCGTGTCCCCTCCTGTCCTAATGTTTTTTCCTGTCCACTCCTGCCCCCATCCCCTCCTGTTCCTCCCCATGTTCCTTTCTGTCCCTTCCTGTCCCATGCGTCCTCGTGTCCCCTCGTGTCCCATGTCCCCTCCTTCCCCATTGTTTTTTCCTGTCCACTCCTGCCCCCATCCCCTCCTGTTTCTCCTAGCCATTTCTGTTTCTGTCCTCCTCCTGTCCTGTGCCTCCCCCATGTCCCCTCCTGTCCCTTTATGTCCCCCCTTCCCGTGTCCCCTCCTGTCCTGCACATCCCTGTGTTCCCTGTTCTCTCAGCCTTCTTCTCCTTTTGCTGTAGGGCATTGGCTTGCTCCTCCCCACCCCCAACCCCCATCAGATGGAGGCCAGGATCCAGACTTCACAGGTGCTTCACTCAACCTTTGAAAACGCAGAAATCCTACGAGCGTCCAGGTGAAGCTTGGCTAGTGCTGAGGTGTCTCCATCCGGGGCAAATCTGAAGGAACAGACAGTCCTCGAGGCCACGGAATGACGTGTCTGTGCGTGGGAGCCCTCGCCCAGAGGACTTCTGGATTTCTCAGGCATGGACAGGCAGTTGTGTGGAGTGTGGCCGCCTGACCCACCATAACCGGACACCCGAGGAGCCAGAGTGGAGAGGACATTGTGCCGCACCCACAGAGACGGGAGCTTAGTGAGCCATCGCGATGCCGCCGTCACAGAGAGGTGTGCCCGGTGCTGTAAGAACCCAGCACACACGCGTGCCCGGAGTGGACTGAGCACACACACGCATGCACAGAGAGGTGAGCCCCATGCACTTGCTGCCACCGGGGCTGAGTGTCCCGGAGAAGACCGTGCTGGTTTTGCAGGATTTAGGATGAGTGCTCGGAAAAAAGTAGACTAGAAAAAGAAGGAACTCAGTACTCCTGATAATCAAAGGTGCCCCTGACCCGCAGAACATCGTGTCTTGCTCGGGCTGCCGGAAGGAGGGAACCTCGAATGCCTGAGGCACACGGAGCACCATCAGGAGCAGGAGTTTGGCCGCCAGGAGAGCCCCCCGCGAGCCCCAGATGAACAAGCGCCTGGAGAGGGAGCATCGCCGGATGACGTGACCCCTGAGCCCCGAGCGAGGCTGCCCTTCTCCCGCCCTGCGATCCGGCCCCTCTGTCCCTGTGCCGCGGGACGATTCCAGACCCCAGATCCCGGGTCCCGAGGGCACCGAACCCTTGCACCCCCGTGCCGGTTGGGGGGGGGATGTCGGGCCGACTCCCGCTCCTTTTGGGGGGGATGGTGTTCCAGCATCAAAGGACGGACTCCAAGCACGTTTTCGTCACTGCTGTTATCATCCACACTTCTTCAAAGACACCGGTTCCATGCTGCGTGGGAACAGAGCGGCTGGGCTCTGAGGTGCTCGTCCCTCCGGGGACAGGGAGGTGGGAGGAGGAAGACGGTGGGGCACATAGTTTCCAGCGACCGGTGCAGAGTCAGACAGACGTCTGCTGTGGGACAGCTTCCTGCGGGACAGCTTCCTGTGGGACACCTTTGTTCTGGAAGCTTCTCCAGGCCAAGGATGCCCAGGGAGGGGAGACTGCACTTGGTCCAGCCTGTGCTGTCACCGGCTAACAGCCCCATGGGGCCCTGTGCACCCAGCAACCCCCCTGCACCCCCAGCTTCTGCACCCCCAGCACGTTGGGGGCAGCCTGGGACCCTGCAGGCACGAGACAGAGACCTCTGAGCCGGCCCCTGGAGGAGGTGACAGCCGTGGTGGCCCCGCAGCGAACGTGGAGGGCGGGGGCTCTCACTCTTCTTTATACGCCACCAGGAGCTGGCGTCCACTCGCTTCCTAGACCTACTGTCTCTCTTACCTTCCCTGCAGGGTCAAAATTTGGAGTCACATTAAAAAGTGTAGATTCTACAGTCAGAAAAACATGGTTTTAACTAAAAAAAATGACCCAGAGCAACTCGCTCAAGCTTTCTAGAGCCTCATGTGGCCATCCCGAAACAGGGGTCACTGAGCACCCAGCACTGACAAGGGTGCATTGAGAACGAGCCGTTTGCGGGAGTCCCGGCCAGTCCTTGGGGCTCAGGGCGTGGTGGCCAGTGGCTGCTGGGGTCAGGTGCCGGCGGCAGAGGAGACAGTCACGGCGGCCACACTTCTGAGCCCCGAGTGAGAGTTGACAGGCAGGGCCGCAGTGTTCCAGGCACTGAGCACAAAGCGCTCTCTTGCACCCGACCCTCGGGAAGAGGTGCAGGGACACTGGCGCACCAGTCCTCAAAGCTCCTCTCTCCGGTCTGTAAATACGAGCAGTGCGTAATTGCTAGAAAATACGGGGGTGCGCCCGGGTGATGAGGCTTCCTGACTCGTGTCTGCAGCCGCGTCAGGAGTGCCCTTCGCCCCCCAGTTGTTAAGTCACAAAAATCTGACCAGGTGAACTTCACAGGTCTAACCGGTTTGTTACGTGGCCCACGGATGGGCAGCACCCCAGCTACACGGCGGGGCTCCGGGAGCAGGAAGTGCGGTGGAGTTACAGAAGCAGGGCGGGGGAGGGGAAGTTACCAGTGAGAGAAAATGTGCCAGGGGGGACGCTTCCCCCTCCGGGGAGGAGCGAGGGGCCTTGTCCTGTGGCCACCTCACCGTCTTTGGAGGACAGTGGGGACCCACGGGCAGGTTCAGCTGAGTGAGCGTCCTGACCGACCCGGGAGAACTGCACTGGGCGGGGGGCTGCACTTAGGCCAGGAGTGGAGCCCCGGTTTGGAAACTCGGTGCGTGCAGGACCGTTTGGGGCCTGCGGTCCACTTGTTAACAGGCCCAGGGAGTGACAAAGCCACGGCCACATGGCCGGTAATGCTCCTCACTGCTGCTTTCCTTGGTTTGCTTTGTTTTGTTTTTTATTTCTACCTTCCTTGCCTTTTTCTTGCCTTAGTTCCAGAAATATCGGGGAAATGGGGAAAATAGCACAGCCTCTCCCGAACGGGAATGTAAATTTTACTCTCCCTTTTAACGTAGTATTTACGCTTAAATACCTGAAGCTCTCCTAGAGAACAATGATTTTCCGAAACCAGCACATTTCCATCGTACACCTGACGTTACGTAGGGGCATTTATGACAAAGGCCAATGGCCTCATGGAAACCAGGGACCTGCTCCTGACAGTCACCGCAGCAGGAAGGGGAGCCGTGGTCTGTTGCGAACATGACACCTGACTGCAGAAGAAACGGAAGTCAATCTGGGGCGAGCTGTGCTCACAGACGGAGCTGTGACCGGTGCCCACAGGAGGGACAGCCCCCTGCCTGGTGCACACCACCACGCCAAGCATCGCTGGCGTTGGGCTGATGGCCTTTCAGACTCCTTTTTCCTGCTGTCTGTGTGTTCAGGGCTCTTCGATCACGTGCCTGGGGTTCCCCGATTCCAGGCATGAGGTGGCGAGCACCCACCCTCAGCTTTAAGATGGAGGGATTTGAATTTTTTTTAATGTTTATTTATATTTGAGAGAGAGGGAGACACAGAATCCGAAGCAGGCTCCAAGCTCTGAGCTGTCAGCACAGAGCCTGACATGGGCCTCAAACCCACAAACCGTGAGATCTGACCTGAGCTGAAGTCAGAGGCTTAACCGACTGAGCCCCCAGGTGGCCCAGAGATGGGAGGATTTGAAAAGGAGATGATAAGCCCTGCGTAAAAGAACAGTCTGTGGATCCTGCCCCTGTTTCTAGAGGTGGCTGGGCATGTGATCCAACTTGTAAGGAACGGAGGAAGTAGTTCGACTTCCCTTCACCTCCACTCAGAAGATGGGAATGACATCACCTCCCTCGAGGGCATCTATGAGGCTGAATCACCCAAGGCAGCATCTTCTGTGTGGTACTAAGTAAGCATCTAGTCGGTGTCCATACTCTCGTGGACGGGCTTACCGGGAAGAAATGCAATCATGCATCAACAGTAAATTTGGATACATGTGTTTTCTGTTCTAAACTCTCAAAAACTTTAATCAGTTAAGCTATTTAAAATATATCACAAATCTCATAAAAATGGACTCTGTGCTTCTTTATGTTTTCATGTCTGCACATTTATTCAACAAACCAGAACCAGAAACTCCAGTCTGCTAGACCTGTGTGAAATATTGTTAGGCGTATAGAGGCACATGGGCCCTACCTCACACTATATGCCAAAATTAACTCAAAATGGATCAAAGATCTAAATCTAAGAGAGAAAACTATAAAACTCCTATAAGAAAACTCCTGTAAAATGCAAATTTTTGTGATCTTGGATAGGCAATGATTTCTTAAATATGACAAATGACACAGACACACATAAAACAAAGATTCAAAACTAAAATCGCTGCTTCGAAGGACATCATCAATCAGGAACATGAAAAGATAACCCACAGAATGTAGGAAATATTTGCAAAAGCAATATGGTATAAGACTCTTTATCCAGAATATATAAAGGACTTTACAAATCAACAAGAAAGACCACCCAATTTAGAAGCGGACAGAGGATTGAAATAAACATTTTTCAAGAAGAAGATACACCGATGACCAGTGAGCACATGAAAACAAGGTCAGTCATTGGAGAAATCCAAATCGGAACCGCGAGGTACGGTTTCACACCCGTCTAGCGTGGCCGTGATCGCAAACACGGTAACAAGCAGTGATGAGAAGGAACCGGAGCCCTCACCCACATTCTGACCAGAATGTAAGATGATGCAGGCACTTTGAAAAACAGTTTGGCAGTTCCTCAGAAAGTCAGACATGGAGTTATTGTGACCAGGCAACTCCAATTCTAGGCACATACGCAACAGAGCTGAAAACGTGCCTGCGCACGAACGTGGTATTATTTGTAGTAGCCACAAAGTGGGAACAACTCAAATGCCCATGGACGGGTGAACAGATGAACAAGATGAGGCGTAGCCACACAATGAAATGCTGTTGAGCCAAGGAAGGAGCGAGGTTCTTACTCATTTGACACCGTGGATGAACATTGAAAATCTTTTGCTGAGAGAAAGAAGCCAGACCCAAGGGTCTACAAACTGTGTGATTCCATTTAGATGGAGACTAATGGTTCCCAGGGTCTGGGGGAGGTTGGGGCGAGGGGTAGAGGGTAACAGGTGCAGAGCTAACGTAGGGGCAACGCAGACATGCTCGACTCACACAGTGGTGGTCGTTAGCACAGCTTCGGGAACATACCAAAACTGCTGAATCGCACATGCTGAAGGAGTGAACCTTGTAACGTGTTTGTTATACCTTGATTCAAGAAATCTAAACAAACCAAAGGCCAAGCAGACGGGATAAAATCTGAAATCCGTGCAGTATCAAGAGCATTCAGTCTAGTCGGGGGGCTGGACACCTCCATAGAGGACCCATCCCATGAGAACGTTACAAGGGAAGAACCAAGATGTCAAGATGAGGGAGGCATTCCATCTGCTTTGGAAACGTAAGGAGAAGGTGCTACCGGAGATGGGCCTCCAGGGACCTGGAACTTTGATGAAAGGAGTCTGTCGGAGGATCAGTTCTAGAATGTCAACACTGTGTGGGGGCCCCTGCCATGAGCCAGCCTTCATGAGGACATGTGTCATCTTCAGAGCTCTGCGTGCACAAATTTGTTTGTTTCACTGACATAGAAACCTTACGAGGAGCTTCACACGCATTATCTCATTTAATGTGTCTCATGACTTTAGGAGGAAGACCCTGTCACCTTCCCTTCGTGTGTGGGAATCCTGAGTCTTAGAGGGTTACGTGACGAGGCCACGGGTGATGGGGACGCTGTGAATACAGTGGGTCTGAGCTCAGAGCGGTCTTCCCCGCGAGCATGTGCCTCTTTGGCTCAGTGCTTTGGAAAATATGGAACTTAATCTCTCAGCACTGTTGGCAGGAATTCTGTAGAAGAGGTTGTGATAATCAATAAAAAGTGGAACCTATTTTTTACCTTCTGGGATCCCATGATTCAGTGACAGATTACGTATTTGCAGGAGGCTGCATAAGCAATGTCACATTAGCTGCTTTAAAGTAAAGGTGGAAAAGTACCCAGACCCTTGAGGTGTAGACACAGTAGCATCCACAGCCATGTACAAAATAAGTTTTTAATATTCTCCTTTCTGTGTAAAAAATTAAATGCCATTTGCATCCAGGAACATTTTCCAGGAGAGCTCTGTTTAATTCTTTTGGCACATTTTTGTTTTACGGTACGTTTAATTTTGTTAGATTGTTCTTATGCAAAAATACTTTGTAGCCAAATTGTAACTGAACACTGTCTTCACAAATCACTCTTCTCTGCAATGCATGTAGGTGTATTTACCAGGATTCTTCCATCAGCAGCTCTGCCAACAGGATAGGCTTGCCGTGTTGGTCAAAGTGGTATCTCAGGAAGATCAGATGGGGAGAATGAGTGCTGCTGCCCTGGTACAAGGATTTGTGCCATGTGCTCGTTCCCAGAAGTCGCGCAGGCCGTCTGAGAGCCCAGGCTTGACTGGGAGGGCTCCCAGAGAAGTAAGGATGAATCAGGGTGGCCCTCAGTGGCTCATCTTGTAACTAGTTCAGGGGGACATTCACAGGGCGTGCTAACCAGGGGCCACTTACTAACATGCTATGGCTGTCATCCCTTGGGGTTGTTCTTCGACATGGTCCAGGAATACTGCACGGACCGCGGGCTACTGAACGCGAGCAGCTGACAGAGTCCAAGCCATTCCGTATCGGTGGGGCCACAATCGGTGGGCGTGGTGCCAGATTCTAGGCTGCAGATGGGGCAGCCAAGCCATGAGCTACTGAGTAACTTGCTCCTGGTGAATCCAAGACTGGGGTGCCATCTTGAATATTCTTTCCTCCAATTCAGTGACTTTCTGGGTGTCACAATAGTGTATTTAATATATTTAACATATTATGGAGAGCCTCCTGATTTTGTTTTGTTTGAGATAAACCATTAGTGTTTATTATAGTAGAACAAATCTGTGCTATAAAATGATGTGGAGCTGTGTCAGCAGACTTTTTCTGAAAATAGATGGATAGATAAAAGACTCTTAAATACAGAAAACAAACTGAGGGTTGATGGGGCGCATGGGGGAGAGGGGAAGATGAGTGATGGGCATGGGGGAGGGCACTTGTTGGGACAAGCACTGGGTGTTGTATGTAAGCAATGAACCACAGGAATCTACCGCAAAAGCCAAGAGCACACTGTTCACACTGCGTGTTAGCCAATTTGACAATAGATTATATTTTAAAAAATACTACTGCTCAGTGACAATGCACCTGCTCACCCAAGAACTCTGATGGAGATGTGCAGCAAGATTAATGGTTTGCATCCTGTTAACACAACATCCGTTCGGAAGCCCATGAATCAAAGAGTCATTCTGACTTTTAAGTCTTCTTGCCTAAGAAATACATTTTCTAATGCTAGAGCTGCCATAATTGGTGATTCCTCTGGCGGATCCTATAAGGAAAAGATTTACCATTCTAGATACTGTTGAGAACATTCACAGTTCACGGGGAAGGGTCAAAATATCAACCCTAATAATAGTTTGGAAGACACGGATTCCAACCCTCATGGATGACTTTGAGGGGTTCGAGACTCTGGTGGAGGAAGTAACTGCAGATGTGGAGGAAACAGCAGGAGAATGAGAGAAGTGGAGCCTGAAGACGGGGCTGAATGGCTGCGATCTCTTGATAAAACTTTAACAGATGAAGGGTTGCTTCTTTCTCATGGATGAGCAAAGAAGGCAGTTTCTTGAAAAGGACACTACTCCTCCAGAAGATGAGGTAAAAATTGTTGAGATGACAACAGAGAATTCAGAATATTCCATAAACCTAACTGATAAAGCAGCGTCAGGGTTTGAGAGAACGGATTCTAATTTAAAAGGAGTTCTACTGTAGGCAAAATGGTATCAGAGAGATTATTCATGAAAGGAAGAGTCAACTGAGGTGGCAAACTTTATTGTTGTTGTATTTTAAAAAATTGCCACAGACATTCAGCAACCACCACCTTGATCAGTCACCAGCCATCAACACTGAGGCCAGACCCTCCACCAGCAAAAAGATCCCAACTCACTGAAAGCTCAAATGATAGCATTTTTAGTAATAAAACATTTTTAATTAAGGTAACAAAGGTTAGTTTTGCGGGCCATGTGGTCTCGGTCACAACTACTCAACTCTTCCAGTAGAGTACGAAAACAGCCATTGACAATACATGAAAGAGTGATGTGTTCCAATAAAACTTTATTTAAAACAAAACAGTGGGCCAGGTGTGGCCCATAGGATGTCATGGTCTGCCAACCTCTGGCATACTTAATGGTGTAAAGTTTACGTGTATTCTTTATGTATTCTTTACATTTCCTTTATTGGGACAGTATAAACACGTTTGTTGTGACTGTGTTATATAGTAAAGGCTAAAAATGTAACAGTTCTTAAATATTTCCTATCCAACAAAATCATTTATGGAAGTTCAAATATGTATTTTATGGGTGAACTAGTAATAATCTAGTTATTACCAATAATCGCATTAATGAAACCTTCACGCTTTCTTCACTTTCAACCAAAGTTACAGAATACTTAACTCTCCTTCGTCATGATTAAGCACCCACTTGCCCATCAGATACTTTCTGAAGCCACATTACTGTCCACTTTGTGAAGTTAGCACACGGTGGGTGAGCTAACGCACAGCCTTGAGCAGAAGAAAGAAAGAGTTACCTGTATCCCGGGTCCTCACAAGGGACAGAAATGGAAGCACCAGTAGCCGCAGGACGAGGGTACGGGGCGCTGGGCCCGGTCCCTGGGTGCTAAGGAAGAGCTGTGTGTGTGCGCGGGCAGGGCTCCGGCCAAGGCTCCAGTGGTGCCGGCTGAGAGCCCAGAGCCGCGTGGAACTTCTGTTTGGGGAAGAGAGGTGACCGGTAGAGACACAGGGAGCCTTCCAGACACTTGGAGATTCTCGGACGTTGTCACAGAGGCGGCAGTGGGGTGGGCCAGGAGGGGGTCCCTGTGGGGGGCGGCTCTGTTGGGTGGGATCCCAGGACGTTATCACCAAGGATGCAGGCTGGGCTGCGAGCTGACAGGAGGGAAGGTTTGCCCTGTGGAAGAGCAAGCTGTACCAGAGGTGGGAGACGCAGCACAGAAAGGAGGGTGCTGACCTCCGACCCCCCGGGCAGGGCTGTGGGGACTGCAGGCTGGGGGGGTCCCAGGAAGGGGCTTGCTTGTGGGGGGCTTCCGACGGCAGGTGGCGGGGCAGGGGAGGAGCAGGGGGAGGAGCAGGGGAGGGACAGGGGAGGGTGCCAGCAGAGCGGGCCACCTCTGGTGTCCTGTGAACAAGAGAGGCTGCGGGTGTGGACTGAGGCAGTGGCAAGGCCAGCGTGACACAGGCGGGACTCGGACGTGCTGGGAGCTGGGCTGGAAATGCGTGGCCGTTTGCAAGGTGGGGGCTCGGAGTCGCAACGATGAAATAATGACAAGGTATGCAGTTTTGTGAGCATTTTCTCTTAACCAAACTGATCCTTGCAATTAATTAGCTTTCGTCAAGTTCCGGTTGGTCCTACTCAGTGACCTGACTGCCCGTGGAAGGGGGCTCAGGCCGCGAAGGAGAAGCGTCAGCAGAAAGTGCAGTCATCGTGAGTGGTGCACTGCAAGCGGCGGCCAGGGCAGGGGCTGGGGGCCGGACCTCACCCTCGCGGGCTGATTTCAGGCAGCGGAACCGAACCGTGGGGTCAGGAGCAGACCTGGCTCCGCCCCACCTACCAGGATTTCCAGTCTCCGAACGTAAGTGTAAACCTCAGCACTCAGCCACCTAGCCACCTGACCCCCCGTCAGCGTCCCGACTTCTTTCAGACAGGACGCAAGCTTGGGGTGGGCGTGGGAGGACGAGCGTCTTTTCCCGTCTCCTTGAGGCCCAGCACAGCGCCCGGCGTGTGGGTGGTGCTCAGTGTGTATTTGGTGGACGGTCGTGCGAATCTGTTGCGTGGCCATTGGGCTCCTCTGCAGACTCAAGAAGCCGGCGCGAGGCTGGGCGAATGCATCCCACGAGTCACTAAGTGTCCACCTGTGGTCCCTGCTTCCACAGATGGGGCAGTGACTCCTGCCTGAATGGATAAAGCAGGGGGCAAAGGCAGGAAACTGTATATAAAATGGAATGTTACCCAGCCATAAAAAAGAAAGAAGTCCTGCCATTGGCAACAGTACGGATGGAGCAGGAGGACATTATGCTGAGTGAGATACACAGGGAACGAAGAAGCCTGCACGATCCCACTGATACGTGGATTCTGAAAGCGTCAAATACACACAGAGCGTAGAACGGTGGTGACCCCGGGCAGGAGGCGGGGCGTGGGGAGGCGCTGGCTGAAAGGGAGAAGCCGTGAGGGACGAGTCCGTCCCGGGACCTCCTGCAGGGCACGGTGCCCACGGCGAACGACACCGTACAGAATACTGGAACCTGGTAAGGGAGCAGGTGTCAGGTGCTCTCAGGACACACGCGGGTGACCGTGCGGGCAGGAGCCGGGAATTCATTCGGCTGCAGGAACCATTGCGCTGTGAGCGGACCTCCGAACACCGTGTTTACACCGTACATACTC